>JARHVA010000539.1:2582500-3182500 GCA_037957365.1 Torreya grandis | reverse complement strand
TAACAATCCTAGTTTGTGACCTGGTGGCCACATTGATAGTGTTGATTTCAAATAAAGGGGTTGAAGGTGGTAGAGAGACCATAGTCTGATGATGGGATCTCGATGTAGGTGAGGATGTTTGAGAGGCATGGGATGGTGTCGATAGTTTATTGAAAGGATGGTTAAGAGGATCCTTAATAAGAAGGGTATCCTTTTTCAAGTGTTGACGAATGACAATCTTAAGAGCATAGCAATGCTCAGTTTCATGTCCAGGTGTGCGATGATATGCACAAAATTTAGTGTCATCAAACCAAGATGGTTTTGATCCGAGAGTTGATGAGTGTGAAGGTGAGGAGGTGTGAGAGACATGGGATAGTGTTGGTGGTTTGTCGAAAGGATGGTCAAGAGGATCCTTAATCAAAGGGGTGTCCTTTTTCAAGTGTTGATGAATGACAACTTTAAGAGCGCAGTAACGTAGTAAATAGGGTCGATGCCTAGATATGCATTTTAAAGACTTCATTTGTTAGAGAAGTAGTCTAATCACTTGACGTTAAGTGAGCTCAAAGTCCCTTGAGTATTTTGGGGTAATAGGTTTGATTATGTGATATGTGAGGATAGCATAACCCTCTTTTAGGACACATTCTAAAATCCAAATTCCCAAACACATTTTGCTAAGGCATAAGCCACCATGACTCTAAAATTTATTCTTAGGAATTTAACATTTAGAGGTTGCTTGCTGTCATCATTTCTAATGTTCTTATCTAGTTTTTTGAATTGGTAAGGTCGCATTATTTTGAGGTCTAAAAACACCTCAGAATTTCTCTTTTTTTCCAAAAACTTTCAATTTTTTGAGTTTCTGGAAACACACAGACACCGACATCAATTTTTCCACTGACGTCGACAACTTATCTTCATCGACATCAGTTTTTCCACCAATGTCGGCAACTATCTTCACCGACATCGGTCATACCACCGACGTTGGTCACTGTCAAAAAATTTCTTTCCAAAATAGCAACTTTAAAACCTGACTTTTTTGCTATTAAACACACATTTTGGATTTTTTGAAACTAAAATACATAGTTTTTAGAACCTAAACACATTTTGTCTTGGATGGCTTTGACACATAGTCAAGCCAAAACTCTTATTGACTATGCAAGGCAACAACCACTTCCACCTTCACCCTTCATAACAAGTCCTCTAATGGAGTATACTTCAGACACTGAGCATACTCCTATTCAACCAACCCCTAATCAACCACTTATTGTTCTTGAAGGGGATCAAGACTGAGAGATTCCTTAACCTCACTGTCAAAGCTCTCCAACACTATCTTGCGAAAAGCCAAACGCGAGATCCTTTAGGTAACCCTGTTTATGGGATGCCAACTACCTTGATTGAAGTGACAATGATATTGACAGCGTCTGCTACCCAACCCATGATAACTCAGGCCAATGCCTCAACCATTAATCCAACTGTGGCCAATACTCAAGATTTGGCCTCCCCTTTTTTTTTTGGACCTACCTCCATCGGGGTTTTCATACCCCCTCAACCATAAACAATTCAAGCAAGTTCAACATCTTTTCAAAACTTGCTTGTTTCTATCCCACCCACTCTTGCACCCATAAATACAAGTGACTACCTATCTTATTACTAGTGTCGCTACCACTCAACCACCCTTGGCGGCACCTAGTCAAGTTGTGCCCCCTAACTTCATGGCACAACTTTCTTTGACCTCAACATCAATCCCTATGACAAACTACCAATATGTGGCACCTATACAAACACAACCAAGTACGTCATATGCCCTTCCCAATGCCTTCCAAGTACCTTACAACTTAGGGGGTGCCCCACCTGCCAATCCATCAGCTGATCTAATCAAGATGTTGATGGATAAGATGTCTAACCTTGAGACATCCATTTCTAGTTCAAGTAATGTTCTTTTATATGAACAAATATGCAATGAACCCATCCACATTTTGGTGCCTATTAGACCATACCCCAACTAGTGGGAAATCCCTAAATTTACTCATTTTTAGAGTAAAGAAGACCCACAACAACATCTACAAGTGTTTAGACATGCTTGCTACCTTATAGCACACGATGATGCGCTATTACTTCGCACATTTCCCATGTCATTTTTTGGTGCTGCCCTTGACTGGTATAGCTCTATTACCAGTCATTCTCTCTTTTCCTTCACTCAACCAACACAACTATTTTTTGACCACTTTTCAATTAACATCACCAAAAAGGTCTTCATCATGGACCTATATTCTATTAAACAATTCGACGATGAATCAATAACTGACTTCGTTGCCTGTTAGAGAGGTTTGATCAACCAACTCTCCTTTTCTTTACCTCAACCTGAGCTCATTGAGATCTTTTCAAGAGCATGTGCCAAGCACATCTCATCTACTTTGCGGGTTCAAACATTCTGCACATTTGATGAAGCTTTCACCATGGCCCGAGAGCTTGAACTCTGTGTGGTCGAAGAAGATAAGGTCAAATTGCGTAGCACAAATACTAACACAAAATCCAATGACCCTTTGTCTTCCAAATCTTCTTCTTCCTACTCCAAGTCCAAGGGATCGGCAAATGTTGTGGTACTTAGATCATCACCTTCTACCACAACTAACCAAACTGAGCACTCCACATCACAATACATCACAAAACAATTCCAACAATGATATGTACAGCATCAATACACTCCAATAGGAGATTCATACGCTTCTGTCTTGGATAAACTAGTCAAGCAGGGGGTCCTCAATCTCCCTCAAATCTAACCACCCCAATTTGACTCCTCAAAAGCCATCTGTGCATGGTATAGAGAAAATGACTTTTGTAACTATCATCGTGTCAAGGGTCATGACATAGACAATTGCAAAACCTTCAAAAATGTTATTCAGGACATGCTAGACAAGGGGGATCTTATTTTGGATAACTCAAATGCGCTGGCTAACCAAAACATCGACATCTTTAGGCAACCATTCCCTAATCATCCTCCTAGTCAAAATAACATGCAGACCATGGCTGACGACCTCCAAGAGCGTAATATACGCACGGTCAACATGGTTTATCCTTTCATCCCTGACCAACCTCTCCCACAGTTTGAAGAGGTTAGTCAACCTATTTCTCCACCATGGGAAGAAGAGCCTTCTTCTCTTATTTGTCCTCCATAGATGGAAGATAGTCCTCCATCTACCCCCCTTTCACACATAAGAGAGTCTACTTTGACCTCTCCCATATTGGAAGATACCTTGATGGTAACAACACTGGTGGCTTCACCCTCATCCTTCTTATCATTAATGGGAGATCATACTTTCCCCGCTCCTTGACCACACACGGAAGCCATGACCATCCCTGCGCTTTATCCTCTTGAAGAGCCACATTCTCCAATCCCTTCTCCACCGAGAGAAGAACTTGTCATTTCACCCACTTCAGATAAGGAAGATCCAGTGATAATTTTCTCTCACCTTTTGCTCGAGATCACTACATCTAACACATTTTCGCTCTCATAATCGCTTAAACCCTTGCAAGCATCCACCATGCCGAAACAAGATAAATCTCTCGACATTCACCCTATATCAAACCTCACTCACCCACAAGTGAAGGTAGACTTGAACCTCACCCCACACAATAGTAGTCCTCACACTAAACCAAAGAAGGCTACTAAACCACATCAGAGAACTCCTCCCCCACCATCATCATCATCCTCTATTTTGGGCCCACACCCTTCCACTTTAATAGGAGTGCTCCCAACTCCAACATCTAACAAAATCAAATTGCCTCCCTTACTACTTTTACCCATCAAAAACACACCTCCTCCAAAACATCCAACACCTCTCACCACAAAAGTGTTATCTACACATGTGGCCACATTGCCAAACAAAAAGATGGTACGAAAAACTCCCCCTACAACTCCTAAACAAAAGTTGACTCCTCCTACAACTCCTAAATAAAAGTTATCAACCCCTACTGCAACTACGAACACATACCCATTAGTGGGGTCCTATGCTTCATTGTTACATCAATTATTGTAGTCTTCTAGCATCAGTCTCCCACCTCTTAAACCATTCCAACCTCTCAGACCAAAACCATCTTGGTTTGATGACACTAAAATCTATGCGTATCATCGCACACCTAGACATGATACTGAGCATTGTTGTGCTCTTAAGGTTGTCATTCGTCAACACCTAAAAAAGGATACCCTTCTCATTAAGGATCCTCTTGATCAACCTCTCGAATCAAAACCATCTTGGTTTGATGACACTAAATTTTGTGCGTACCATCGCACACCTTGGCATGACAGTGAGCATTACTGCGCTCTTAATTCATCAACACCTAAAAAAGGATACCCTTCTCATCAAGGATCCTCTTGACTACCCTTTCAACACACCATTGACACCATCCCATGCCTCCCAAATATCCTCACCTAAATCAAAGTGTTATGGTTGATAATGGTTCAATTGTAATTATATGCACAATCACACTTATATATCATTTTGGATACATAGATGAGGATTTTATTCCCATGACAACAACAATAAAAGATTTAATGGTCACATTCAGAGCTCCATTTGTGTGATTACATTACCATTATAATTTTTTCCAACACATGTGGCCACTAGGTTCACAATAGTACCCAGTGTAGGGGAATTCAATATGTTATTAAGGTGCCCTTTGATTTAAAATATTCACATAGTTCCTTCTATAGTTCATAGGTGTCTAAATTATTTATATGTTGATGATGTAATCATAATTTGGGTTATCCAATATGAATACCCCTTAAAATAAAAAGATATGGTTAACGTACAAATTATTCTAGTTGAGCCATGTAAAATGGTTCAATCTACTCAGAAAGATTAAAATCAAGTGTCTACCCTTCTAAGGATCCTTATTCTTAAAGTGCCACTTCAGTAGAGTTTTTTCATAGATTCTAGAGAGCCTCTCTCTATTCCTTCATGTACCAAATTGATATTGTAGGGCACTAAGGGTGTTTCATATAGAACACAACACAAATTTTATATACTCTATGATGGGTTCTAAAAATCACTAGAGTTCATCATGTTCAACAACATCCATAGTGTGCTATAGATCATCATCATGATAATGTAACTTATAGTATAGAAGGAAATCAATATTTAGATTTTGAATTCAACTCATTTTAGTCACAATAATATGACATTTTACATTCACAAAAGGTCACCATTCCTATGTTAGATATAAGACCTATTGATTGTGATTCCCTTGCATTACTCATTGGTTATTGTTGATAATTTTACCCCATAGGTCAAATTGTCACCCCTACTATTCAGAACTCTGTATATCATGCTAGTTTGTCTTGTGAATTGGTTTTTGGTCCTGAATAATATGAAGGAATGGTTTAAGTTTAAATGCTCACTTTATTTCAAAAGAATTGTCCAAGTGGAAATCCTGAAGGGCATCCTCAAAAGCAAGGTCATTTGTTAAAAAATACCAAAAGTTTCATTGAAAAAGTTGAAGGGTTTGTTTGAACTTTTGAATTATCCAAGCAAAACTCTGAAGGGTAACTTGAAAATTTCTAAAGGGTTCAAACCCCTCACATATTTTATCTAAAGGGAAAGAAAAGGTTGACTTGGAAAATTTTGAAGGATACTTGGCAAGAAGCCTGAAGGGTATCTTCACTTCAGGAAAGCTTACTTCAAGAATTTTGAAAGGATCTTCAAGGTTTTTGAAAGGGTCACTTAAAAAAATGCTAAAGGGTATCTGCCCTTTGAAAAAAGTCATTTTCAAAACACTAAGAGAACCTCAACAAATTTTTTGAACGGTAGAATTCATTTGGAAAAAGTTCACTTCATAATTCTAAAGGACCTTTACATTTTCTTGAGGAATCAATTCTAAAATGCTGAAGGGCACTTTTCCTTTAGGAAAGTCATTATTAAGAAACCTGAGAAGAAAGAATTCCTTTAGACTTTTTGTCTAAAGGAAATGAATGAATCAAGGGGACACTTTAGAAATCTCAAAGGGCTCTTTCTCTTTGAGAAATTTAGTACTAAATTTTTTTGAAGGGTTAGAATCCCTTCAGAAAAGTACACTTGGAAATTTTGAAGGGTCACTTGAAAAGCCTAAGGATAGTTTTGAAAGCCCTGAAGAGAAATTTGGAAAGGTTTCAAAGGGTCACTGACAATAAGTTTGAAGGGATTGTTCCCTTTGGGAATTTTTTTTCAAGGCAAAATAGGGCACTTTTCAAAGTGGAGGACCATGTCAAAAAGATCGAAGGGAAATTTTGAAAGCCCATAGGGCCATTTACAAGGGTTATTTTATGATAATTCCTTCAAACTTTTTTTAAAAATGAAATAAACAAAGAGAAGCTTGAAATAATTAAATGAAGAAAGGAGTAGTTCTGAAAGAATTCCTTCAGACTTTTTGTTTGAAGGAAATAGACCAATTGAAAAGGATGAAGAGATAATTCCTAAGGACAATTTGTCTATGGGAAAGTGACAAAAGACAAAGAGCCCAAAGATAAAATTCCTTCAAAATTTTTGTTCAAAAGAAATAAATAAGGTATAAATCCACATGCATTAAACTTGAAGGGAAAGAATGAGAATAAATACCCAAAGGAATACATGACAAAGAAAAAGTATAAGACAAAGAGCCCAAATGAATACTGAAGAAATACATACAAAGTATACAAAGTGGCCTAAGCAAGATTAGACATGTCCAAGACAAGTAGAAACATGCAAAATTCCAATAAAGTATTATTTTTTCATCTATAGGAAGATCTACAATCCAAGACAGTAGTAAAGAGAATGCCAAATAATAAATGAAATAATCAAATCATTCAAAGACATGTAGATGCCTTCAAGCATGAATATTTCAGTTCTAAAATAGAGACTCAAATGCATGAAAGGCTTGAGGAGGTTAACAGTGGAAGGTTATTTATAGTTGATTCATCAAAACTTAAATTGACTGTTTGTTGAAGCCATGCTTGTCTCCTAGTCATCTCTTGCATGCAATGATCCAAATTAGCTTTAAGTTCAAGCTTTCAACATTTCTAGTAGTTCAAGTGGAGTTTTAATTTCAATTTTTGCATTAATTTAATGCAAAGAAAATTATTTTTAGATGTTTCCAGTAGTTTAGATTTGGAGATTGGTGTAGCATCATGCATGATGAAGGTTTTAACTAAAACTTGAGCTTACCATTCTTTTCAAATGGCAAAGGGTTTTTCATGTAAGACAAAAGACAAGAAGATATTTTTATAAGGCTTTAATATCTTGGCATAATAGAAATTGGACTTGGGCTGAAGCGGGAGTTGATCTCTTCTTTTATTTTCAGCACCAATCTCTTGGGTATTGTATATTCTTTCTATATAAGTTGGCTTTTCTAACCATTTTGAGATATCAATCCCTCTTTTGACAAGATCAAACTCTGCCAAGGATTTGAGTTTTTTAAAATTTTATTAGATAAATAAAAGGACTATTTTTAATTTATAGAATGTTGGTATAGTGTATTTATATCAATGATTTGCATAAGTGATAAAAAAAAATTCCTTGTCAAGTCTTGATTTTTTCTTAGTTACTAGCTAATTAGATTATGTAGGTCATGTTCTATGTTTAATATCTTTTGGTTGAAGTTATAGTGAACATAAGTGGTTGTTAGTGATTTGAATCAAGCCTATTTCATCATTTCCCTCAAGCTTTTATCACTAGGTAAAACCTTTTCATGAAATACTTATGCATAGGAGTCACTTGGAGTTGAAGATTCAATCTTTTCTTATCTAATCAATATTTTTAGAAGCTCAAATTGAGTGGATAAACCAAGATTTAGGTGTATCACCATCATTAGATAGGATTTCCTTTCAAGTTTCCCCTTTCTCCTTTTCCCCCAACAATTTTTAACATAGAGAAAAGATCCAAATTGATACACCAAAGGGAACTAGCCCTTATAATCTAGAGATTCAATCCACTAATTAGGTTACCCACAACCTAGGATTATTTCCAAGTTTTATTAGACTGTGAAGGCCTTAAAATACCTTCACAAGAGTGCTAGTTTGATTGATAATAGTTTTTG
Source organism: Torreya grandis (assembly GCA_037957365.1). Classification (NCBI taxonomy): domain Eukaryota; kingdom Viridiplantae; phylum Streptophyta; class Pinopsida; order Cupressales; family Taxaceae; genus Torreya; species Torreya grandis. The sequence continues at coordinate 3,174,478 of JARHVA010000539.1, read as the reverse complement.
GCACACCGAGTGGGTCAACAAAGAAATATTTTGTATATCTGAAGAAAGTTTGGAGATGAAGAGAAGCATTTGTAGTAGAAGAGAATATCTATCTTCATCACAAGCTAAAGATTCTTCAAATTACAGATCTCATAGCATCATTCAGGCAATTCATTCATGCCAAAGGTTACCACAAGGTCAATAATTAAAGGTATTCCTTTTGAATTTATATCATATAAGAGATCAAATTTTAGGATGGCAAAACCATATCTTCAAAAATTGTATTTATCTCCTGGTTATCCTAATGTTTTAATCACTGCAAACCCCACTACCCAAATGGCCATAAAAATTAGGTGTTTGTTCCATTAAATAGAGTATCCCACTAAATTTATCCCATTTTGATGACATTCTAGTGTCTGCCCTCAAGAGCATCCCATTCTTCTTAGGAAAAAATCAATCAACTCCTATTGAGCATATCTAAGATGTAGCTAATTTCTGTTCAGTCCATAATGTTGTTAAAAATAATGTTACTATCATATTACTTACTTCTTCCTTCAAAGGAAAAGCATTGAAATGGTATATAAATCTCCTACTAAACTCCATTTCTATCTAGGATGAATTGGGTGTATAGCCTTAGTCAAGCAATTTGAGGACAAATTTGATCACCTATCTTTAGTTGAGCAATTAACCACCATAAATAAAGCCCCTCATGAGTTCATGGTTGATTTTAACCTCAGATTCTAAAATACATGGACCAAAATACTTATGTTGATAAGGCCATCCCTTGAATATGCATTTTTGTATTATTTAAAAGCCCTTAATTCTAACATTAGTGTGATGATATAGTCAATGGGTGGTACTACCTTGCCAGATGCTTATAAGGTTGCAGTAAGGGCAAAAAATAGTTTGATACAAGATGGTAAGATTTCTCTAAGGCCTCTAATTCTTATATTCTTAGAATTGAATAATGTACCATCCCCTCAAATTCCATCTTTAGCTCATATTCCATCACATCAAGATCAAATTGTAATGCCTACTAGTCAAGCTAGTGAGATAAGAGAGTTGAAAAGCTTTTTACAATTATTTAGAAATGAAATAGTGCAACTCAAGAGACAAAAATATCAATCTAATAGGCCCTATCAACAACAAAATCAGACCACCTATCATCACTTCAAAGATCAAAGGCCTCCTTATCAAGGTTTCAGAGAGAATAAACCACCTTATCAAACACAAAGAGCCATAACCCTTGATCCTAATAATCCTTCCACTTCAAAGAATATTATTCCCACCCCACCTCAAAACAACTTGATGCATGATTCAAGTTGGCAGTCCTCAAATCTCAATGATGTTCAAAACTAAGCCTTGGTATCACAAAACATCAATATGCCTTAAATGACACAAGAAAAGTTTTATTTTTAGGGAGGTCAATACCAAGATACATGTTTGGTGTCACAAAGAGAAACTCAACAAATTAAAGGGTAGCTTGATGCCATTAATGTAAATTATCAAGTGGATGATCATGTTACTTTTAATCAAGATGTTGAAACTAACAATTCAAGTGGTCAAGTTGTAGCTGTAACTAGAGCTAAAAAAAGAGACATTGATGAGATATAAGAGGTGACAAAGGCTTCAAATACTACAAATGTTATTTCTAAGAGTACAAAGGAATAATTTTATGCCACTACAAATCAAAAAAATTAGAGTATAGAGGTTAGTAAAGTTCATCAACTACCTCTAGTTCATGAACAACCAGTGCTTCAGAAAGTGCAACCAATTAGTAGATCACATTTCAGTATAGTGGATCAAATGAAGAAGTCTACTATCAAAATTAGCACGTGGGATTCTCTTTCCATTCCAAGACAAAGAGATATGCTCATCTAAGAACTTTCAGCTCTCAAATTGTTTTCAAAACCATTTGAGAAAGGTGTTATCTTGACTAATTTAGATTATCCAACTAAGTAATAAGTACAAGTAAATAATATGGAAAAGGTGGACAAAACTAAGGTAAAATCAAAGAAAACTCATCCTTTTTACCTTTCTTTGATAGTATGTGATACTTTGGTTCATAATTGCTCGACCTTGTTTATGAGCCAAATACTAAAGGGGTATTACAGTTGGATGGGTCACCAAAAAAGATAGTAGGCATCATCAAAGATCTAAAATTGACATTACATGCTTGTCCTAATGTTACTATTCAGTAGGATGTTGTTGTGGTAGACTTGCCTCCTTACTTTGATATGCGCCTTTCAAGGGACTTCACCTCAAATATTGAGAGATAATTATAAGCTGATTGGACTTATTTGTTGTTTAAAACTAGGTATGGTACCAAGGTAACTATTCATTCTAAACCCATTACACGTTTCCATATGGAGCCATATATGCCAAGTGTTGGAACACTAACTATATCATTTTAGATGATGTGCTAGAAAATAATGAAATAGAAAATGGATCACCTTTGGATGGAGTTATAAATTCTTTTCTTGATGAGTGGGCTTCCACTTTGCATGACCATGATCCTTATAAGTTGATTGAAGAAGGACTTGGTGTGTATTGCCTTCATGAGAATGATGTGCCAATCTAGTCATGGTTAAAGATGATGAATCTAGTGAAGGTTTATGGCAATTATAATTCAATGGATCAACGAATTAACATGGTATTATATCTAGAATGATGTTGGTTTCTCCAACAAAGCAAATGTATTTCTTTTCTATTAAATTTTAGTTTGATTGTTCAAATAATGTTTCTGAGTATGAAGCACTAGTTCACGGTTTGTAGTGGGCTAAGAAGATGAAAGTGAATACCTAAATTTTTAGTGATAGTGAACTTGTAGTTCACCAAATAAGAGGTTTGAATGTAAGTAAAAATTTATTTCTTAAATCTTAAGAGCATAGAATATAGGATTTACTTGAATATTTCTAAGCTTTTAACATTAGGTAATACCAAGAGATGAAAATAAACACATAGATAGGTTGGCTTCCATTGGATCACAATTTAGTATCCTAGCTGATATAAAAAGTGATAAAATTCAGTCACACATAAAGGTGGTTGTAAGGCCTTTTGTTCTAGATAATCATGAGAATTGGTAAGTGTTCAAATATGACAATCAAATTTTGAGATTCTTGTAAGAAGAGGCTAAGTTTTTTTCAAGAAACCAATCAAAGCACTTGTAGCAGTATGGTGATCAGATTGTGAAACTAAAAACAAATAAGTTTCCCAAGGGATTGGTCACACTTGAGAATATTTTTAGTGGTGATGATGAGCTAAGGAAAGAGAAGTCATCCTTTTCAACAAAATAAGAGCACTATGCCAGTGTAGAGATTACAATTGATAAAATTTTGAAGTTGGAAAAGGTATGTACTCTTTCACAAAAATAAGCTTTCATTGAGTTATGCACAAGTTTTACTAATGTATTTGCATGGCAATATAGTGATGTCAAGGGATTTGATCCAAGTTTAGCTCAACATACCATTGAGTTAGAGGCTAAAACTAAACTAATGAGACAAATATAAAGGCCCATCAATCCTAAGATTGAGACTTTGATGAAAGCTGAGCTTCACAAGCTCATAGAGTCAACTATTATATTTCTAATCAAGCACTCAACTTGGGTGACAAATCTTGTTTTGATATATAAAAAGAATGGTGAGATTATATTGTGTGTTGACTTTCGTGATTTCAACAGGGCTTCACTTAAAGATCACTATTCATTGCCATCAATGGAACAAATTTTAAAGATAGTTGCAAGTTCAGAGAGGTTTTCTTTGTTGGATGGATATAAAGGCTACAATCAAATTTTGGTAAATAAAGAGGACTAATTTAAGATAGCCTTCACAACTAAGTGGGGGATGTTTGCATACAAAAAGATGTCATTTAATCTATCTAATGCTGGAGCAACCTTTTAGAGAGCCATGGATATGGCATTCCAAGGCCTTATTAACAAGTTTGTACTTGTTTATTTGGATGATATAATAGTGCTTTCAAAGAGTGCATAACATCACACGGTTCATCTTAAGTAAGTATTTGAAAGGTGTAGGCAATTTGGGGTATCTCTAAATCCCCAAAAGTGTGTATTTTCAGTTCATGAAGGTAAGCTTCTTAAACATGTGGTTTTAAATTTTAGTTTAAGCATAGATTCTAAAAGGGTAGACTCTATTCTTGCACTCTCCTTGCCTAAACACAAAAAAGTTATGCAAAGCTTCTTTAGGAAAATCAACTTCATAAGGAGATATATTTTAAATTTTGCCATTTTAGCTAAGCCACTTACAACCAAGCTAAATAAGAATTAGATCTTCAGCTGGTCCAAAGAAGGAGTAAAGAGTTTTGAAGATATTAAGAGTGCCATAACTAGTGCTCCTACACTTATAAATTCATATTTCACAAAATATTTTATTTTGTATACATATGCTAACATGGGCATCATTTCAAGCATTCTTATGCAACAAAATCATGAGACTATGGAGCAAACAATATTTTTTTTCAGCCAAGGCTTGGAAGAGTATGAAACAAGGCACTCTTTTGTTAAAAAACATGTGCTTTCAATTATAAAGTCTCTTGAAAAGTTTAGATACTTGTTGTCTAACAATAAGATACACCTTATGGTTCCCCATCCAAGCATCAAGGAGTTCTTTTTGAATAAAGATATAAATGAGAAGAGAGCTAGTTTGATAACAAAGGTAATGGAGTATGATGTGAAAATTAAGGTGACAAAGCTGATTAGAGGCAAAGGACTTTGTGAGCATCTAGCTCAAGACTTGTAAGAGACTAATGAAGCTATTTTGGTGTCAAATGATGAAGAAGTTGCAACTAGTCATACCTCACCTTCCAGCTGGTTTCATGACTTGGTAAGATATCTCCAATATGGTATTTATCCCTCTCATCTAAGTGCTTCAAAAAGAAGATATTTTAGGTTGCAGTCAATTCCATTTTTACTTACTAATGGTGTTTTTTTTCAAAAAAGATATTAATGGCATATTGCTAAGATGTATAGAGCCAAGCCAAACTTATAAATTGCTTGAAGAATTCCATGATGGACATCATGGAGGGAATTTTTCTATAAGAATTATAGCCTGTAATATCATGAGAGGTGGGCACTATTGACTTATTATATTTGGTGATTGCCATGCATGGGTTAGGAAGTGCAAATAGTGGGTTATGTTTGTAGGAAAAGTGTCACTTGCAGACTTATCTCTTCAACCAATTATGATGGATCAACCTTTTGTCCAATGGGGATTGGACTTTATTGGTCTCATAAATCCTTCTTCAAGTTTAGGACATAAATGGATTCTAATTTCTATAGATTACTTCACACATTGGACAAAAATAGTGGCATTGAAAGAAGCAAACGAAACCAACATTCTCAATTTCTATGAAAGTATACTTACTAAATTTGAAGTTCCTTCAACTATTATTTTTGATAATGCAATACCTTTTGTGGGAACTAGGATTAGCCAATGGATTATCCAACATGGAATTTATCTCAACACTTTATCAAACTATTATCCAGAAGGCAATAACCTTGCTGAATCTATGAATAAGAACCTATTGAGGATCATAAGGAGTATTGAAGATAATCAGAGGTCATGGAATCTCAAGTTGAAGTCAGCTCTATGGGCTGATAGGATCACCTACAATATATCAATAGCCATCTCTCCGTACAAGCTGGTATATGGTAAAGAAGCAAAGTTACCCATTTATCTTGAATTTACTACTTTGAAACTAATGCATCAGCTTGAGTTATTAGAGAATAAGCCTATGGAGATCAAGTATGCTAAGCTTATGGATCTGGAAGAGATAATAAATTAGGCCATGCTAGCCATGGAAGTTCATCAAGCACAAGTGAAGAGAAGTTTTGACAAAGGAGCTTCTTCATGAACTTTCTAGGAAGGAGATTTGGTCCTCAAGTGGGATGAAGATAGAGCTAAACTAGGAAGGCACATAAATTTTAACTCCCTTTGGAGTGGCCCATACATAATCTCTAGCTATAAATCTTACAATGCCTTCCAACTTGCAAAGATGGATGGTGAGGATTTTCTAATCCCAGTCAATGGGATACATCTGAAACATTGCTAACAAAGAGAAAAACTCCTTGTACATACTTAGTTTATTTGATTTCCTCCAAGTGATGTTCAAGCACAATGGTTTCATTCTATTTTGTTCTAAATAAGTGCTTGTTTGCACATCTACTTTTTGGTTAGTTTTCCCTGCTTTGTGTGTTTCCCTTCTTGTTTTGGAGGATGAAAGTTGTCTTTTTCAAATTAGATGTTGTACTTGTAGTCATGGACCAAATTTACTATTATTTTATGAGTTCAAATATTATGTATATGGTTTAAGTTCTCAAGCATAACATGCATGCTTTCCCATTGAGTCACCAAAATGTTGACAATTTTTCTCTATAGGTCAAATTGTCACCCCTACTATTCAAAACTCTTTATATCATGCTAGTTTATCTTATGAATCAGTTTTTGGTCCTAAATAATTTGAAGGAATGATTAAACTTTAAATGGTCACTTTATTTTGGGAGAATTGTCCAAATAGAAATCTTGAAGGGCATCCTCAAAAGCAAGGTCATTTGTTCAAAAATTCTGAAGGGTTCATTGAAAAAGCCAAAGGGTTTGTTTGAACTTCCAAATTATCCAAGCAAAAATCTGAAGGCTAACTTGAAAAGTTATGAAGGGTTCAAATCCCTTAGACATTTTATCTGAAGGGAAGGAAAAAGTTCACTTGGAAATTTTTGAAGGACACTTGGCAAGAATCCTGAAGGGTATCTGCCCTTCAGGAAAGTTCACTTCAAAATTTTTGAAAGGTTCTTCAAGGTTTTTGAAAGGTTCACTTATAACAAGGTTGAAGGGTATCTGTCCTTCTGAAAAAGGCATTTTTGAAACACCAAGATAACCTCAACAAATTTTTTGAAGGGTAGAATTCCTTCAAAAAATTTCACTTCATAACTCTGAAGGACCTTTAACATTTTCCTGAGGGATCGATTCTAAGAAGCCGAAGGGCACTTTTCCTTTAGGAAAGTCATTATCAACAAACTTGAGAAGAAATAATTCCTTCAAAATTTTTGTCCAAAGGAAATGAATGAATTAAGGGGACACTTTAGAAATCTCGAAGGGCTCTTTTCCTTCGAGAAAGTTTGTCCTAAAAAAATATGAAGGGTTAGAGTCCCTTCAGAAAAGTCCACTTGAAAATTATGAAGGGTCACTTGAAAAGCTGAAGGATAGTTTTGAAAGGCTTGAAGGGCAATTTGGAAAGGTTCCAAAGGGTCACTGACAATACGTTTGAAGGGGTTTTTCCCTTCAAGAAGTTATTTTCAAGGTAAAATGGGGCACTTTTCAAAGTGGAGGACCATGTCAAAAAGCTCGAAGGGAAGTTTCGAAAGCCCATAGGGCAATTTGTAAGGGTTCTATTTATGAGAATTCTTTTAGACTTTTTATCTGAAGGAAATAAATAAAGAGAAACCTAAAATAATTAAATGAAGAAAGGAGTGATTCCTAAAATAATTCCTTTGGACTTTTTGTCCAAAGGAAATAGAAAGGAAATGGACCAATTGAAAAGGATTAAGAGACAATTCTCATAGATAATTTGTCTACATAAAAGTGACAAAAGACAAAGAGCCTAAAGATATAATTCCTTTAGACTTTTTGTCTGAAAGAAATAAATAAGGTATAAAGCCATGGGTAATAAGCCTAAAGACAAAGAATGAGAACAAATCCTTGAAGGAATACATGACAAAGGAAAATTCCAAGACAAAGAGCCCAAATGAATGTTGAAGGAATACATATAGAGCATGCAAAGTGACCTAATAAAGATCAGATGCATCCAAGATAAGCATGAACATGCAAAAATCTAGCAAAGTATTATTTTTCTCTATAGTCTAAGACTGTAGTAAAGAGAACACCAAATAATAAATGAAATAATCAAATCATTCAAAGATATGCATCTACCTTCAGACATGACTCTTTCAGTTCTAAAATAGAGACTTGAATGTATGAAAGGCTTGAAGAGGTTAACAGTGGAAGGCTATTTATAGTTGATTGGTCAAAGCTTTAGTTGACTATTTGTTGAAGCCATGCTTGTCTCCTAGTCACAATGATCTAAATCAACTTCAAGTTCAAGCTTTCAACATTTCTAATAGTTCAAGTGGAGTTCTAATCTTAGTTTTGGTGTTGATTTCATGCAAAGAAAATTATTTTCAAACACTTTCGGTAGTTCAGATTTGGATATTGGCATAGCATCATGCATGATGAAGGTTTTGACTCAAACTTGAGCTCACCATTCTTTTCAAATGCCAAAGGGTTTTTCATGCAAGACAAAAGACAAAAAGATACTTTTAGAAGGCTTTGTTATCTTGGCATAATGAAAATTGGACTTGGGCTGAAGTGGGAGTTTATCTTCTCTTCTATTTTTAGTGCCAATCTCTTGGTTGTTGTATACTCTTTCTATATAAGTTGGCTTTTCTAGCCGTTTTGAGATATCCATCCCTCTTTTGATAAGATCAAACTCTATCAAGGATTTGAGTTTTGTAACCTTTTTTTAGATAAATATAAGGACTATTTTTAATTTCTAGAATGCTGGTATAGTGTATTTATGTCAATGATTTGCATAAGTGATAAAAAAATTCTTCCTTTTTCAGTATTGATTCTTACCTAATTACTGATTGATCAGATTATGCAGGTCATGTTCTATGTTTAATGTCTTGTGAATAAAGTTACAATGGATATAAGTGGCTATTAGTGCTTTGAATCAGTACTATTCCATCATTTTCCTCAAACTTTTATCACCAAGTAAAACCTTTTCATGAAATACTTATGCATAAGAGTCACTTGGAGTTGAAGATTCAATATTTTCTTGTCTAATCAGTGTTTTTAGAAGATCAAATTGAGTGGATAAACCAAAATTTAAGTGTATCACCATCATTAAATAGGATTTCCTTTCAATTTTTTCCTTTCTCCTTTTTCAAAATAGTTTGTAGCATAGAGTAGAGATCTGAATTGATATACCAAAGGGATCTAGACCTTATAATCTAAAGATTTAATCCACTGATTAGGTTACCTAGAGCCTATGATTGTTTTCATGTTTCAGCAGACTGTCAAGTCCTGAAACTACATTCACAAGGGTGTGAGTCTAATTAACAACAATTACTATCCTTTTTATATTTCTCAGTTCATATATGTAAAAATATAAAAAAAAAATTATAAAAAATTCAAAAATTAGGACCTATGCATGATTTGCATTATTTATATGCATTAATTAATTTATGCTCAATACACTTAGTATTTATCTATATATCCAATTTATAGTAAATATTTTTCATAAGTGTAAATAAGTGAATGTATAACATATAAGTGATCAAGAGGATATTTTTATTTAAACATGTTCTATTGTGTAGAGCTCATCAAGAGCTTTCTAGTAACTATTGGAATGCAAAAATGGACATCATATGCTCCAGTTGTCATTGATCAAAGTTTGGTCAACAAGTAGTCAAAGCTAGTCAAACTAAAAAAATTGATGGTCATAAAATATTTCTAAACCAATTCCATGGTGTAGAACTCATCACAATATTTTTGATGTATTTTGAAAGGACTAATTTTGAGTCTGTATGCGAAAGTTATGGCCAGTCAAAGTTGGTCAAAAGTCAACAAAATGAGTCAACATTGGTCAACACTAGTCAAACTTGGTCAACAATCATTAAAGCTAGACCAATGTGGTATGGACTCATGACACACATTGGTATGGACATGTGGCATAACTACAAGCCTCTACATAGCCCATCTACATGGCAAGGTGAGATCGCTTTACATGAGATAAAGTTTAATATTAAAAAAAATGTTAGGTTGTGGAGCTAAAAGCTTCACCCAGATGCAAACATGGAGGAAGTTGTTGAGTGTCACAGTCATTGATGTCGGCAGGCCAACCGATGGCGGTCAGAGGTTGACAAAAAACAACTGACATCAGTCAGGAGTCGGCCGACGTCGGTCAACTCCAGACAGATAGGGACCAACGTCGATCGCCTGTGCGGTTCCAAAACTACTTGTTGACAGACAGTTAGTTTGTTGAACCGGTTGTTTGCATGTTAAAGACTAATTCGAGTCTTGAGCCACTTGTATAATTATTGTATGCATGGGATCTATATAATAGACTCATGGGCTGTATTATAAAGTGTAGAACCAGAAGAGTTCTTTCATTGATGGAATCACAGGGGTTTTTCTAGGTATGTAAGATCATGGTTGATCTGCAAGTTGTTGCAAGATCAGGGAGGAGATCTATATGGATAAGTAAGATCAGTTGATCTGCAGGGGTGTGTGTGTGCAAGGTCAAAGGTAGATCTGTGGGGTGGCAAGATCAAAGGTGATAGCAACACATCAAGGAACAAGATCAGGGGAGATCTACTTGGAGTACTGGTTCGTACTCAATTGTACTAGCAGTATTGTACTGACTGATTGAGGTGAATAATAGCGCTGTGTTAGCCATTTGTTTTGACCTGTATTGAGAGAAGATAACTCTTGAGGGAAGATTACTGGTATGCCCACAAAGTGGATGAAAGAGTGTGATCTCTTTATTGTAATTTCCTTCTAGAATGAGTTGAATACAATTGTGTGTTGCCTCTCATATTATGTGTTATTTCTGATTTCTAGTTACTCTTTGCTTCTGGTTAAATTTCGTGTTAAGTTGTTAATACAAAGGTAATCAAGTTTGCTCTTAAATCTGACAAGTTGTGTCAGAGCTTTGTGGAACCTAGGTCTTATCAATTGGTATCAGAGTGAGGTTGGAGGTTCTCAGAGCGAGGTTCACTAACACTTTGGTCACAGAGTGTGTTAAGTGTTTTTTGATTACAGATCACTCTCAGAGGTTTCTGATTGAGTGGGAGTATAGCAATGGCAGAAGAAGGTAAGCTGAGAATAGAGAAATTTAGACACAGACGTAGCACCATAGGGTGTGTGGTGGTTGGTCTTCAAGATTGATCTTGAAGAGGGATATAAGCTAGGATACAGATTAGACAATGTACTGGTACAAGTATAGGTGCAGTTGTTTATCTCCAAGTGGGAGATTGTTAGGTTGTGGAGCTAAAAGCTTCACTTGGATGTAAACATGGAGGAGGTTGCTGAGTGTTATAGTCACCAATGTCGGCAGGCCAACCGATGTTGGTCAGAGGTCGATAGAAAGCAACTAACATCGGTCAGGAGTCGGTCGATGTTGGTCACCTCCAGACGGACAGGGACCGATGTCGGTCACCTGTGCGGTTTTAGAACTACTTGTTGATGGACAGTTAGTTTGTTGAACTGGTTGTTTGCATGTTAAAGACTAATTTGAGTCTTGAGCCGCTTGTGTAATTATTGTATGCATGGGATCTATATAATAGACTCATGGGCTGTATTGTAAAGTGTAGAACCAGAAGAGTTCTTCCATTGGTGGAATCACAAGGGTTCTTCTAGGTATGTAAGATCATGGTTGATCTACAGGGGTGTGTGTGTGCAAGGTCAAAGGTAGATCTACGGGGTAGCAAGATCAAAGGTGACAACAACATATCAAGGAGCAAGATCAGGGGAGATCTACTTGGAGTACTGGTTCATACTCGGTTGTACTGGCAATATTATACTAACTGGTTGAGGTGAACAACAACGCTATGTTAGCCATTTGTTGTGACCTATATTGAGAGAAGATAACTCTTGAGGGAAGATTACTGGTATGCCCACAAAGTGGATGAAAAAGTGTGATCTCTTTATTGTAATTTCTTTCTGTAATGAGTTGAATACAATTATGTGTTGCCTCTCATATTTTGTTCTATTTTTGATTTCTAGTTACTCTTTACTTCTGGTTAAATTTCGTGTTAAGTTGCTAATACAAAGGTAATCAAGTGTGCTCTTAAATCTGACAAGTTGTGTCAGAGCTTTGTGGAAACTAGGTCCTATCAAAAAATATATTTTCCACACATATGTGGATATAAACAAAAGATAGCATTTTAATGAGGCATGGGATATGATAATCTTTATTCCCATAAATGTGGGATATTATTATGACATTTTCAATGTAATGTTTTAATTAAAACATGTAAAGGCCATATAATTCATGTGTGGGCTAAATAAAACTTTATATTGTAATCCCATGATAGAATGGGATAACTATTATTCTCATTAAAATAGGTCTTGGGATAATTATGAATATTATTTAAAATTGAAAAAGGATAATCGTCCAAGCTCATATTTTGTGGATAAGTAAAGCTATATAAAGGGTCTGGAGGGATCATTTGAAATCACAATCAAAGTGTGAACAACAATCAAAGTGTGAAGAAAAACACACAAAATTTGAGAATAATCAAGCAGAGTCTAAGCCAAGAGCCAAAATCGAGAGCCAAAGATGAGAGCCAAGAGCTAGAGATAAGATTTGAGAGATAGAGCCAAGAGCTAGAGTTAGAGGATATCAAAACATTCATTTACAAATTGAGAACCTATATTAGGGATAACTGATGTATAAAGTGATTTTCACATCAATAATCGATCAGTTCCATCTTTGAGAAGGACCCAGAGATGTAGCCTAGATTGGGTGAACTCTGTTATCAATTCTAGTTTGCATATTATCTCTGTGACTCATGCTTATTACTTATTATCAGTTTTTAATGATAATTTTAATTGTTATGCCAATTTCAAGTTAATGAATGAGAAATTGAGAATTTATAAAGCATCCATAGAAATATAGCAATTGGTGTAGTTTTGGAAAATGCCTATTTATGAATCAAGTTTGGTATCAGAGTGGTTGAATTTAGTGGCTTACTTTTAGATTTCATTTAATTTCAATTTGGTTTTGATTCAGTATTTGTAGACATTTGGGATTATTAATCTTTCATTTGTAGTGTGCATTGTTTTGAAAGTACAGGTTGTTTGTAGATATATATGGGTAAAGCCTTGAAAAGAGAAAGTCTAAAAGAGATTGAAATAATCAATAGACAAATTCAAGATGTGAATGATTTTTTAAGATCCAAGTACTACTCCCTTGAAGAACAAATTGCACTCTTGAAATTAGAGCTAAAAACTAAGGATGAGCTCTTGATGAGATTGCAATGTGGTGAATAGAAAAAGGATTTGCCTTCCATGTCAGATGCAAAAATCACGAAAGAAAAATGCATTGTAAGTTAATTACCACGTTATTCATCCCATTTAAATTCAGATTCAGGTAATACTTTTGGTGATTTTGAAAAACATACTAAAGAAATTTGATCTAAATTATTAATTAAAATGGGATTTGATGGAAGAGGCCTTGCTAAAAATGGCCAAGGTATTTATAACCCAATATAGGTGGAGGATCATCCTCTTTTTATAGGTTTGGGTTATTCTAGTGTGGGAATGGAAAATAGATAATGCTCCAATAATTTTGAAGGGAGACAAGCTTTCGATAGCCAAGTGATTACCCCACTAGTCCCACAGGAAGATTCTTTATAGGAAATTGTTGATTCAACATCAGAGGGTGAAAGATGTAAGCAAATTTAGAGAAGAGGTAATGAGATTCCACCTTCTTTTTCTTACACAAATTATAATCATAAACCTAAGGGAAATTGTAAAACTTCTGATGATGTACTCTTTTAGTATAAATAATATGGTTTAAATATACAAAAAATGATGTATGATTTTTCATGTACTTTTTGTGGGTTAAGTAATCATTCTATTGCTTATTGCTGGAAGAAAAAGTCATTCATGCAGAAGTGGTTTCTTGATGATCTTATTACCAAAGACCAATCTCATCACTCAAAAGTGAGAAATGGAAAATAGGGTTCCTCACCTAGGAAGATGAATTTTTGTACTCATTGTCATATGAGTGGACATCAAGTGGAACAGTGTTGGAAACTTCAACCATCACGCCATCTTAAAAATAGTAAGAAAAAGATGAAAAATAGGCCTGTTACAAAGGTAAATGAAGTTGTTAATTCACCAACAGTTACTAAGTCAACCATGGATCATGTATTAACTAAAAAGGAAAATACATTAAAATGAGTTGGTAAATAATTATTTAATTATATGTTGGATAGCTGATGATTGTTGAATGGCATGCAAATAATTCACAACATTTGGTTATATGGGATTCATGTTGTATGTTGAAAGGAAATATTTTTCCCATATTGTTTAATTTTGATTTTGGAGTTCAAATTTATGAGAGGAAATGAGAGACAGGTTTATCATGATCAACGATTTTATATTTGAAAATTTGAATTTGAATCTCCTATTTAGCATTTTGAGTTCTTAGTACAGTTTGGGAATTAAACTCATATTTTCAGCTTTGGAGGTTTTTGATAGGAATTACGTAGGTTGATGGGCACATTGTGAATTGATGATTTTCCATAGGAAAAGAATGGCATAGCTTGCCCATATCAGAATAGCAGTTTTAGAGACCACAGAGTCCACTACAGAGATCTCCATGAGGCATTACAAAGAACCAAATCCAGTACCGAGAAAATAAATGCTCCAATTTTTAGTGAAACAAAAGCCTTCTAAGTGGAGAGGCATGATCTGGAGGATACTTTTAGATGTTCCCTATTTTTTTTTTAAATGGTCTATTATGTAGAGCTCATCAAGAGCTTTTTGACAACTATTAGAATGCAAAAAATGGACATCATATGCTCCAATTATCATTGGTCAACATTTGGTCAATAAGTGGTCAAAGCTAGTCAAACTATAAAAATTGATGGTCATGGAACATTTCTAAACTATTTTCATGCTGTATAACTTGTCATAAGCTTTCTAGCACAATTTAAATAGACTAATTCTGAGTCTGTATACAAAAGTTATGGCTAGTCAAAGTTGGTCAAAAGTCAAAAAGATGGGTCAACATTGGTCAATGATGGTCAAACCCATTCAAAAAACATTAAAGCTAGTCCAATGTGGTATGGGCACATGGCACACATTTTTATGGACACATGGCACAACTACAAGCCTCCACATGGCACATGTACGTGGCAAGGTGAGACCACTTTACATGGAATAAAGTTTAATATTAAAAAAATATATTTTCCACAAATGTGGATGTAAACAAAAGATTGCCTTTTAATAAGGAATGGGATATGATAATATTTATTCCCATAAATGTGAGATATTATTTGTTATTTTTAATGTAATGTTTTAATTAAAACATTTTAAGGCCATATAATTCATGTGTGGGCTAAATAAAGCCTTATATTCTAATCCCATGATAGAATGAGATAATTTTTAACCTCATTAAAATAGGTCTTGAAATAATTATGAATATTATTTAAAATTGGGAAAGGATAATCATCCAAGCCCACCTTTTGTGGACCTATAAACCTATATAAAGGGTCTAGAGGGGTCATTTGAAATCACAATCAAAGTATGAAGAACAACACACAACACACAAAACTTGAGAATAATCAAGCAAATTCCAAGCCAAGAGTGAGAGCTAGAGCCAAGAGCCAGAGCTGAGAGTCAGATCTGAAAGTTAAGATCTAGAGTCAAGAGCTAGAGCTAAGAGTTAGAGTCAGAGCCAATTGCTAGAGCTAGAACTAGAGGACATCAAACATTTATTTACAGATCAAAAACCCCTATTGGGGATAACTGATGTACAAAGTGATTTTTGTATTAATAATTGATCAGTTCTACCTTTGAGCAGGACCCAAAGATGTATCCTAGATTGGGTGAACATTATTAATTTTAGTTTTCATATTGCCTCTGTGACTCATGCTTGTTGCTTATTATTAGTTTTACTGTTGATTTTAATTATAATGCCAATTTCAAGCTAGTTAACGATAAATTGAGAATTTATATCCATGAAAACAAAGCAATTAGTGTAGTTTTTGACACTACCTATTTAAGGATCAATTGGTTTCCATTTTTAGACATAATTGTAGGTCATGACACTATCTCATATCAAAAACTGTTACAAAGACAAAAGTGTTATGCCCATATAATAATGCACTATGATGTTGTACGATTATGTTTGATGTGTGCCAATTAACATAGGTTATCAATTCTCAGATCAAAATAAGTCACAAGCCTCCTTGTTTCTACTCATTTTTTACTATTTACATTCAGAAGAAGAAAGAAACTAAAAGTTAGGGTCAAGGGTTTGTACGTTACCCGGATTAAGTTGTGCACCGTATCCAAACGTTGTAGGAGCTCCTCTTTGGTTGTGGAGGAAGACACCTGTAGATAAGAATAAGACTCAAACAAAGAGAATGTTAGATAAAGATAAGGTGGACTGCCAAGCACACACTCGGTCCCAGAAGCGTAAAGCTTCGTGAGGGATGACAGTCCACTATTTATGAAAAGAGTGTCGTATAAAGAGAAATGGTGAAAGACTAAGAAAGAGAAATAAAGATAACACGTACCTATTCTCTACTGTCAGTCTTACACAATTGCCGACGTTGATAGTCCTACCGAGATCAATTCGTGGATGGTGCCGATGTCGGTAGTATTGTCGATGTTGGTCGGGGTTGTGGTCGATGTCGGTCGGGGCAATGGGCCTTGGATGGGTTTTGGATTATGTCTGTGGTTGACAGAAGGGTTTGAGAGCTTACAAGGTTGTGCAGGGTTGCAAGACTATGAGTAGGCTCTGAGAATGCACAAAGGTAGAAGGTTGGCGTGTAAAGAGGATAAGGATATGGGGAAGGCTTTTCAGCCTCTCCAAAAAGAAAGTCAGGTCGGGTTGATAGTATTCAAAAATAGTAAATAGAAACTAATTACTAATATATTCTAAATACTAAAATAAGATAGAAGAATACTTAGCTTTGGTTGTGGCTAATGTCAAAGATCTCATGCAATGTTTCCAATCCAATGTCTAGAGCGATTCTGCAAAGTTTTTGTAGCCAAGAGAGCGAAAGTCAAAGTCTGATGCTTGGTCTCAGAGTGTGCGCGTCGATGTCTCAGAGTCCAGGAGAGAGCCAGAGAGAGAGAGATTTGATTCGGGGGAGAGTGATTAGTGATTCGGGGGAGAAGAGAGTCTAAGAAAGAAACTCAAGGTTAGATGTTGAGCCTATGTAACTGACGTCGGCAAACCCACCGGCATTGATCGATAGTTGACCAACGTCGGTGGCTAAAAAATGGGTAAAAGGGCTGTTTGGCCCGTTTCTCCATCTGCCAAGTGCATCTGCCATTGGAGAACAGTCAAAAGATGAGTTTATTAGGCATGAGGGTTAGTTTGGAGGTTAGAATAGGTCTTAGGTAGTTATGACGTGAAGGATTTAGTCATAGGATGAGTCATAAGGTAGGAAATGGTCCTAGGGGTGAGGTGTCCAAGGTGAGGTGTCTAAGGTGATGTCATTAATTTAAAATAAGTAATTTATTATAAATTAATAAAGTGTGTAAGGGACCAAGGGGAGTCGACACAATTTTGGTGTCTACATTTGCCCCTTTTTGTCTTGTTAGTTGTTCTTGATGAACTGCAAGACAAAAATAAGGTGTTAGTTGCCCCATGTGTGGGATGAGGTGTTCCCCCTCAAAGCAAAAATTGAGAGAGAGAAATCCAAAATCAATTGTCGATTTGATAAGTAGTGGATGGGTATGGTGAATTTGGAATGTGAACGCTACAATAGTTGAGATTGCACGTATACCACTTCACTTGATAGGTAGGTCAAATAGTCGCGGTCAAGGTCGAGGAGTGCTAAAATCGAAGTAACCAGTCTCCAACATTTAGTCGTAGCTGATTGGGTTATATGATCAAAGTTGTAGCTCCAATGGTCATCATGTTCCAAGTATCTCAAACTTGGGAAGTGCTCCTGAAAAACATGAAAATGTCACAAGTAGTGGGGATCAACTTGGACGCGATTCGATAATCTTGAGGGTTGTAATGTGAGGTGTAGACAATTTGCTAACTATTCGTGAGGTAGTATATATGTAATCAAAACAACCAAGGCAAAGTTGTTTTAGAAGTGATTTTGGTCTGAGGAGATAGTCACGATCTCCAACATTGTTGGTTGAGTTGGGTTGAGATATAAGTGATCTCAAGAGTTGTGTGTTGTGGTCAAGGAGATGTGTGTGTGATCTTCAATGTGCCCCATGAGACGTTAAAGGTGACTTCTACAATGTCAGGGCTAGTGCTTTGGTCATGAGTTTGGGTTGGTTAAGTCATGATTACAGGTTAAAGGGTTTGTCCATCGAGTAAATGAACAAATGAATGGCCGTTGTCATTAGGGAGATGAATGGGTGAATGGCCGAGCTAACCTCAAAAGACTGAGTGCTACCTACATAGCCCCTGTGTTAAGGGCCTCAAGCCAATGTAGTTCTCACCAAAAGGGAAAAAGAGTAGGTTATGGACTGGGTTTGACTAGGTTAGGTCATGGTTAAAGGTTCTATGGTTGGTCCATCAGGTAGATGAATGAACAAATGGCCAATGTCCTTAGAGAGATGAACGAGTGAATGGCTGAGCTAACCTCAGAAGACTTCATGTCAACTGAGTGCTGCCTACATAGCCCATGCGAGGGCCTCAGGCCAATGTAATTCTCCCCAAAAGGGGAGAAGAGGGTAGGTTATGGATTGGGTTTGTTTAGGTTAGGTCATGGTTAAAGGTTATGTGGTTGGTCCATCAGGTAGATGAATGAATGAATGGCCGAGCTAACTTCAGAAGACCCCATGTCAACTGAGTGCTGCCTACATAGCCCATGCGAGGGCCTCAGGCCAATGTAGTTCTTGCCAAAATGGGAAGATGGAGTCAAAGAGGTTGTTGGTTAGTTTGGTTATGTTTTAAATGATGAGTGTATGATGATGTTACAACTTTTTCCATATTATGTGATGGTGTATTCTGTAACATTGGTTATATGATTTTTCATCCCTAGAAATTTTTCATATTAGTGATGGTGTATGCTAAGAATGAAATGAATAATGATGTTATAACCTTTTCCATATTGTGTGATGGTGTATTCTATAACATTGGTTATATGAGTGTATGATGATGTTACAACCTTTTCCATATTATGTGATGGTGTATTATGTAACATTGGTTGTATGGTTTTTCATCCCTAGCAATTTTCCATATTTGTGATGGTGTATGCTAAAAATGAAATGAGTATGATTTATGCTTCAAAAAATTTCCATATTGGTGATGGTACATGCTTGACATAAATTGTGTTGGGTTGGTAGTTTCTATGTGTATTGTTTTCCATAGAAACTAGTGTGAATGGGCTATAATAATTTATATAACACAAATTGGCATTTGCATTAAATAAATCATGAGGTTATGTTATTGGTTAGAAAATGTTTGGTTTAATTTGAATTGATTTGATTTGTGTATGACAAAGATGTGTAAGAAGGGAAAGGCACGGTGCTCTTTCATTGACAAGGACCATAATGATAGCATAAATAAGGTTTTTGCAAACAAAAGCCCCGTTCATGCATTACGTCATTGACCATTGATTTATGTTAGAGAAGTAGTCGAATCACTTGACATTAAGTGAGCTCAAAATCCCTTGAGTATGTTGGGGTAATAGGTATGATTATGTGATATGTGAGGATAGGGTAACCCTTTTTAGTAGGGATAACTTTGCCCCTTTTATAGGTGACCCTGAGAATGACTATAGGCAAGTCCATGACTTAATAGTTTGTCAGTCATTTTTTTATTTTTTATGGTAGACTGATCAATGCGGGAAGTCTACTTGGGGATGTTATTTTGTTTTGTGGTCATGTGGTGCTATGTATGTTGCAAAATTTAGTCATAGCCATCCTTCAAAGAAATGGTCTATAGTTTGCTTTGTATGTTTGGATGTCTGTGCATAGTTGTCCTTCAAGGGAGCAGTCTAGTAATTACAGCAATGATGTAGCTGTCCTTCAAGGGAGCAATCTACATTGATAGTTTATGACCTATGAATAGGCATCCCAATGTTATGTGTTTTTGTTTTTGATTGAGCTTTTAGTCATGGACTTGACTATAGAGGTTTGGGGGTTTCCCTTTTATTAGGACAAAGCATTCATGCTTTACCAAAGGGTTAACTAATGTTTAAGGGAAAAAGGATTGAAAGGAATAGGAATGAGGATGACGAGGGTTGCTCAAGGGATGAGCTCAAGTTAAACATCAAGTGAATGATTACTTGATTAACAGTAGAATGGTCGTAGATGTAAGGCATTAAGAGGCTGAAGTTTTGGTCAGCCTTCGAGAGAAGACAGATGATAAATGCCTGATCTATGCGTTATTATGTCAAGTCTGAGTCAATTAGGAGCAAACTTGCCCCGTTTGCTTCTTTCCATATTGATTATGTGTTGGTTTTCCTTAAGGACGAGATCTCTGATTTTGAAATCTCGCTCTTTTAGATTTTGGTTGTAGGCATGTTTTGGTCAATGTTAGACGTGAAGTTGGTTGATGCTTGGTCGATGCTTGGTTGAGGTCGTGATAGTCAGTACAAAGTCAAATTCCTTCAGTTGCTTTTGTGATAGGGATAATGTTTGACACCCATTGCGGATAATCAATGGGTTGGATAAATGAGACGGAGAGAAGGTGTTGAAGCTCCTCTTTGACAAGGAGTGCAATGCGAGGATGCATCCTATGAAGTTTTTGCCTGATAGTCTTAGTTTAAGAGGTTGAGATCCTGATCTTCCAGGTTGGAGTTTGAAATCTCAGAATGACTGAAAGTGATGGAGGCAATGATGGGTAGTGTTTTGACTAAAGCAACTAGTGGTTGGAGGTCTTCAGGTTGGACCTCCACTGCCTGTAAAGCTTTGATTAAAGCTTGGTGATGTTGTGGAGAGCTTTGTATGAGGTCATACAAAGACATCTCTATAGAGGTTTGGTGAAGTTGTTTCACCATGGAGTTGCGAATTGGTTTCGAAGATGTTGATTGAGATGTGCCCAAGATTGAAGTCTTGGGTTTCGGTGGTGGAGAGGGCTTGATGAATAGATATGTACAAGGGATAGAAACCTTCTCTTTACCTTTATCCTTCCTAGTTTGTGACCTGGTGGCCACATTGATGATGTTGATTTCGAACAAAGGGGGAGAAGGTGGTAGAGGGACCATAGTCTCACGTTGAGATTCCGATTTAGGTGAGGATGTTTTAGAGGCATGGGATAGTGTCGATAGTTTGTTGAAAGGGTGGTCAAGAGGATCCTTGATGAAAGGGGTGTCTTTTTTTAAGTGTTGATGAATGATAACCTTAAGAGCACAACAATGCTTAGTGTCATGTTCAGGTGTGCGATGATACGCACAAAATATAGTGTCGTCGAACCAAGATGG
Source organism: Torreya grandis (assembly GCA_037957365.1). NCBI lineage: Eukaryota > Viridiplantae > Streptophyta > Pinopsida > Cupressales > Taxaceae > Torreya > Torreya grandis. Next base: position 3,153,348 of record JARHVA010000539.1, on the reverse strand, counting down.
TTTTGATTTGAGAGTTGATGAGTGTGAAAGTGAGGAGGTTTGGGAGGCATGGAATGATGTCAGTAGTTTGTTAAAGGGGTGCTTAATGAGAAGGGTGCCTTTTTTTAGGTGTTGACGAATGACAACCTTAAGAGCACAACACTTTTTAGTATCATGCCCAGGTGTGCGATGATATGCATAGATTTTAGTGTCGTTGAACCAAGATGGTTTTGGTCTGAGAGGTTGATATGGTTTAATAGGTGAGAGAATGATGTTAGAAGACTGTAATAATTGGCGTAACAGTAAAGCATAGGAACCCGCTAATGGGTCTGCATGCTTTGTTGCAGTAGGAGATGAAAACTTCTATTTAGGAGTTGTTGTAGGAGTTTTTCATACCATATTTTTGTTTGGTGGTGTGACCACACATGTAGATGACACTTTTGTGGTGAGAGGTGTTGGATGTTTTGGAGGAAGTGTGTTTTTGTCAAGTAAAGGTAATAATGGAGGTGATTTGTTTTTGTTATTTATTGGAGTTGGGAGCACTCATATTAAGGTAGATGGGTGTGGGCCCAAAATAGGGGCAATGGTGAAGGTGGGGGAGGAGTTATCTGACATGGTTTAACAACCTTCTTTAGTTTGGTGTGAGGACCACTTTTGTGTGAGGCGAGGTTCAAGTCTACTTTCACTTGTGGGTGAGTGAGGTTTAATGCAGGATGAACACTGAGAGATTTAATCTGTTTTGGCATGGTGGACACCTATGAGGGTTTAGGTTTGAATATGGAAGGTTGAGCTTCTAAATATTTAGAGGTGGCAAGTTCCTCTCTCAGTGGAGAAGGGATTGGAGAGCTTGGCTCTTCGAGAGAATAGAGCGTAGGTATGATCATGCTTTTGACGTGTGGTCTAAGAGCAGGGAAAGTATGATCCCCCATTGATGATAAGAAGGATGAGGGAGAGGCCATCGGCATTTGTGGCATCAAAACATCCTCCAATATGGGAGAGGTCAAAGTAGCCTCTCCTACATATAAAAGGGGGGTGGATGGAGGAGTATCCTCCATCTGTGGAGGATAAATAAGAGAAGAAGGTTCTTTTACTTGTGGTGGACAAATAGGAGAAGAAGGCTCTTCTACCTATGGTGGACAAATAGGTTGACTAACCTCTTCAGACTGTGGGAGAGGTTGGTTAGGAATAAAAAGAGGAACCATGTCGACCGTGCATATATTGCGCTCTTGAAAGTCGTCGGCCATGGTTTGAACATTTTGACCTGGGGGATGGTTAGGGAATGGTTGCCTAAAGATATCTATGTTTTGGTTAGCCAACACATTTGGGTTATCCAAAACAAGATCCCCCTTATCTAGCATGTCTTGGAAAATGTTCTTGAAGGTTTTGTAGTTGTTTATGTCATGACCATTGACACGGTGATAATTACAAAAGTCATTTTTCCTATACCATGTAGGGATGGATTTTGAGGGATCAAATTGAGGTGGTCAAATTTGAGGGAGGTTGAGGACTCCCTGCTTGACTAGTTTATCCAACACTGAAGAGTGTATTGAAATTGTCTTGTGATGTATTCTGATGTGGAGAGTTCAGATTGGTTGGTTGTGGTAGAGGATGATGACCTAAGTACCATAGCATTTGCTGACCCCTTAGACTTGGAGTGGGAAAGATAATGTTTGGATGAAGAAGGGTCATTAGATTTTGTGTTACTATGCAATTTGACCTTATCTTCTTCAACTGCACAGAGTTCAAGCTTTCTAGCCATGGTGAAAGCTTCGTCAAATGTGTGGAATGTTTGGACCTGCAAAGTGGATGAGATGTATTTAGCACATGCTCTTGAGAAGAGCTCAATGAGTTCAGATTGAGGTAAAGAAAAGGAGAGTTAGTTGATTAAGCCTCTCTAACGGGCAATGAAATCAGCTATTGATTCATCGTCGAATTGTCTAATAGAATATAGGTCTGTGATGGAGACCTTTTTAGTTATGTTGATTGAAAAGTGGTCAAGGAAAAGTTGAGCTGCTTGAGTGAAGATAAAGAGAGAATGACTGGTAATAGAACTATACCAATCAAGGGTGGCACCAAAAAGTGACATGGGAAATGTGCAAAGTAGTAACGCATCATCATGTGTTATAAGGTAGCAAGCGTGTCTAAATGCTCATAGATGTTGTTGTGGGTCCTCTTTAATCTGAAAACAAGTAAATTTTGGGAGTTCTCATTGGTTAGGATATGGTCGAATAAGCACCGAAGGGTGAATGGGTTCGTTGTAGATTTATTCGTATGAAAGAACATTGCTTGAACCGGAAATGGATGTCTCAAGGTTAGACATCTTATCCATCATCATCTTGATTAGATCGACTAGTGGATTGATAAGTGGGGCACCCCCTAAGTTGTAAGGTACTTAGAAGGCATTGTGAGGGGCATATGATGTACTAGGTTGTGTTTGTATAGGCGCAACATATTGGTAGTTTGTTATAGGGACTGATGTTGAGGTCAAGGGAGGTTGTGTCATGAAGTTGGAGGGCACAACTTGACTAGATGCCGCCAAAGGTGGTTGAGTGGTGGCGACACTAGTTATAGGATAGGTAGTCACTCTTATATTTATGGGTGCAAGAGTGGGTGTGGTAGAGACATTCAAGTTCTAAAAATGTTTAGAACTTCATTGAATTATTTATAGTTGAGGGGGTATAAAAACCTTGATGGAGGTAGGTCCAGAGATAGAAGGGGAGGCCAAATCTTGAACATTGGCCAAGGGTGGGTTACTAGTTGAGGCAATAGCCTGAGTAACCATAGGCTGGGTAGCAGATGCGGTTGATATCATTGCCACTTCAGTCAAGGAAGGTGGCATCTCATAAATAGGGGTACTTGAAAGATCTCGCATTTGGTTTCTTGCGAGATAGTGTTGGAGAGCCTTGATGTTGTGGTCAAGGAATCCCTCAAAATTTTGATTCCCTTTGGAAACAATTAGAGGTTGATTTGGGGTAGGTTGTATAGGAGTATGCTAAGTGTCTGAAGTATACTCCATTAGGGGACTTGGTATGAAGGGTGAAGGTGGAAGTGGTTGTTGCCTTGTGTAGTCAATAAGAGTTTTGGCTTGACTATGTGTCAAACCCATCCAAGACGAAATGTGTTCAGGTTCTAAAAACTGTGTATTTCAGTTTCAAAAAACCCAAAATGTGTGTTTAACAGCAAAAAAAGTCAAGTTTTAAAGTTGTTATTTTGGAAAGAAAATTTTTGACAGTGACTGACGTCGGTGGTATGACTGATGTCAGTGAATATAGTTGCCGACGTCAGTGGAAAAACTGATGTCAGTGAAGATAAGTTATCGACGTTGGTGGAAAAACTGATGTAAGTGTCTGTGTGTTTCCAGGAACTCAAAAAACTAAAAGTTTTTGGAAAAAAGGAAAAATTATGAGGTGTTTTTAGACCTCAAAATAATGTGACCTTACCAGCTCAAAAAACTAGATAAGAACAATAGAAATAATGACAAGCAACCTCTAAATGTTAAATTCCTAAAAATAAATTTTAGAGTCGTGGTGGCTTATGCCTTAGAAGAATGTGTTGGAAGTTGGGCTTTTAGAACGGGTCCTAAAGAGGAATTCTAAGGTTAGTTTCAGGTTATGTTTTGGTGCTCAAAAGTCTGTGTTAGGTTCTGTACGTGGCCTGGTGCTGGGGGCTTGCTCCCTTCACTTCATGAACCCAGAGCTAAGCTGGGCCGCTTAGCCAATATATACTTTGCCTATAGTTTATACTCTGCTAGAGAACAGAGTGGGTCCTCCTCTTGGTGGTGAAATCCAAGTAGGATCACCAGGTAGGGTAAGGTATCCGCTAGGTGATGAAATCCTAGATGGGCCTTGTCTCAAGTATGTTTAGATGTTTAATTTGATGTGCTTGTGGTCAGGTTGTGTAATATATGTGCACTACGATTTATTCATAATGCATTTTTAATTACTAGATGAGCTAAATATGCATTCAAGCAGGAATGAAATGCAATATATTTTTAACCCAAATTGAAATGTTTGTTCAGATGCAAACAAGTGGAGAAAAGGTTAAGAGTATGAATTTTCACTACTCTAAAATGTAGGGAAGAAGTGACAAGAAAAAAAGAAAGATGTTCTTTTTAACTTGTGCTAATGGCTTCTTTTCGAAATAAAAAGAAATAGAAGAAGGATGCAATAAGAGAATTTTTCCTAATGCACCTATATGAAAGTTTATTTTTTAGAATAATGAACCCAAGGAAAACTCCAAGGGTCCCACCGGGCATGCTAGAATGTTTCTACTCATTTTTTGCTATTTACATTCAGAAGAAGAAAAAAACTAAAGGTTAGGGTCAGGGGTTTGTACGTTATCCGAATTAAGTTGCACACCATATCTAGACGTTGTAGGAGCTCCTCTTTGGCTGTGGAGGAAGACACCTATAGATAAGAATAAGACTCAAACAAAGAGAATGTTAGATAAAGATAAGGTGGACTGCCAAGCACACGCTCGATCTCGGAAGCGTAAAGCTCCGTGAGGGATGACAGTCCACTATTTATGAAAAGAGTGTTGTATAAAGAGAAATGGTGAAAGACTAAGAAAGAGAAATAAAGATAACGCATACCTATTCTCTACTGTTAGTCTTACACAATCACCGACGTTGGTAGTCCTGCCGAGATCGATTTGTGGATGGTGTCGATGTCGATAGTATTGCCAATGTCGGTCGGGGTTGGGGTCGATGTCGGTTGGGGCAATGGGCCTTAGACAGGTTTTGGATTATGTCTGTGGTCGACAGAAGGGTCTGGGAGCTTACAGGGTTGTGCAGGGTTGCAGGACTGTGAGTAGGCTCTAAGAATGGACAAAGGTAGAAGGTTGGTGTGTAAAGAGGATAAGGATATGGGGAAGGTTTTTTAGCCTCTCCAGGAAGAAAGTAGGGTCGGGTTGATAGTATTCAGAAATAGTAAATAGAAACTAATTACTAATATATTCTAAATACTGAAATAAGACAAAAGAATACTTAGCTCTGGTTGTGGTTGATGTCGAAGATCTCATGCAATGTTTCCAATCCAATGTCTGGAGTGATTCTGCAGAGTTTTTGTAGCCTGGAGAGTGAAAGTTAAAGTCTGATGCTTGATCTCAGAGTGTGCGTGTCGATGTCTCAGAGTCCAGGAGAGAGCCAGAGAGAGAGAGAGAGAGAGAGAGAGATTCAGGCGAGAGTGATTAGTGATTCGGGGGAGAAGAGAGTCTAAGAGAGAAACTCAAGGTTAGACATTGATCCTATGTAACTGACATCGATGAACTCACCAGCGTCGACCGACATCGACGGCTAGAGAATGGGTAAAAGGGTTGTTTGGCCCATTTATCCATCCGCCAAGTGCATCTACCATTGGAGAATGGTCAAAAGATGGGTTTATTAGGCACGAGGGTTAGTTAAGAGGTTGGAATAGGTCTTAGGTAGTTATGATGTCAAGGATTTAGTCATAGGATGAGTCATAAGGTAGGAAATGGTCCTAGGGGTGAGGTGTCCAAGGTGAGGTGTGTAGGGTGATGTCATTAATTTAAAATAAGTAATTTATTTTAAATTAATAAAGTGTGTAAGGGACCAAGGGGAGTCGACACAATTTTGGTGTTTACACTCCTATATCTTGTTTATATTATAAAAAATTCACTGAGTACATCCTTTTACACATGTTCTATCATTCTTTGCTATCCCTTATTGTTCATACCCTGGTTCCCTACATTACACAAAATATATCATGATGGAACTAATCCCTCTAGAATACAAACAGACTGACCTTAGACTTTACTGTGGGCTTCGATACTCAACCCTGAATTCGTTTCACTATCTAGATATTTTCCCAATGATATGCTGACTTGAACTATACTCCGGAAACTCCATTTTTGGAACTTGCAGAGTCCGTAGCTTTAAGCCTGTAGAGTCTGTAGATTCAAGCAATCTAGACAGTATTCTTATAAGTCTTCAAAAACATCTATTCCAATGACCAAAAGGTTCTTCACACTCTCCTCAGTAACAGAGCAAAACTCTTTTCTTGATTCATTTTTACTCCAGATGATTATCCTTCACTTTGATCACAATTTTTACACAAAAGAATGATTTCACAAACATTGGGAATGGTGACAAAATACTCTAGCATTGAAATAACACAGGACTAACATAGATAGAAATGCCAATGTTGGAAGAGCACTGAGTTGATATAATAAATCAATAGATTGTGCGTGGCAAGGAGGAATGTCGTAACAAAAAATGAAATCTCAGGCAATTAGAGATCCATATATCTTCAATCTTCTATGCTGGCACCCACTATAGATTCTCCTTTCATATATATATATATATATATATATATATATATATATATATACTTGCTTATCAAGTTTTCATTTTATATTCACATAGAATTATAACTCACCTGATATTACTATTGGATGGTGGACAGAATGCAGAAAACAAATAACGCAAAGAACCATATATTGAAACACACTGTATTTATTAAATATAAAAAAACAAAAACATACCTATCGTGTTGTCTGCCCCCTGCAAATCTCTCTTCAATGCATCCTTATTCATACTCTAACATTCACCTCCCCTATTTTTTTCACCAAAATCTTCTACACTAAAACCATATTTCTAAACTTGGACACTTAATTCTATCCTGGGTGTCACATAACAACCTCCCAGGATGGACAAAACAGTTCTCCTATAAGAAGAATCAGTTCACCCAACAGACTTAAAATCTGCCAAGTTCAAGATACTAGTTTTGTTTTATTTGAAAATAGACAAATTTGAAAACTTTGAAAAATAAGGAAATAGTGGGAAACTAAAATGTTAAATAAATTCCAAGCATATTGATGCTCCTGCATCATTCTTCTAAGGAGCAAAAGAAGTATTCTTCACTAGTTGTTTTTCTTCAGTAGTGCTTCTACGCTTGTGCCCAGCTTAAGGATGTCATTTGTAGTCAACCATGTGGCATCTTCAGCTGGTAGATTCTTCCACTTAGTGAGATACCGGAAATATTCTTTGTTCCTTGTCTTTTTAACCACTTTCTTGTCTAAAATACTCTCAATCTCATTTGGCACTTCCTTTGGTAGTTGTTGCTCCCATTAGATAACTTCATCTACCCCTATTTCAGTTTCTTTAGCTAGTTGTCCTTCATCTTTGTATGGATATAGATCTACAACATTAAAAATTGGAGAGATTTCAATCCCCTTTGGCAATTCTATTTCATATGCATTATTTGAAAACTTTCTTATTACCTTGCATGGTCCTATTTTCTTTACCTTCAGCTTGTTGTATTCCCTTTTTGGAAACCTCTCTTTTCTGAGATGAGCAAGAACAAAGTCTCCAATACTGAAACTGACCTCTCTTTTCTTTTGATTTGCCCTTAGCTTGTACTTGATGGTGTTTTCTTCAAGCTTCTTCTTTACCTGTTCATGCAAATTTTGCATGGCATTGGCAAACTCTTCTGCATCAGCACTCCTTGTCTCCATGCTACTTAGATTTATTAACTCATACACACCTCTTGGATGCATTCCATACATAATTTGAAATGGGCTCAATCATGTACTTCTATTAGGAGAATCATTATAGGCAAATTCAGCTTGTGCAAGTGCAAGATCTCATTATTTTGGATGCATACTTACCAAGCTTCTCAAGATGTTGCCCAAGCTCCTATTGACAACCTCTACTTGGCCATCAGTTTGAGGATGATAGGCTGAACTGAAACTCAATTGTGTACCCAATCTCTTCCATAAGGTTCTCCAAAAATGTCCAACAAATTTGGTGTCCTTGTCAGAAACAATGTTTCTAGGCAATCCATGCAATCTAACAACATCTTGAAAGAATAAATTAGCTATGTGAGTAGCATCACTTATTTTGTGCATGGAATAAAATGAGCCATCTTTGAAAACCTATCTACCACAACAAATATAGAATCATGGCCTTTTTGAGTTCTTGGCGAACCAAGTACAAAATCCATGCTTATTGAATCCCAAGGCCTATTTGGAATGGGTAGTGGCTGGTACAAACCTGCATTTTGACTACTTCCCTTGGCGTATTGGCATGTTTTGCATCTTTCAACAAATTTCTTAACATCAGTACCCATACCTGGCTAATAGTAATGAGCACTCAATTGTGCTAATGTCTTATTCTGCCCAAAATGTCCTGATAAGCTGCCACTATGCTTTTCCTTCAACAAATTCTCCCTCATGGAACTCTTGGGAATGCAAAGCTGGCTGCCTCTGAACAACAGACCTTCTTGAATCATAAAATCTATCCAAGGACTTCTATCAACCCCCACTGGATTCATGCAAGCTTCATATGGTTCCTTGAAGTTTGGATCTTCCTTATATAGCTCCTTCAAATCTTCAAATCCCAAAATACTTACTTGAGACTCCTGCATGATCAGATTTCTCCTTCTTAAAGCATCTGCAACCTTATTAGATTGTCCTTTCTTGTGCTTAATAGTGAATGTGAAACTTTGTAAAAATTCAATCCATTTGGCATGCTTTTAATTCAACTTATTCTGATTGCTAATGAACTGTAAAGCATAATTGTTAGTGAACAAAACAAATTCTTTAGGCAAAAGATAGTGCCTCCATTTCTTCAAAGCTTGTACAAGAGCATAGAATTCTTGATCATAAGCTGAATATTTCTTCTTAGCATCACTTAATTTCTCACTAAAGTATGCTATAGGCTTCCCATCTTGGCTTAAAACATCACCTATTGCAATTCCATTAGCATCACATTCTACTTGAAAAAGCTTATTGAAATCAGGTAAGGTTAAGATTGGCTCTTCAGTTACCTTCTTCTTCAATAATCTGAAACTTTTATCAGCAGCCTCAGTCCAACAAAAACTTCTTTTATCACCTTTGATTGTCTCTATCATTGGAGCAACAATCCCACTAAAATTTCTTATGAATTTCCTATAGAAGCTAGCCAAACCAGGAAAGCTTCTTACCTCATATGTGCTCTTGGGTGTAGGCCACTCAAGTATAGCCTTAATCTTCTCCTTATCCATCTTCAATCCTTCTTTTGAAATCACAAACCCCAAATATATCAACTCTATTTTCAAAAAATTGCACTTTTTGACATTGATTAACAATTTCTCCTCATGTCGCTTACTCAATACCATCCGCAAATGTTTCAAATGATCTTGCTTAGTTTGACTAAACACCAAAATATCATCCAAATATACTATCACAAACTTACCAGTGAACTCCTTCAGCACTTCATTCATCAGCCTCATGAAGGTGCTTGGTGCATTGGTTAGTCCAAATGGCATAACTAACCACTCATAGAGTCCATCATTAGTCTTGAAGGCTATTTTCCATTCATCCCCTTCTCTTATCCTAATCTGATGGTAACCACTTTTCAAGTCTATCTTAGAGAAATATGTAGCTCCACTCAAACAATCAAGTAAATCATCAATTCTAGGCAATGGAAATCTATACCTGATAGTAATCTTGTTGATTGCTCTAGAGTCTGTACACATCCTCCAACTCCCATCCTTCTTAGGACTCAACACTGTGGGGACAACACAAGGACTTAAACTCTCTCTTACCAATCCTTTGTCTGACAATTCTTGAACTTGGTGCTTGATCTCTTCATTTTCCCTTGGTGTTAACCTGTAGGCAGCCTTGTTTGGAAGATTTGCTCCTGGAATCAAGTCTATGTGATGGCTAATACTTCTCAATGGTGGTAACTCATTAGGTAAATCATCTACCACAATGTCAATGTACTCATTCAACATATCTTGAATCTCTAATGGCAAATTAATTAACCTAGTTCTAGTGACTACACTACTTGGCTTACCAATTACAACAAAGTTTACCTTTTCTTTCTTCATTTGATGTAGGAACTCTTTATCACTCATTATCAATACTTTAGTATTTTGTCCAACAATAGCAGTAGCCTCTTCTTTCAATGGTGTGAGTGTATGCTTGATCCCATCCTTTTCAAACATGTATGTATTCTGCCTTCCATCATGCATGGCCTTCCTGTCAAATTAACAAGGCCTTCCAAGCAAGATATGACATACATCCATGGGCATGACATCACATAAAATCTTCTCCTTATATGTTCCTATCTATATATCTACTTTGCATTGTTCACTTACCAAGAGTTTGTGTCCTTTCTGTAGCCAAGAAACTTGATAAGGTGTAGGATGTACCTCCTTCTTCAAGCCTAGTTTCTCCACCATCTCAGTTGACACAAGATTGTCAGTACTTCCACTGTCTATGATGACCTTACAACATTTTCCTTTACTTTTACATGTGGTTCTAAATAAAGTTTTCCTTTGAGGTGGTTCTACAACTTCTTTATTTGGCTTTAACAAAATTCTTTTCATCAAAAGAGACTCACCTTCTTCTGGAGTATCTTCATAAGCTGCTGCAACTTCTTCATTTTTTTCTTCACCTTGAGTCATATGTACACCCCTCTCATGGCTGGTAGAAGGGTTCTCTAGACACTCATATGCCTTGTGTCCTAAATACTTGTTGCACTTAAAGCATTTGCCCATGAATCTTCCTCTTCCTCTTTGATATCCTTGGTATGGCCTTCTTCCTCTTGGTGTATAGCTGCCTCTTGAACTTTGTGAGCTGTTGGCCTCTTCATGAGATGTTTGTAGCTGTCTTCTACCTCCTTGAAATACTCTACCTCTGATGGATCTGCCCCTTCCTCTTGAGAAGGATGTTTGTTTCCTTGCAATCTTCTCTTCAGTTTTCAAGGCAAATTGATATGCTTCATCAACTGTCTTAGGAGTAAGAAGACTTATCTCATCTTGAATGGTAAATTTTAAACCATTAGTGTATCTAGCTACCTTCTATGTGTCATCCTCAACATGACCTGATCTTATAGTTAACCTATAAAACTCTTTAGTGTATTCTTTCACAGACATTTCTTTTTGCTTCAAATTTTGTAATTGCTTAAAAAGATTGACTTGATAATTTTTAGGCATAAACTTACCTTTCATTTTTTCTACCATTCTATCCCAGATTCTGATCTTTGGCTTCCCTTTCCTCCTTCTTTCTTCTTGCACTCCATCCCACCACAGGGATGCATGTCTCTTTAGCCTTGTCATGGCATACTTGACTTTCTTATCATCTTCTTCAATTCCTTCATACTCAAAGTATTTGTCTAATGCATTAATCAAATCAATTAATTCTTCCACATTCAAATTACCTTCATACATTGGAACCTCCATTTTTGGCTTTGTGTTCACCTTCACAATGGCTATGATTAACCTCTCTTCAGCTGTTTCTTCTTCCACCACCAATTCCTCTTCTAGTGGTTCCTCTTCTCCATCACTAACTTCTCCCATGTCAGTGCCTCTTCTTTGAGCCATATCTAGGTCTTGTAGCCTAGCTGTTAGATTCCTAATCTCTTCTACCAGTGTAACCTATCCTCCAGGTCTCCTTCCTCCAACTCTACCTCTATTTATAACTCTCATGGCCATCTTGCTTCTTCTTCTCTTGGATCTTTAGATTGTGCACAATCCTTTGGGCTCTGATACCAAATGATGGAACTAATCCCTCTAGAATACAAATAGACCGACCTTAGACTTTACTGTGGGCTTCGTATACTCAAGCCTAAATTCATTTCACTATCTGGACATTTTCCCAATGATATGCTGACTTGAACTATACTCCAAAAACTCCATTTTTGGAACCTACAGAGTTTGTAGCTTTAAGCTTGCAGAGTTGGTAGATTCAAGCAATCTAGATAGTATTCTTATAAGTCTTCAAAAATGTCTATTCCAATGACCAAAAGGTTCTTCACACTCTCCTCAACAACAAAGCAAAACTATTTTCTTGATTCATTTTTACTCCAGATGATTATCCTTCACTTTGATCACAATTTTTACACAAAAGAATGATTTCACAAACATTGGGAATGGCGACAGAATACTCCAGCATTGAAATAACACAAGACTAACATAGATAGAAATGCCAATGTTGGAAGAGTGCTGAGTTGATCCAATAAATCAATAGACTGTGCGTGGCAAGGAGGAATGTCGTAACAAAAAATGAAATCTTAGGCAATTAGAGATCCATATATCTTCAATCTTTTATGCTGGCACCCACTATAGATTCTCCTTTCATATATATATACTCGCTTATCAAGTTTTCATTGTATATTCACACAGAATTATAACTCGCCTGATATTACTATTAGACGGTGGACAAAATGCAGAAAACAAATAATGCAAAGAACCATATACTGAAACACACTATATTTATTTAATATAACAAAACAAAAACATACCTATCATGTTGTCTGCCAGATCTCTCTTCAACATCCTTATTCATACTCCAACATTCACCTCCCCTATTTTTCACCAAAATCTTCTACACTAAAACTGTATTTCTAAAGTTGGACACTTAATTCTATCCTGGGCGTCACATAACAACCTCCCAGGATGGACAAAACAATTCTCCTATAAGAAGAATCAGTTCGCCCAACAGACTTAAAATCCGCCAAGTTCAAGACATTGATTTTGTTTTATTTGAAAATAGACAAATTTGAAAACTATGAAAAATAAGGAAATAGCGGGAAACTAAAATGTTAAATAAATTCCAAGCATATTGATGCTCCTGCATCATATCATTATTGCTCACTTAATTTCACATTGATATCTTATTGTCTACCTAGGTTTCTAAATACATTGATGTTAAAATTACTTATATTTATCAATTAAATTCACTCTTAATATTTGATTCTATGCTTCATGTCTTATGTGTATTCATTTTTTGGTAATGTGGACATTTTAACATGTCATTATTTATAGCTCTAAGCCTAGGTAAGTGTTTATGTATGTGAATGAAATTTTAATATGTGCCTTTTATGTGGCCCCTTGGACTTATATTATGTGCTTTGTGTGTATTCTATGTGTGTGTGAGTCATGGCCATGACACTTGTTTGCTTAGTTTTTGATGCCATGATGGATATCATGCATCTTCCTCATTTTTTGATGCCATGATCAATATCATACATCCTTCTTCGAGTAGTTCAATTCAAATTTCAATACTCAATTTTGGTCAATTTATCACTATGTGATTACTTACTAACATCTATGTAGACATGACATCGTATATGTTTGGATTTATACATGCATATTTTATTGTCAACTTATTTCTTACTTTATCTATGTGATGGCATGCTCTTCTATGTTATCATTATAAATCCATAATTTAATTTTATACATACCATATTTTTACATAGCTTTTTTTTATAGAGTTAACTTATTGCAATAGCTCCACAAATCACCTAAAAAGAGGTAGCATACACACTAGCTTGTCTTAGAGACTAATATCCAATAGTACAATACATAATAAAATATATATAATTTTTCTTAGTTAATTATAGTTCATTCCCAAAATTTACTCAAAAAGTAGTTTCAAACAACAACGCTCCATTTGGACAAGGGTACAAACTAACAGTGTCTATAATAGTAAGCTATTATGCCAATAGTTAGAAAGGAATAGTTTCCACAATTCTCAGTATGCCACTCAGTGTAAAAATCAATTACAATATTGCTAAAAAATAGATTTCATGTTTTAACATAGGTTTGTCTTAGTTTTTTCTCGATTTGGGGGCATCATCCAAGACATGTGTTCTAGGTTATCTCACATATTTTTCATTAGATAGTTACTTGATATTAGTTATAAAATATATATACAACCAAATATAATATTGGGGGCATGTGTGCGACACATGACCACATTATTACTCAATTTTGCACTAGTTTTGTAGATGGAGTGGTAATACTTGTCATTATCCAAACTGTATACACTAGACTCATATCATATTATCTTTTACATCAGTTTTATGTCAAATTTTCAACATAAATGAGCCTTATTTAGTTTTTAGTAGTTGGTTTATGTTTTTTGCATTAATTTTACAGTAGTTTTTACATTAGAACAATCTATTAGAATTCATATAAGGGTTCCAAACTACTCTACCTAACTTGAGTTGTGCGATGATGGATTCAACACACCTTGAGTTATTAAGAACACTTTATTTTTAAATGAGAATTAGGGCATGTACAGTCTAGTCTAAGTGTTTCAAATAAATAATAAATATCCAAGGGTCATACCCTCTCTAATCACCAATTATACATCAAAAAACACAATAGTTCATGTACCCAATCAAGTGTATTTATTTCTTGTTATTAGATTTATAAATTTTCTTGTCTTTAATTTTTTATTTTTTCTTAAGGATTGATTTTATACATGTTTCATTATAGGTTTTATGTGAAGTACAGTTCAATATTATGGCCTACATTAAATAGTGTTCTTCATAGGTAAGTTCAAGTACACATTTTTCCTTTTACTCTAGTAATTTCACATTGATGCATTATTAGAGTAAAATAGATGAAAAAATAAATATATAAATTAACATTTATTGTTAAAATAATGTACTTGTGACCACTCCTTATACACAATTAGCTCAAACCTAATTTCAAGGCCCTTGATCACATTTCTTTCACTTTTTATGTAGATGACCCTTACCTCTTAAGAAAATTATGATTCTAAACATACCCATCCAACATCCTATGCAACCTAAACTCACTTTTAGACTGATCCACACTTCCATTTTAGCCATCTCTGCTCTTCAAACAAGGCTAATCCATTTAGACCATCTCACTCCTTGGTATTGTCCAAATCCACCAGTTGTGTCCTCCCACCAAATAACGTATCTTTTTTCAAATTTAGAAATACCCAATGGGTCATCTTACACATTTTACAAGTCTTATTTTAATGATTTCCAAAATGATCACTATAAATTCATATTTATAACCATCATCCACTAGAAGCTCATATGATTGAAAATCATCAAAATATCTAATCATATATTGAGATAAAATCACCCATTTTCCCCAATTTAGAGTTCACATAGCCATAATAGCCATGATCTAGGCCACCATATACCTCCAAGGTCACAAATTATTGTTGAAACACTTAATCACTCCATAATTGCAACAACATTTAAAAATTCACACTAGTATTTCACACACACCACCATAGTATGGGAGTACTACATGGAGTTTGATCTTTATTCAGAGTATTAGTATGTAGGCAATGCTTAACATAGGGGGTGTCAAGGTATATCACAACTTCAATTGCTAACATCTTTTTCATTTTACTTTGTTTATCATTCATGGTTTATTAATCTAGGGTTACAAGTGAAAAAGAAGGTACATAGTGGTTTTAAAAATAGATCAAGAGCTCCATCATAGTTAAATAGGACATATAAGTGCAAGAAAACACATCATATTAGTCACATAGATTAAACCCTCATAGGAGTTGGCATGCCCTAACGACTCCAATGCAATCCACCCCTATCTAATTCTAATGGCCTTTTTTAAGATCTAAGTGAAAAAATGTTCCTGATTCATAACTTTATTACACAATCATATAGAAAATATCATAGTTTTACTTACAATTCTTCACATTCAATTTCCAACTAAGTTGTATTTCTTTGATACTTTTTTATTTCTAGGATAGTTATAAATTTAGTAAATTCCAAATCAGTTTGTGTCATTTATTATATTCTATAGCATTCTATTTTTACTTAGTAGTTTGTCTAATTAGGATTAAAAATATCAAATCCTAACTTGATAAAAAATAACCTTGAGGCCTAGGATTATGAGGAATGAACTGAGTCATGCATGCCCTTTGGTACTTAGTTGTGATATATAATAACTAATATTGGATATTGCAATAATAAGAATTTAGGAAGGCTTGAGTTTGTCCATTATTTATTTTATACATTTTTTGATATTTGGATTTCAACAATTATATAATGAATCCAAATATTATTTTCGAAAGTAAGACAAAAAATAATCCTAAATTTCAAGAGATGTAATCAAAATGCATTCATTATTATCATGATATAAATTTGAAACTTTGAAGTTTTGTAACAAGGATTAAGGGTGTAACTACTTAAGTTGTATTTACTTTTGAGTCTCTTAGATATACTGATCCCAATAATTATGTAATGAAATTGATTAGATAATTTACACCAATGGAATAATATATCATAGAAATATGATAAGAACAAGAAGATACACAACACTAATTGATGAAAGATTAGAATACTCGATATATATGACTGAGCCACTTCAAGGGGGAAACTTACACAACAATGCAATAAGAACAAAATTCACAATCTGATGCTCAATATATATTCTACTTAGGCCATGGTTATTTTATAGGCTAACCCAAATAAAATTATAAGAATCATAGAGAAATGTGACAAGATATTATGAATGGTTATGTAAGCCACAATTCAACCACATAAATCCCTAGACCTGCTATGGGTTAAAGGCATAACATGCCCCTCCCATTCAAAACATCATTTCCCTCAAGGTGGAATATCTATGGATGTTGCTACAAAAAAGATTCATCCTCCCAAATAACATGTTCATGGTTTATATTATTCCCCTTGATCAAATACTCCTTAATATCTTTGGTTCTCAACCTTTCTGTCTTTGTGTGTGTGTGTAGTATCTCCTCAAGTCATAGAATGACTCAACCTTATTCATCTAATTCTAGCAATGTAATTAGGTAGAAACTCTCTATCTAATTACCTTTTTCAGGAAAGATACATGAAATATATGATGTACATGAGTGGACTGGGGTATCTCCTACTTGTGTTCAACACTACTGATCTTTTATAGGTTCTTATAAAGGCCATAATAATTTGGAGAAACTTGTAAATAATTTTTATGTTACTTTATATAAATCTACTTATATGGCTGAAAGCACATAAATATCTAATTACCAATGTAAAAATTACTCTCACTCCAATGGTGATCTACTTGCTACTTCAATCTATAATGTGCCATTACCAAATTCTCTCTCAGACAATATATTACCTCATGTTAATGTTGAATGTTTTATTCTAAAACTATAACCTTGGGATACACCCTGAAGGAAGAAGTGATGTATGGGGATTGATAACCATAAAGTGAAATAAAAGGGCACATTTTAGAAGAGATATGGGAGGAAGTATTATACCACTATTTTTCTAGTGGCAACCAATGAAACCACCAATCTTGTTTATCTAATGAAAACAATAAACATACCCTTCTAGGAATTTGTTGAACACCTTTTTTTTACCATTATATTAAGGATGATATGATGAGGTATGAGATAAACATGAGAATAAATTAGTCTAAAAAATACTAGTAAACTTGGGATAATAATCACTTACAATGATCTTGTGAGTACCATGCAACTTTTGAATTGTATCAACAAAAGAAACAACTACTTTACTAGCTACAAATGGATACAAAAGGGAGTAAAAATGAGCATATTTTGTGAGCCCTTCCATAATTACCATGATGACATTTTTACATTCATACCTTGGCAACTCCATAATAAAATCCATGGATACCTCCTCCCACCTTTGGATATGATTGGATAAAGGTTATAAAATATCAAGTGTCTTAATTTTTTCACCCTTATTATATTGACACACCATGCATTCAACCACACATTTTTGTATATCCCCCTTGAGTCCTTCCCAAAATAAATCCTATTTACTTGTATGATATATTTTCAAAAACACCGAGTGCCCCCTTATTGGAGATGCATGAAGCTCCTTAAGGATATTTTTTTTAGGCTAGAATTCTTACATAGGTATAAATAATATTTATACCATAATACATTACCTTTCCACTCAAATTTATCCAAGGCATCAAAACTGTGATGAATATTTTAAATCAAACCCTGTGTATCCTTGTCATTCTTCCATTCTAATTATTTCTCTTTCATCTAGTTTTCCTTCCAAATGGTCATTGCACATAAAAATGCCTTAGTGGATTCATCCCTCTTGGATAGTGAACCTACTACAACAATCTCTTTTAATTTATTATAGATTATTTCAAAGTTATATCTCAATTTCTTTGTCACCCATTTCTATTGTTCTTATAATGATTGTCATTATTCTAAATAATATTTTAGACTATCATGATCAATATTTACCTTAAAGCGTATACCTATTAGATAAGGTCTCCATTTCTTGACTACATGAATAATAAACATCTCCTTCTCATAGATTGGCTTTAGCAAATTTTTACCCTTGAGTTAATAACTATCAAATGTAATGGATATTCCTTCCTACATGAGTATTACCCCCATGCCATAACCTAATACATCACATTCATTAATAAACATTTTATAAAATTAAGGGTAACCAAAACTATAATGATGCACATATCCTACTTTAGATTCTCAAAATCCTTGGTAGATACATTGATCTAATGGAAAGAGTCTTTCTTAAATAATACTCTAAGTGGTGCTACTATGCTACCATAATTTTTCATAAATCTATGATAATAACCTATTAGCCCCAAAAAACCCTAAGATTATTAAAGGTTTTTGGAACCTACCATTCCATCATCACTTTGATCTTTTGAGGATCAAATTTAAATCCTTGATGTAAAATAATATGACCCAAGTACTCCACCTATTGGACTCCAAAAACATAATTTGAAGGTTTTGCATAAATTTAATGTTGTTCCAAAACTAATAATACCTATTTCACATGATGAAAATGTGTTTCCTAGGTTTTGATGTATATTATGATGTCATCAAAAAATACCAACTCAGATTTACTCAAAAAAGGCCTAATAATAGTCTTTATCAAACTTTGAAATGTAAATGGTGCATTTGAATGTAAATAATGGCCCTCATGAGTTCTGAAAGCTACTTTAGGGATATCCTCATCTCTAATCCAAATATGATGGTACCCATAACAAAACCATGTAATTCATCTATCAAATAATCAATTTTTAGAATAGAGAGCTTATCTTTTATGGTATACTTGTTGAGTTTTATGTAGTCTAGGTGCACCCTCCAAGTGCCATATTTTTTAAGCACCATGAACACTAAGGATGAATATTCACTTTGGCTATTTCATATAATACCTACTTCTAACATATCATGAACCATATTTTCAATTTCACTATTCTAGGAATATGGATACATGAATGGTCTGATGTTAGGTGGGAGACTACCCAGAAGTATTTGAATGGTATGATAATGCTATCTACTTGGTGGTAGTATTTTTGGCATGGCATCAAAAATAATTGGGTGGTCATCAAGAATACTCTATAGATTAATATGTGTAAATGCCTTTGTTTATTGAACTTCTATGAAAAATAATCATGTTACAAATCCTTCAACCCCCTTTTTGAAAATATTCATCATCTAGTGCAAACTTAAAAATTGTGGATATTTTTACCATAATCCACATAGTTAAAATGTCCTACCTTCAAAATGAAAGAACATGAACAATTCCTATAAATTCATCTTTAGATTTCCCAAGGTTGTAAGCTATTTTAATCTTAATTTTTTCCCTGACCCATGTGGATAACAACATAGGAGAGTCTAGCATGTAATCTCCCATATCAAGTTTAATAATATGGCATTTCTCAAAATAATTGATTGTGACACCATCTGTAATCATGACCTAAAATTTTGGAGCTAGGTAAGTGAAATAGTTTACATGAGTAACCAACTTACTATTGATGAAATTATGTGTTCTTCCTAAGATAATTAACATTATCACCTTTTGTTTCTTGAATAATCCTATAACCTTAAGGTTTTAAGGCATGTTAATAACCAAAAGTGTATGACAAGAGAGAGTAGGGGGAATCTATAGATTTATTCTCTGTCTTTTTGTCACCCTCACTAGAGGCCTATCATATTATTTATCTTCATTCGGTCCTTAAATATGGAATAAATTATTCTAAAAACATTTATGTCCTCTGATACACTTTATATCAAAACCAAAACATAACCCTTTGCATGATTCTCTTCACTTTATTTAGGGTTTAATATTTTAGGCTAAGGAAATTATTGTGCTAGGGAATTACGTTCTCAACTACTAGTAAAAGCCCTTCATTTAACTAGATATCTTTCCTCTAAATTGATTGATAATGTTATGGATTAGGATATTGGACTTATATTAAACATGAAATAATCAATATGGATTTTATCCTTGATCCCATATAATAACAATTCATTCATGTTGTTTTCATTGATGTCATCTATGCATAAGGAGATATTCTAAAATTACTGAATATAATATTTAAAAGGCCTTATTGGCCTGAATACTTAATACTTTTCTAATTGACTAAAGTATTTTTTAGAGATATTGTTGTGATGTTACATTTACAACTCATCAGTAAATCCTTACTAATTAATAAGAAGTCCCTTATTTTTATTTTTGAGCACACAACCATCAATACCAAACAAACTTCTTAGGTTCTAGATATAAATATACCATGACCATATTTTTTGCACATGGGGTCTGATGTGGATCAAATAAATTTTTCATTTGTGTAATCCAAGTGAGTGGATCATTATCATAAAAATTTTACACTTCCACTTTTGGCATCATGTGCTTCAAACCAGTATTAGAGTGGTGATTATTTTTGTTGGGAGAACTTGAATGGAGTGGTGGAGGATTATTTGGATAAATATGAGCTCTAAGAGTGGTCAATTGCCCACTGATAGTTATTAACTAAGTATTCACACCATTGATGCCCCATTTTACCTTATTAATGTCCCATTTTACTGCATCAAGATCATATTTCTTCACCATACTATGAATATCTAACTAAATTTGGTGAACCACCTCAAAAACTAAAGGATCCAGAGTTATGGATTCCATGTCATCATTGTGAGGTATTTTTGGAGTGTCCTTCTATTTCTTGTGGCCATGAGTTTTTGGACTAACCATGAATGAAACCTAGTATTTAGGGTTTTGATCTTAAAAAAATGTATTGGTACAATATACTAATGTGATCATTTTTATGAAATGAATACAATGATTGCTAATTTACACAAGGGTGATTTTTTTCCCAAACTTAAAAAAAATACTTCAAACAATATTATGATGATGGAAAATTTAATTTAAATTATTCCCTGATTACAAGTTATTTTTTTATCCTCAACATAACAATTATACTAGATCTAAAAAAATATGCAATGAAAACTTGTTCAAATCAATGATTTGATACCATTTATGATGAAATTACCTAGATAATTCACACTAGTGAAATAATATAAAAAATATATGATTAGAATAAGTGAATCTATAATAATAATTAATAAAAGAACATAATACTCGATATATATGATTACACTACTTTGAGGGGGAAACCTCCACAATAATGCAATAAGAACAAAATTTGAAATATGATACTCAAATACTAATCACTACCTCATATATACTATATATGCATAAAATATAGAATGTAAGATAGCTAAAAAAAATCTACAAATGAATTTTAATCTAATCTAAACTAAACTTAACTTCAAAGATAGAGCAATAAAAACAAGAGAAAAACTATAGATAAAACTTACAAAATGAGATGCAAGTTCGTCACCTTCTTTATTATGTGATCAAAGGTGGATTTGTTTTTGAGTGCTAATGTGGATGCTTAACTCTTTTCCAAAGTAAAAATAATTAGGTAATGTTTTGGTATGCTAGTTATTTTCACGGCTTTGATTTGCTTGACAATTTGATAGCACTTCATTAGTTTGAAGGTGGATTTTTTGAGTGGAGGATTACATGTAAATTTATAGGATTGAAGGTGGTGAGATGAATGGTTGAGAATAATATGAATTTTTTAAATTATAAAAATAATCAATGGTGAGGAATTAGTTCTCATCCATGAGGATGATGACCAATTCTATGGGTTGAGAAGTAAAGGGAGTTGGTTGAGTGAGTCAACAAGAATGGGTCAAGTTAGTTGGTTGAGTCAACATGAAAGTTTAAATGTTCTAAGGTGATTGAAAAGGTAGTTGAAGAAGTAGAATAAGGTGGTTGTATGAGTCAACACACAATTGAGACAAATATGGAGGATGTCTGGGTGAGGTGAAAAAATTATATTTTTTAATTAGTTTTAGAGGAAAATAAGTGTGCATGATTTAATTAATTAATTAATTAATAATTAATCATTTTTTTTTAAATTTTAGAGAAAAGCAATGTTAATTTGAATTCAAATTGTGGAATGAGAAGGGTTAGCATGTCAAAATTAATTTTGACACTAAATAGTGAAATTTAGGTGTCTACATTTACCCCTGTTTGAAATGGTGTTACAAAGCAATACCATTTGAAAGAATAGTAAAAAATTAGATCATTGATGATTGTGGGAAAAACATTACCCTAGATAAATGAAAATGAATGTGATGATTCCCCCTCAAGTCTTTATTAAAAAAATGGATGCAGATGAATGCTCAAAATGATTAATGGGAAAATGATGAAGTGGTATAATTAATACTATCAATAAATTGAGGTATTAGAATTGATAAAGCACTTGCAAGATTGAAAACATGTATAAAATGATTTACCCATAGTAGATAATTACTAAAGAGTGAGTTCACAAAAGAATATTTCTCATTTATCAACTGTATACTTGGATGGTGATCATAACTTACGAACATGAATAAATGTGGGAATAATATATCTTGATAATGGTAAGCTATGGGTCATAAAACAAAAAATATAGATTGTCTGACATGTGATAAAATTTTACAAAATTTATAGTTGTAGGTATTGATTAAAATGTTTAGCACTTTGTTTAAATAATGGTAGAAACTATGGATAAAATGACTTGGATGGATTATGGTGGCTGAACTGATCCTAGAGCCCCCATCTCTCTAATTGTTTCCAACATAATCCATCATGGACATAATCCATTTGGGGATATGAGACATGATGCAATTTTCCCAATGTGGGAAGAGATGTGAAGTGATGATGTGATGTAATATTTACCCATGGATGTTATCAATAATATGAATATTTTAAATTATAAAAATAATCAATGGTGAGGAATTAGTTCTCATCCATGAGGATGATGACCAATTCTAGGGGTTGAGAAGTAAAGGGAGTTGGTTGAGTGAGTCAAAAAAAATGGGTCAAGTTAGTTGGTTGAGTCAACATGAAAGTTTAAATGTTTTAAGGTGATTAAAAAGGTAGTTGAAGAAGTAGAATAAGGTGGTTGTACGAGTCAACACACAATTGAGACAAATATGGAGGATGTCTGGGTGAGGTGAAAAATTTATATTTTTTAATTAGTTTTAGAGGAAAATAAGTGTGCATGATTTAATTAATTAATTAATAAATCATTTTTTTTTAAATTTTAAAGGAAAGCAATGTTAATTTGAATTCAAATTGTGGAATGAGAAGGGTTATCATGTCAAAATTAATTTTGACACTAAATAGTGAAATTTAGGTGTCTGCATTTACCCCTGTTTGAAATGGTGTTACAAAGCAATACCATTTTGAAGAATAGTAAAAAATTAGATCATTGATGATTGTGGAAAAAACATTGCCCTAGATAAATGAAAATGAATGTGATGATTCCCACTCAAGTCTTTATTAAAAAAATGGATGTAGATGAATGCTCAAAATGATTAATGGGAAAATGATGAAGTGGGTATAATTAATACTATCAATAAATTGAGGTACTAGAATTGATAAAGCACTTGCAAGATTGAAAACGTGTATAAAATGATTTACCCATAGCAGATAATTACTAAAGAGAGAGTTCACAAAAAAATATTTTTCATTTACCAACTGTATGCTTGGATGGTGATCATAACTTAGGGACATGAATAAATGTGGGAATAATATATCTTGATAATGGTAAGCTATGGGTCATAAAATGAAAAATATAGATTGTCTGACATGTGATAAAATTTTACAAAATTTATAGTTGTAGGTATTGATTAAAATGTTTAGCACTTTGTTTAAATAATGGTAGAAACTATGGATAAAATGACTTGGATGGATTATGGTGGCTGAACTGATCCTAGAGTCCCCATCTCTCTAATTGTTTCCTACATAATCGATCATGGACATAATCCATTTGGGGATATGAGGCAGGATGTAATTTTCCCAATGTGGGAAGAGATGTAAAGTGATGATGTGATGTAATATTTACCCATGGATGTTATCAATAATATGAATTTTTTAAATTATAAAAATAATCAATGGTGAGGAATTAGTTCTCATCCATGAAGATGATGACCAATTCTATGGGTTGAGAAGTAAAGGGAGTTGGTTGAGTGAGTCAACAAGAATGGGTCAAGTTAGTTGGTTGAGTCAACATGAAAGTTTAAATGTTCTAAGGTGATTGAAAAGGTATTTGAAGAAGTAGAATAAGGTGGTTGTATGAGTCAACACACAATTGAGACAAATATGGAGGATGTCTGGGTGAGGTGAAAAATTTATATTTTTTAATTAGTTTTAGAGGAAAATAAGTGTGCATGATTTAATTAATTAATTACTAATTAATCATTTCTTTAAATTTTAGAGGAAAGCAATGTTAATTTTAATTCAAATTTTGGAATGAGAAGGGTTAGCATGTCAAAATTAATTTTGACACTAAATAGTGAAATTTAGGTGTCTACATTTACCCTTGTTTGAAATGGTGTTACAAAGCAATACCATTTTGAAGAATAGTAAAAAATTAGATCATTGATGATTGTGGAAAAACATTGCCCTAGATAAATGAAAATGAATCTAATGATTCCCCCTCAAGTCTTTATTAAAAAAATGGATGCAGATGAATGCTCAAAATGATTAATGGGAAAATGATGAAGTGGGTATAATTAATACTATCAATAAATTGAGGTACTAGAATTGATAAAGCACTTGCAAGATTGAAAACATGTATAAAATGATTTACCCATAGTAGATAATTACTAAAGAGTGAGTTCACAAAAGAACATTTCTCATTTACCAACTGTATGCTTGGATGGTGATCATAACTTAGGGACATGAATAAATGTGGGAATAATATATCTTGATAATGGTAAGCTATGGATCATAAAATGAAAAATATAGATTGTCTGACGTGTGATAAAATTTTACAAAATTTATAGTTGTAGGTATTGATTAAAATGTTTATCACTTTGTTTAAATAATGGTGGAAACTATGGATAAAATGACTTGGATGGATTATGGTGGCTGAACTGATCCTAGAGCCCCCATCTCTCTAATTGTTTCCTGCATAATCGATCATGGACATAATCCATTTGGGGATATGAGGCAGGATGTAATTTTCCCAATGTGGGAAGAGATGTAAAGTGATGATGTGATGTAATATTTATGCATGGATGTTATCAATCCACTTAAGCTAATGATTACACATTATGATTGGTTGTGATAATGGATTAATTTTTCCCCAAGAAATGATATATGTAGGGAATGGATTGGGAATGATATATCCTAAGATAAGCTATATGCTTTGAGGTGCCCTATGAATCAAGTTTCATAAGAACAAACGTGGGAATGATATATCCAATTGAAAAATTTGTGAGCTTGGATTGGATTAACTGATTTATTTATTGATTTACTAATGGATTTATGGAGAAAAGATATATATTTTGATGTTGTCGATCCCAATCGACAGGTGCAGGAGATTGAATAGAAATATTAAGAAATGATTATGGATTATTGATGTGTAAGTATAAATTAAAAAAAGTTATTTGACTACCTGGATTAATTACATTATTGGATAACATGGATTTGATTTATGAATGGAATATAGAGGGTATTATGGAATGTATAGTGTAACAATTTTGTTTCTGTGTAGTTAAATGCTTAGAAAAGGAGAGGAAAACAAATCTACCATTCTCAGAATGGTGAATTTGGCATTGATTATGGAGAATTTGTTGAAGAGAATGGTGATTTTTAAAAAAATGGTGAATTCTTTAGTAAATGGTGAATTCGTTCAACATAGTGGTGAATTCATTTTGAACTTGTAGTGGCCATATTTTAGAGGGCATAACTTTTGACTCAAGACTTTATTTGAGATCTCATTTATGCCAAAATAAAGGTATTAGAAATAAGAATGTAACCATATTGAAAAGATTATCTAAATATAAATGATGAGGTTGAATAAATTGACATGATTTGTTATGGTATTATGAATGTTAATGATTGTGTTTGAGATGGATATGTATCCATTTAAGATTAACATAGTGTCAATTAAAAATGTTTAGGAGAGTCTCTTAGACTAAAACCTCTAAGAGCTATGTGGGTTAGTATTCTTAGCACATCATGGGTCCTCTAAGGATTAAAATAGAATGGCTTTGTCTGAGATGACACACAAATTCTTAGTCTGAGGATGTGAGATGGTTTGATATTTGATTTTGTTTATTTTATTTTCTTGGAATTCCAAAAAAAATTTCAAAATTAATAATTGAGAAGAGTTGAGAAACCTAATTTTTTATATTGCACATGATAATATACACCAATAGTATGGAAAAACCATGATGACTATAGTTTTATATGTATAAGGAATGATAGAATCACAAGTGCAAGACTTAGTGAATCATGATATGTAAGATTATAATAACATTGGTTTTAATGTGCATAATGATTTAGACACATAAATAAATAATGAGTAGATAAAAAGAGACATTTGCAACGATGAAAACTATGTAAGTAAAACAGACAAGGAAGTGAACAATCAACTATACAAAGCAAGTAAATAGAAAATAAGTAAGCAAATTACTATACAAACAAGTAAATTAGTTTTGAAATTCCTTAGATTATAGTAAAACCCTCTAGAATTGAGATCTTTGAAAATGTGGACCATCTGATGAGTAATCCTTGTAATGGATGAGTAGGTTACCTAAGTAAGGATAAGAATTTTTTGATTGTTTTTATATTTTTAGATATATTTTTAAGTGTTTTTATATATATTTTGATTTCTATATGTATATACAAGGAATAATAGCAAAGGGAAAACTTATTCTAGAACCAAGGAAAGGAGCGGTAGTGGATGGAAGGGATACATTATATATGAAGTATGTATGAATAAGAATGGATGTGAATTAAGATGATAACTGCAATGAACATGTGACGTAAGAACTAAGTGTCTAGTTGTCAAAGTAGCATTGTAAATATACACCAAGATGTTTCTTAGAACATGTATCAAGATGTTTCCACTTCCTTATCAAGGTCAAAATGGAAATAAGGATGGTTCTATGATGGCAAATATTGGATTGAGAAGGATGGGTTTTGATGGCTTTGGAATTCAATGGATAAGGATAATTAAGGATGGGTTTGGGATTAATAGATAAGGATGGGTTTTGATAGGTAAGGATAATTAAGGATGGTTTAGGATAAGTGTATGATGGTGAAGGATGGGTTTATAATAGTTTTAAGATGGGTAAGGATGAGTTTAGATAGGCGTAGAATGGTTAAGTATGGAAGGATGATTTAAAATGCATTAGATTTAAAAGGAATGGGGTTGCCACTAAGTATACGGTAATTTTAGATAAATGATTATTTTACACATGATGCCAAAAAATATTTTCATCATGGTACTTTCCCAAGGTGCCACAGATATGTATTTCACCTTTAGATGAATTTATTTATCTATCTTTTTTTTTTATGTTTTGTAATTTTTTTAATTTTTGACATCTCAATTATAAAAGAGTTAGAGATGTATGATGCTGAACCCTATTGATATTTCAAGTGTGCACTCTAGATATGTCTTCAATAACTTCATTGATGTCTAATTTGGATTCTTGCAAAGATACAAGGATACTATCATAGCCCTTATGATAGAGAGTGCTACCAAATAGGGTGAAGCAGAAGGTGTGTTGGATGA
The DNA here is from genome assembly GCA_037957365.1 of Torreya grandis. Taxonomy (NCBI): domain Eukaryota; kingdom Viridiplantae; phylum Streptophyta; class Pinopsida; order Cupressales; family Taxaceae; genus Torreya; species Torreya grandis. Next base: position 3,125,737 of record JARHVA010000539.1, on the reverse strand, counting down.
AGGATGTTCATTGAGTGCATGAAATATTTGGAAGGATGTAATGATTATAGGGATAATTATAGGTGTCATTATGTGAAGAGTGATTAGGACCAAAAATCTTACATTCAACAAGACTAGGAGTAGCCACATGTGGGACAATTTGGTATTTCACTGTTAGATCAATCTTGTCTTCAATATGTGATGGGGATCCATCCTAAAACTATGTTAATGCAGGGGATAGATTAATTTGGTCATCCATTGGTGCCTTATAAAGGTTTTCACTAAGGGATTATTATTAATTTTTTTTATTATGATATATATGGATTATCTAATAGCACCTCAAAGAGGTTTTCACTAAGGGACTCATATTTTGATTTTCTAGATTTTAATTTTGATTTAGATTACATTTTGTATTTTGATCATCTAATAGTGATTCAAAGAGGTTTTCAATATGGGATAATGATTTCAGATTTAAATTGTAAGATTCATATTTATTGATGGAATGTTCCTTAGAATATACAAATGTTTCTTGATGCACTTTTGGCTGGAGAACAACTAGGAATTATATGATTATTTGATTATCATGGAAGGAAACTAATGGTAGGTAAAACTATTGGTCCCAATCAAAAGGTATGGGAGATGGACTTGTAATATGGGAGGAATGATTTGAAGTGTTGATGAAAGGAGTGGGGGAAACATGATACTCGTAGGGACTATGAATGGATCCTATTTTTATTATGGATGAAGTTTCCTTAGAAACTACAAAAGTAGCACTAACATTGTTACATTAGTTTTTAAAAAGTTTGTAGCCAATACCGTGAGCTTCATTATTTACTTTGAAATGGATGGATTAGATAATTCATTCATCATGGATTAGATAATTCATTCATCATGGATTTAATTATCCACAAGTACCTTGGTCACTTGGGGTATATGTTATGGGGTGATGTGAGGTTTTAACATGTGATAAGAGGTTGAGAGATTGTCCAATGGGTGATAGGTGGTATTAGTTGGAGGAGGATTGGTCTAAGATGGTATCTTGGTAAAAAATGGGCTCTTGATCGAAGATAGGATTTTGGTCGAAGATAGATTTTTAATTGAGGGGATCTTGGGTGAGGGGCCTATCAAATATGGTTAAATGGTCGAAGATAGGTTCATTAAAATGGAAGGTATTTAATGGTGATCAAAGATAGGCTCATAAAAAATGGAAGGTATTTCATGGTGATCAAAGACGGGTTCATTGAAAATCAAAGGTAGGCCATGGTGGCCAAATATGAGTTCATTAAAAATGGAAGGTGAGCCATGGTGGCCAAATATAGGTTAATCTACTATGGATTGGTTGAAAATGGGTGAATCAAATGGATTTTTATCAAAAATGGGTGAAATTTTATGACTTTAATTTGGACGTGGAGTATCTTGATTATGTTTAGGAAAGATATTTTGGTATACCCCAAATCTATGATTTATAGATGTAGACACACTTGGATCTACCTTAATATACCATTTTAAAATAAAATATTGGATATAATACTTTAGTCTCATACAATGATTTTTGGAATGACCTGAGATTATGTGGTATTCACAATATTCATTATATCTATACCACTCAGGTTTTGGAACATTTTCATCAAACTTTTGGAACATTATATCTATAAAAATATTTGGTGTTAGGGAACACCATCATGTTTTTGGTGACCAACTTTTGAAAGACAACATCATATGGTTCTCCTAAATGAGTGAATTTACATAATTGATTTTCTTGACTAGGTTGACCACTAGGCATGGTAGTGTTGTGGGTAGGTTGGGTGCTTTGGATTAGTTATGACTTTGGGTCTTGAGTGATGCTAGATGATAGGGGTGATAGAATTTGGTTCCATTTGTTAGTGTAATAAGGGATGTTGGGATCAAGGCTATAATTAATGGATGGGATACTTGGTTGATTTTGGATAATAAGTTTACTAGTGGTAGGTTGATGTTGATGTGGAATGGTTTGGGGTTCCCTAGTGATGAATTGGGATAGAGAGGTGGCTTGATTTTGAGTGGGAGGTGTGGATTCTTGCCTAGAGAGTAAACTATATAAGGTTTTAGGGTGAATATCAGAGAGAAGCTTAGATCCTAGACCTAAAGCTTGTATCAAGACCTCACTATTATTGGCTATAATATACTCCATGATTTGAGAAGGGGGTAAAATGACTCTAAAACTACATTACTCATATTCAACATTGTCTTTGATATAACTGTGGTTTTTTAATTTCCAAAGTCAAAAGTGGAATTACCAAAAGGATCTTCTCTTAACCTATGATTGTTCAACATACTTATGTGCTTTGTGATAGGTGACATTGCTAAGATAAATGATTTGAATAAAAAAATAAAAGGATAGATAATTGACTCTAAGAATGTTAAAGAGCAAAATGACTAAATAAAACTAATTAATAACAACGTACTTTGAGTCTTGAAATCAGGACTATAATTCGTGATTTTTGAAGCTTGCAGATTATGATTTGATTTCTTAGTTTCAATACTCAAAATATTTTTGATTTCAATCAAATGAGTTTAGAACGTGGTTTTCATAAGGAATCAAACAAATAAGTCATACTTTAAACACACATGCATTTTACAAAAATGGATAAAAACTAGGCAAAAAGACTTGAATAACTCATAGGTTTTATGTGTCACTTGCTTATCTATTGAATTATATATGGATAAATATTTTAAGGAACTAACCATGGAGGATCCTACCATTCTCATGACCCACCACCCAATGCATTATAAGTTAGATGGTAAAAATTGATTTTCTGGGCTTAAAGTTTGAACAAGATTATCTAGGGAAGTCATCGATATAACATTTGGTATGATGAGGCTCAAAACTATGGAAAAAGTTGATTTGATAGATAGATATAAATGGGTATAGTCCCAATGGGTCTAACACATCTGTAAGATTTTAGTGTGTTTATGTCAAAAAAATAAAACTTTGAGTCATACTATCTAAGTCCTAGGTATTGGAGCATGGAATCCCCTCACTTCATGGTGTGCTTAAAACATAACACCACTTAGCTAATAATGACAACTCTAACTCAATTTCTATACCCTAATGACACACAAGATTGTATTACCACATGGTGATGAAATCCATGGTCAATAGAACCCCTAATATAGTAAAATAAATAATTTAATGCTTATCTCTATTTTAAAGATATTGACACCAATGTGATGCCAAGGAAAGAAAATACACACGAGCACAACTAGGGATAACAAAAAAAAATTGAAAATATATTTTTTGATTTCCTAGTATTGTCACTAATGTGATGCCAAGGAAAGAGCATACACAATAAGAGCAACAAAAAGAATATGCTTAGAAAGCAAAGTGATTAAAAATAAAAGGTTAATTTAAACACCAAAAATAGAATTGTGAGATAATTTCTACTTGCCTGAGAAAAGAAATAGTAAATTAATTACAAAAATGAAATGTGAGATAATTACTACTAAAAATTAAAATGTCAAAAATAGAAAATTATTAGAAAACCTAGAGCAAAATAAGAAAACTAAAATTACAATTAAAATTTGTTTTTGGTTAGCTTTTATTGGTTTATCTTTGACTAACAACCTACAATAAAACTATTAGAAGTCTTTTCTGTGGCTAAAAGAATACTCAAAACAACCTAAAAACTTAGCCAAAAATGTTTATATATATATTCAAACTTAAAAGTTAAAGAAACTAGAAAAATAAAAGCTAACAACCACTATTTTGATGACATCTTCTAAAATACGATCTTGGTTTTCATGATGATAGTATGTTTCTAGTGTAAATATGAACAACTTTGTAAAAAAAACATAGATTGTAAAAAAAATTATTACCATTTTAACATTCATGATTTATAAAAACTAAAGTAGATTTAGGAAAATAAAAATAATAAATCGAAATGAATAAAAATAAAAATAAAATTGGATCCAAGTTAGCCTAAAACCTGCATAGAAATAAAAAGAAGTTAATTAAAGTTTCAAAAAAAGAAAAGAAAAAAGAAATAAATGATAAGATGAAAAATATTTCGGAAAGTCCTATCGAGCATGCCAGAATGTACAAACATAAAATATAGAATGCAAGTTAGCTAAGAAAACATCTAAAAATGAATTCTAATCTAAACTAAACTGAACTTAACTTTAAACATGGAGTATTAAAAATAAGAGAAAAACTATAAATAAAACTTAGAAAATGAGATGCAAGTTTGACACCTTATCCATTGTGTGATCAAGGGTGGATTTGCTCTTGAGTGCTAATGTGGATGCTCAATTCCTTTAAAAAGAAAAAATAATTGAGAAAAAATTTGGTATACAAGTTATTTTGATGGCTTTGATTTGCTTGGATTCACTTGACAATTTGATAGCACTTTGTTAGATTTAAAGTGGATCATTTGATTAGAGGATTGTACATCAATTTATAGGCTTGAAGGTGGTGAGATGAATGGTTGAGAATAAGTTGATTTTTTTGAATTATAAAAATAATCAATGGCGAGGAATTAGTCCTCATCCATAAGGATGATGACCAATTCTATGGGTTGAGAAGCAAGGGAAATTAGTTAAGTGAGTCAATAAGAATAGGTCAAGTCAGTTAGTTGAGTCAGCTTGGAAGTTAAAATGTTCTAAGGTGGCTCACAAGGTAGTTGAGAAATTTGAGGAAGGTGGTTGGATGAGTTAACACAGAATTGAGAAAAATATGGAGGATGTTTGGGTGAGGTGGAAAATATGAATTTTTTAATTAGTTTTTGAGGAAAATAAGTGTGCATAATTTAATTAATTAATTAAGAATTAATATATTATTTAAATTTTGGAGGGAAATGATATTAATTTGAATTTAATTGTGTAATAAGAAAGGTAAGCATGTTAAAGTTAATTTTAACACTAAATGGTAAAATTTAGGTGTCTACATATACACTTATTAGGCCATGGTTATTCCATAGGTTAACCATACTAAAAATATAAGAATTATTGATAAATTTGATAAAATATTTTAAAAAGTTATGTAAGCCACAAGTTGTGCACACATATCCCTAGACACATTATAAGTTAAGGGCATACTAAATTATTAATGAGCACAACCAAAAAGGTATTAACTATAGAGGATTCCACCATCTTGTAACTATACTATCCTATCTCTGGGATATGTTGAGAGTAACTTCTCAGGATTGACCACTTACCAATGCACTGTAATAGAAATTAGTTGAAGGCTTTATATGGTTGAAAAAAAAAATGGTACACCATGTGGTATATATATATATATATATATATATATATATATATATATATATATATATATATATATATATATATATATATATATATTCCACATGGTGTACCATTTTTTTTTTCAACCATATAATGCCTTCAACTAATTTCTATTACAGTGCATTGGTAAGTGGTCAATCCTGAGAAGTTACTCTCAACATATCCCAGAGATAGGATAGTATAGTTACAAGATGGTGGAATCCTCTATAGTTAATATTGGGGTGGTACCCCTCACACAATGATTCAAGTAAAAATATAGATCACTTTGTCTATAATGGCAACTCTTATGAGTTTTAAAACTGTCAACACATAGTTTCTAAGAAAATAAAAAATCAAAAGAAATTGAAAGTTAATGGCAAGAAAATATTTTTGTGCAAAGAAAAAAATCTTAATATGAAGCCCCAAGGTCAAAGTGAATTTTTATTTAGAGTCTAAAAATCATGAATTATAAAACCCTAGAAAAAAAAGGAAAAGTAATGATCGCAACAATATTTACAGGCTCACCAATATATTTTACCCGATTTTTAATAAAATAATAAAATATATTATGACATTAATACGTGATGTTATTTTTAGAAAACAAGGGGAAGAATAAATCTAGCTAAAAATGGGGTTTTAGTTGACTATTTTAAATGTCTAAAAGTGGAAATAAATAAAGAGGTGACTGTGCATGCTTAGGATTAGGAACACAATTTACAACTAATTTTGGATAGGTCCACTATGAATGGATGATAATGTAGGCCATTTGTGTCTATTGAATGTAAACTTGTCTGAATTGACTATGATTACTAACTAATAGGGAAATATAGAAATAAGTAGAATTTTAAAAATTATAGATCAAAAATAGAATTAGAAATCTCTTTTAGATAATACTATTGTAGTAGGATAGGAGCATAAGTCTCTCAACTCCATTGACCATGGGCTTATCCTAGTTGAACATGATTAAAAGCTGATTGTTTTACCTTCTATGTTTGTGTGTGCTAAGTAATTTGAGACATTGCAATTTGGATTATGATGTGAAAAATCATTATTTTAATTATTTTCTTTGAAACCTTAAGGGTATTTTGATAGGTTCAAAACTTATAAAAAAGAGAGGAGTGTAATGGGCTTAGTTAATCTCAATCATCCCCTTGATGATTAAGCCTTGTCTATGTATCCAATACTCCAAGGAAGGAAGTCAAGCCTGCGTAGTTCTCCCAAATAGAGTGATTGTGTAATTGTGATCCTTGAACATGTGTATGCAACTAGAAATGTATTTTATACTTGTAAATGGTCTCTCTTGAATTTATTTAGAATGTTCTTAACTTGGCTTATGACTATTCCTTGTGAGTGATCTTGAATTTGGAAATAATAGGACATATTTTCTTAATGTGAAATAGTGTGCAAGCTTGAAACAAGTGAATACCAAGTGGGGATAATGAATGACCTTTGATGTGTATTTATAGGTGATCTTTTTTATAATTTCCTTCAAGGAATAAAAATTTCATGTCTAGATAAAAGTATTATAACATCCCTCATGTGATTTTTTTTACCCTCATCGATCATTTAGCTTACCCCATGTGTTTGATGCATTATTAAAATTATTTGTGTGCATGTTTTGTGTGCATTACCCTATTGAATATTATGAGTAGTGTCTTTAGTACTTTACAAGAAGGCCAATTTTATGACTGACTCTACCTTTCCTGAATTCATTGATGATTGTTATCCATTCAACCCTACCTTTCAAATCTTAAATTAATTCGTTGTATGAGGAAGGAAATGTTAGAGAAAATTAATAGATATTATCATATTTTATAATTATGATGGTTTGCTTAATTTTTTTTCTCCTTAATTCTAATACGATCAAACTAATTATATTTCCATGCAGCCATCAATTTTAAGTCTTGAATGACCTTGATAGGTTTATTGATTTTGGATGATGGTCACATAGTCACATTATCATTCAAACATTGATTTAGAATTGATAAAAAGAAACATTTATATACATTTTTTAAAAGATAAATATGGGGTTATTTAAGGCCCCCAACCAATATTAGTTTTTGACCAGAACTATAAATATTTTTGGAGCTCAAACTGAGGGTCTAGTCCTTATGGAATATTCAACCAAGAATAATGGTTGCACCCAAGAAAAAAAAAAGGGAAAACCAAGGTCCAGTGCAAATATAAAATCAAATGACATGAACCACATAATAAAAGATAATAAAAGGTTATAAAACTAAATATAAATTCAAGCATCAAAAACCATTGAAATGCTAATAAAAAAAACACTTCACAGATTGTATGGAAGCCCAACTATTGATCTCAACCTTTTGCTACCAACAAATGCCTGCCCCTGTTGGAGAGTAAATATTCCATAGTCTATTGCATACCTCCATTAATGGAGCTCATTACATCAAGTTGTATCCTTCTTGCTACTATTTTTTTGCCTCTTTCTCCCTTCTTACCACAATTGGGGGTCTTCAAATCACTAATTTTTTGTGATATAGATAGAACCACTCTACTAGAAAGCTCTTCTCCTTATTCATACCCATATTCAAAATTTTCAATTTGGTTTTCCTTATGATGTGAAGAATCCACTAGAAGAGGGAACTTGAAAACATGCTCTATCCCATATTTCTCAATAACAACTTCCCTTTCCCAAAAGGGAGAATAAGGATACCTAACCTGCTTGTCAATATGAGCTACTAAAGTTGCTAAATATCATACCTCCCTATCAATTTGAGATACTAAAGTTGACAAATCCTCACCCTTCTGAGTGCTATCTTGAAACATTTAAAAAACTGCTACAGATAGAATCTCATTAGAAATGGGTTTTGATGGGAATTACATTTTATAAACCAAATCCTAGTTCGAAAAAGTAATCTTTCTGACCCATTTCTATAATAACAATGAATGAGAAATTTAAAAAAAAATCTTGGGGCAAGAGGCAAACTTATGGTCAGCTTGATTACATTTGAAACATCTGAAAGGGAGACCTTTAAAATTTATAAACTGAGTCCAAATACCATAGGAGGAAGAAATATAAATAGAATGGTGCATAGGTTTAGTTAAATCTACCAATACACACACCTTGACATAATTCAGATTCACCCTAATAGAATCATCATTTTTGAAAAAGATGCCTAACTTGCTGACCAGTTTCTTAAAAAGATCAAAATCTTGTAGGACTAAGGGGGGATTATAAAATCTAACCCAAATTGGGGCTTGGGAGATCGTTGAATAAGTTATGTCTAAAAAAAGATTCTAGGGGCAAAAAAAAACCCCCTACTTGCCAATAAACCATGGCCCATTTACCCAAACAAAATATTTGTCCTCTGAAGATTGAAACACCAAAAAATAGAAACCATTTTAATGAGTTTTAAGAGTGGGCCAAGATTTATGAGACCATTTTGAAATAAAATCCTAGGAATACTACTTCCCCACACACCTACCAATCAAAAATCTCTATCCTCTATCTAATTCCAACATTGAAAGCTTTGCATCAAAAATTTCAAAAAGTGGAGGAGAATTAAAAAAATTTAAAGGGATATCTCCTAAGAAGGCTATTTCCAAGGTTTTTTTCTTCAAAATGTTTGCTTTTATATTTCCCTTAACAACCTCTGTGGTCTTTCTATCCCCCTCAAAGATCTTTTCCTTTTAAATCTAGCTTCTGGAGATCAAGATAGGTTCTGAGCCAAGTTGATTTTTGAGAATAATTTCTTTACAAAAATCTCCACAGCTATGGAAAGGGTTTGAAAAATTGAAGCAATTCAAAAAAATAGTTACCTTTGTAGAAACCCTAGCCGAATTTACTTTTTTAGCTACAAGCTTCCCTGGAGAGGCACTACCATCAGACATGACTTTCAACATTATTGATCGATGTAGGCCCAAAAAATCTTCAAAATTCAAGTTAGCCTAAATAAATTTGGATGTAAAAAAGCCAAAAAAAATTTAGATCCTTTTACTTCCTACCCCTACCCTAGTTTAATTTATCTCCTAACCCCTGCTCTCCTAGCCTCACCCCCACATTAATGATTTTTTGAGATCTATGCTTGGATGGATCTAGCACCCCTAGTTTCCTTTTCCCCAGAGCCCTCAAATCCATGATCACCTCTACTATTGCCATAAGATTCACCTGATCACCAACTTATGAAAAGCCTTTTGTATTTGCCTGGTCACCCCTTATAACTACCATCTCTATTTCCTTCTCAACATAAATCTTCATTATATTCTTTTCATAAACTTCACCACTAATTGCTTTTCATTACTTGCCATTGCTTCTTGCTCTTCACCACTCACCATCACCATTTGCTCACCAACTATTGTCATCACTTTCTAGACTCCATCACTCACTGATGTCATCAAATACTTATTCAAAAGTTTGGGTACATGTTTTTTTATAACCAGAGTGCCCAAACCAATGGTGAATAGTATCCCTAGCCATGGACTACGAAATGTCTCATCACATTGAACATAGGTTTCAATCCACTTGCCTACCCCCATCGCATTGAACACCAAGCTGGTTAGCCCATTACATGTGGATCCTTTTCACAAAGGTGTGTATACCTTACCCCTTACAAGATTAGAATCTGTGTCCTCCCTTTTGGGATCACATGTTCTTTACCATTAGGCCAACTCAGGTGCACTAAACATTTATATACATTATTTAAATATCAAAACTTAAATTAAGAAGGTTTTAGCCTTTTTATAACATTAAATATTTTAGAAGATGGTTGTTTGGTATCAATCTTCAAAACATGTATCGATAAACTAAGTTTTATATGGTTATCCCTTTGATATGTGTGTGTAGACACAAAAATTGTGTCGACTCCCCTTGGTCCCTTACACATCTTATTAATTTAAAATAAATAACTTATTTTAAATTATGACCTCACCTAGACAACTCACCTAGGACATCTCACCTAGGACACCTCGCCTTGGACACCTCACCCCTAAGACCATTTCCTACCCTATGACTCACCTTGGGACTAAGTCATCTACCTATAACTTATTCTCACTCCTTTCCAACCACCTAACCAACACTTGTGCTTAATAACCCCGTCCTTCAACCGTTCTCCAACGGCAAATGCACATGGTAGATGGAGAAATGGGCAAAGGGCTAAAAATAGCCCTTTTACCCATTCTCTAGCCACCAACATCGGTCAACTATCGACCGACGCCGACAGGATCGCCAATGTCGATTTCTTAAACCGAGTTCTAACTCTGCTCTCAACCCGAATAACTAATATGGAATCTTTAATCTCTCTCTCTCTCTGTGGCACCCTTAGACTCTAAGACATCGACGCGCACACTCTGAGACCAAACATCAGACTTCGACTAACACTCTCTTAGCTATGAAAACTCTACAGAAGTGACTCCAGATTGGATTAGAACATTGCACGAAGGCTTCGACATAAGCTACAACTGGAATATGTGTTCTAACACCCTTGGTTCTTCAAACAAAGCTAAGTATTCTTTTGTTTCATTTCAGTATTTAGAATACATCATTAATTAGTTTTTATTTACTATTTTTGAATACAATCAACCTGACCTGACTTTATTTCTGGAAAGGCTAAAAAGCCTTCCTCTTATTCTTATCTATTTACATACCAACCCTTTGCCTTTGCCCCCTCTCAGACCCTATTTACTGTCTTACAACCCTGCACAGACCCAAACTCCTTCTAGACCCCTCTGTCGACCACAGACATAACTTGAAATTCGTTCAAGGCCCATTGCCCCGACCGACATCAACCACAACCCCGACCGACATCGGTAACATAACCAACATCGGCATATTAACCAATCGACGCCGACAGGACTACTGACATTGGCAACTGTGATAGACTGACTGCAGAGAATAGGTACACATTGTCTACTTTCTCTTTCTTAGTCTTTCACCATTTCTTTTCATATAACACTTTTTTATCAAAAAGTGGACTGTCATCCCTTAAGGAAGTCTTTACGCTTCTGAGACCGAGCGTGTGCTTGGCAGTCCACCATATCTATATCTAACATTTTCTTTGTTTGAGTCTCTTTCCCTCTATACGTGTCTTCCTCCATAGCCAAAGAGGAGCTCCTACAACGTCTGGATACAATGCGCAACTTAATCTGGGTAATGTACAAACCCTTGACCTTTAACCTTTAGTTTCTTCTTCTGAATGTAAAAATCAAAAATGAGTAAAAACATTCTGGCACGCCCAGTGGGACCCTAGAGTTTTCCTTAGGTTCATTTCTTCTAAAAGCAAACTTTCATATAGGTGCATTAGGAAAAATTTTCTTTCCTTGCATCCTTTTTTTATCTCTTTAGTTCGAAAAGAAACCATAAGCACAAGTTAAAAAGAACATATTTCTTTTTCTTCTTGTCCCTTATTTCCTTGCATCTTAGAGTACTAAAAATTCATACTCTTAACCTTTTCCTCACTTGTTTGCATCTGAACAAAACATTTCAATTTGGGTTAAAAACACTATTGCATTTCATTCCTTCTTGAATGCATATTTAGCCCTCTCATTTATTAATTAAAATGCATTATGAATAAATCATAGTGCACATATGTTACACAACCTAACCACATTCACAAAATCAAACATCTAAACATACTTAAGACAAGGCCCGTCTAGGATTTCACCACCTAGTGGATACCTTACCCTTCCTGGCGATCTTACTTGGACTTCACAACCAAGAGGAGGACCCACTCTGTTCTCTGGCAGAGTATAAACTATAGGCAAAGTATATATTGGCTAAGTGGCCCAGCTCAGCTTTGGGTTCGTGAAGTGAAGGGAGCAAGCCCCATCACCAAGCCATGTACGAAAGCTAACACATATTTTTGAGCACCAAAATATATCCTAAAACCAACCATAGACTGCCTCTTTTAGGACCCGTTCTAAAAGCCAAATTCCCAAACACATTCTACTAAGGCATAAGCCACCATGACTCTAAAATTTATTCTTAGGAATTTAACATTTAGAGGTTGCTTCTTGTCATCATTTATGTTGTTCTTATCTGGGTTTTTGAGCTAGTAAGGTCACATTATTTTGACATCTAAAAACACCTCAAAATTTCTCTTTTTTTCAAAAAACTTTCAATTTTCTGAGTTTCTGGAAACACACAGACACCGACATTGGTTTTTCCACCGACGTCAGTAACTTATCTTCACCGACATCAATTTTTCCACTGACGTCGGCAACTATCTTCACCGACATCAGTCATACCACCGACGTCGGTCACTGTCAAAAAATTTCTTTCCAAAACAATTTTAAAACCCAACTTTTTTGCTATTAAACACACATTTTAGGTTTTTTGAAACTGAAATACATAGTTTTTAGAACCTGAACACATTTCGTCTTGGATGGCTTTGACACATAGTCAAGCCAAAACTCTTATTGACTACGCAACGCAACAACCACTTCCACCTTCGCACTTCATAGCAAGTCCTCTAATGGAGTATACTTTAGACACTGAGCCTACTCCTATTCAACTAACCCCTAATCAACCACTTATTATTCTCGAAGGGGATCAAGACTTTGTGAGAGATTCCTTGACCTCAATGTCAAAGCTCTCCAACACTATCTCATGAAAAGCCAAACACGAGATCCTTTAGGTAACCCTATTTATGGGATGCCAACTACCTTGATTGAAGCGGCAATGATATCGACAGCGTCCACTACCCAACCCATGATAACTCAGGCCATTGCCTTGACCATTAACCCAACTGTGGCTAATACTCAATATTTGGCCTCCCTTTTTATTTCTAGACCTACCTCCATCGGGGTTTTCATACCCCCTCAACCACAAATAATTCAAGCAAGTTCAACACCTTTTCAAAAATTGCTTGTTTCTATCCCACCCACTCTTGCACCCATAAATACAAGAGTGACTACTGACCCTTTAACTAGTGTTGCCACCATCCAACCACCTTTGGCAGCACCTAGTTAAGTTGTGCCCTCTAGCTTCATGGTATAAGCCCCCTTGACCTCAACATCAGTCCCTATGATGAACTATCAATATGTTGCGCCTATACAAATGCAACCAAGTATGCCATAGGCTCTTCCTAATGCCTTCCAAGTACCTTACAACTTAGGAGGTGCCCCTTCTGCCAATCCACTAGCCGATCTAATTAAGATGCTGATGGATAAGATGTCTAACCTTGAGACATCCATTTCTGGTTCAAGCTATGTTCTTTCATACGAAAAAATATGCAATGAACCCATTCACCCTTCGGTGTCGATTAGACCATACCCTAACCAGTGGAAACTCATTAAATTTACTAATTTTCAGAGTAAAGAGGACCCATAACAACATTTACGAGTGTTTAGACATGCTTGCTACCTTATAACACACGATGATGCGTTATTACTTTGCACGTTTCCCATGTCACTTTCTGGCGCCACCCTTGACTGGTATAGCTCTATTACCAGTCATTTTCTCTTTTCATTCACTCAACTAGCTCAATTATTTCTCGACTATTTTTCAATCAACATCACCAAGAAGGTCTCCATTACAAACCTATATTCTATCAAATAATTCGACGACGAGTCAATAGCTGACTTCGTTGCCTGTTGGAGAGGTTTGATCAACCAACTCTCCTTTTCATTACCTCAACCTGAGCTCATTGAGCTCTTTTCAAGAGCATGTGCCAAGCACATCTCATCTACTTTGTGGGTTCAAACATTCCATACATTTGACGAAGTTTTCACCATGGCACGATTGCTTGAACTCCATGTTGTCGAAAAGGATAGAGTCAAATTGCATAGTAAAAATACCAACGCAAAATCCAATGACCCTTCTTCCAGACCTTCTTCTTCCCACTCCAAGTCCAAGGGGTTGGCAAATACTGTGGTCATTAGATCATCATCCTCTAACACAACTAATCAATCTGAACCCTCCACATCACAAAATATCACAAAACAATTTGAACAACGGTACATACATCATCAATACACTCCAATAGGAGAATCATACGCTTCCGTGTTGGATAAACTAGTCAAGCAGGGGGTCCTCAATCTCCCTCAAATTTGACCACCCCAATTTGACCCCTCAAAAGCCATCCCTGCATGGTATAGGGAAAATGACTTTTGTAATTATCATTGTGTCAAGGGTCATGATACAGACAATTTCAAAACTTTTAAAAACATTGTCCAAGACATGCTAGACAAGGGGGATCTTGTTTTGGAAAACCCAAATGCACCGGCTAACCAAAACATTGACATCTTTAGACAACCATTCCTTAACCATCCCCCAAGTCAAAATAACGTTCAGACCATCGCTGATGACCTCTAAGAGCATAGTATACGCATGGTCGACATGGTTTCTCCTTTCATTTTTGACCAACCTCTCCCAAAGTCTAAAGAGGTTAGTCAACTTATCTCTCCACCATGGATAGAAGAGCCTTCTTCTCTTATTTGTCCTCTACTGATGGAGAATAGTCCTCCATCAACCCCCCTTTCACACCAAAGAGAGCCTACTTTGATCTCTCCCATATTGGAGGATGCCTTAACGGTACCAACGTCAGTGGCTTTGCCCTCATCCTTCTTATCATCAATGGGAGATCATACTTTCCCTGCTCCTCGACCACATGTGGAGGCCATGACCATCCCTGCGCTTTATCCTCTCGAAGAGCCACATCCTCTAATCCCTTCTCCACTGAGAGAAGAACTTGTCATTTCACCCTCTTTGGCTAAGGAAGATCCAGTGACAATTTTCTCTCTCTTTTTGCCCGAGATCGCTACGTCTAACACATTTTTGCTCTCACAATCGCCTAAACCCTTGCAAGTATCCACCATGCCGAAACAAGATAAATCTCTTGGCATTCACCCTATATCAAACCTCACTCACCCCCCACAAGTGAAGGTAGACTTGAACCTCGCCCCACGCAATAGTAGTCCTCACACTAAACCAAAGAAGGCTACTAAACCACATCAGAGAACTCCTCCCCCACCATCATCATCGTCCTCTATTTTGGGCCCACAACCTTCCACCTTAATAGGAGTGCTCCCAACTCCAACATCCAACAAAACCAAATTGTCTTTCTTACTACTTTTACCCATCAAAAACACACCTCTTCTAAAACATCCAACACCTCTCACCACAAAAGTGTCATCTACACGTGTGGCCACACTGCCAAACAAAAAGATGGTATAAAAAACTCCCCCTACAACTCCTAAACAGAAGTTGTCTCCTCCTACATCTCTTAAACAGAAGTTGTCAACCCCTATTGCAATAAAATGTGCAGACTCATTAGTGGGTTTCTATGTTTTTCTATTACGCCAATTGTTGCAGTCTTCTCACATCAGTCTCCCACCTCTTAAACCATTCCAACCTCTCAAACCAAAACCATCTTGGTTCGACAACACTAAAATTTGTGCATATCATCGCACACCTAGACATGACACTGAGCATTGCTGTGCTCTTAAAGTTGTCATTCATCAACACTTGAAAAAGGACACCCATTTCATTAAGGATCCTCTTGACCACCCTTTCAACAAACCACCGACACCATCCCCTGTCTCTCAAACATTGTCACCTAAATCGGGATCTCAACGTAAGACTATGGTCCCTCTACCACCTTCGCCCCCTTTATTTGAAATCAACACCATTAATGTGGCCACCAAGTCACAAACCATGAAGGATAAAGGAAAAGAAAAGGTTTCTATTCCTGGGACATATCCTTTCGTCAAGCCTTCTCAACCACCACAACCCAAGATTTCTATTTTGAGCACATCCCAACCAACATCTTCAAAGCCAATTCGTGACTCCACGGTGAAACAACTTCACCAAACCCCTGTGAAGATGTCTTTGTATGACCTCATACAAAGCTCTCCACAACATCGCCTAGCCTTAATCAAATCTTTACAGGTAGTGGAGGTCCAACCTGAAGACCCCCAACCACTGGCTGCTTTAGTCAAAACATTACCAACCATTGCCTCCATCACTTTCAGTCATTCTGAGATTCCAGAGTACAATCTAGAAGATCAGGATCTCACCCTTTCAAACTAAGCCTACCAAGAAAAAGCTTTGTAGGATGCATCTTCGTGTCACACTCCCTGTCAAAGAGGAGCTTCATCATCTTCTCTCCATCTCATTTATCCAACTCATTGATTATCTGCAATGGTTGTAAAATATTGTCCCTGTCACAAAATCAACTGGGGGAATTCAACTTTATACTAACTATCACGACCTCAACCAAGCATCGACCAAGCATCAACCAACTTCTTAATTGTCTTTAACATGTGACCAATATAGAGAGAAGCAAACGAGGCAAGTTTTCTCCTAATTGGCTTGGACCTTACATAATAACGTATAACGCATGGATCAGGTACTTATTATCTATCTTATTTTGAAGTTTAGTCAGAACCTGAGCCCCTTAATGCCGTGCATCTATGACTATTCTACTGTTAATCAAGTAATCATTCACTTGACATTTAATTTGAGCTCATCTCTTGAGTAACCCCCATCATTTCCATTCCTATTCCTTTCAACCCTCTTTCCTACAAACATTAGTCAACCCTTTTGTCAAGCATGAATGCTTTGTCCTAATAAAAGGGAAACCCCTAAACCTCTATAGTCTTGTCCATGACTAAAGAGTTTAGTCAACAACAAAACATAAAAATTGGGATGCCTAACCAAAGGTCATTAACTATAAATGTAGACTGCTCCCTCGAAAGACAGCTACATCATTACTTTAAGTAATAGACTGCTCCCTTGAAAGACAGCTATTCACAAACATTCAAACATACAAATCAGAATATAGACCACTCCCTCGAAGGATGGCTATACCTAAATTTTGCTACATAGACAACACCCTCTCAGAAGCTTCTCATATCGATCAGCTTCAACATGACCACAAAACAAAACAACATCTCCAAGTAGACTTTCTGCATTGATCAATCTACTAAAAAAAAATGACTGACAAACTATTAAGTCATGGACTTGTCTATAGTCGTTCTCAGGGTCACCTATAAAAGGGGCAAAGCTATCCCTGCTAAAAAGGGTTACGTTATCCTGACATATCACATAATCAAACCTATTACCCCAACATACTCAAGGGATTTTGAGCTCACTTAATGTCAAGTGATTCGAATACTTCTCTAACATAAACCAATGGTCAACGATGCAATGCATGAACGAGGCTTTTGTTTGCAAAAACTCATATTTATGCTATTATTATAGTCCTTGTCAATGAAAGAGAAATGTGTCTTTCACTTCTTACACACCTTCATACATACATCTAAACCAAAATATTTTATAACCAAACTAAACCAAACCAAACCAAACCTTTCTATAACCACTAACATAACATTATAACATCATGATTTATTTAATACAAATACCGATTTGTGTTATATAAATTATCATAGCCCATTCACACTAGTTTCTATGGAAAACAATACACATGGAAACTATCGACCAAACACAATTTATGTTAAGCATACACCATCATAATTATGAAAACTTGTTGAAGCATAAATATACTCATTTCATTTTTGGTATACACCATCACTAATATGAAAAATTGTTAGGGATGAAAAACCACATAACCAATGTTACAGAATACATCATCACATAATATGTAAAAGGCTATAACATCATAATTTATTTCATTTTTAGCATACACCATCACTAATATGGAAAATTGCTAGAGATGAAAAACCATATAACCAATGTTATTGAATACACCATCACACAATATGGAAAAGGCTATAACATCATTATTCATTTCATTCTTAGCATACACCATCACTAATATGAAAAATTGTTAAGGATGAAAAGTCACCTCACCAATGTTACAGAATACACCATCACATAATATGGAAAACACTGTAACATCATCATGCATTCATCATTTTAAGCATGTACCATCATACATATGGGAAATACTAACATGACCAATACTAACTAACAACCTCTTTGACTCTTCTTCCCTTTTGGGGAGAACTACATTGGCCTCAAGCCCTTCAAATAGGGGCTATGTAGGCAGCACTCAGTTGACATGAAGTCTTCTGGGGTTAGCTCAACCACATTCATTCATTCATCTATTTGATGGACAAACCATATAACCTTTGACCAAGACTTAACCTAGTCAAACCTAATCCATAACCTACCCTCTTCTTCCCTTTTGGGGAGAACTACATTGGCCTGAGGCCTTTAAAATAGGGGCTATGTAGGTAGCACTCAGTTGACATGGTGTCTTCTAGGGTTAGTTCGGCCATTCACCCGTTCGTCTCCCTAAAGACATCAGCCATTTGTTTGTTCATCTACCTGATGGACCAACCATTTAACTTTTATCCAATCTAAATTTGACCAAAATCTTGCCCAAACAACTAGCCCCGACATTGTATAAGTCACCTTAGACTTCTCATGGGGCACATTGGAGATCACATATATCTCCCTAATCACAACAAATAACACTTGAGATCACTTATATCTCAACTCGACCCAACCAATGACTTTAGAGATCGCGACTATCTCCTCAGACCATGACCACTTTTAAGACAACTTTGCTTTGGTTGTTTTGATTACATATATGCTACCTCATGAACAGTTAGCAAATTGTACGCACCTCACATTACGACCCTCACATGTATTGTCGGATTATGCTCTAGTTGATCCTCAATATGTGTGACATTTTTCGTGTTTGCCAGGAGCACTTCTTAAGCCCAAGATACTTAGAACACGATGACCATTGGAGCTACAGCTTTGATTTTTTAACCCAATCAGCTATGACTAAAAAGCTAAGGCCCGATTACTTTGATTTTAGCACTCTTTGACCTTGACTGTGCCAATTTGACCTGCTATCATGTGAAGTGGTATACGTGCAATCTCAACTATTACAACATTCACAATCCAACTTTACCATACCCATCCACTGCCTATCAAATCAGCAATCAATTTTAGGTTCCCTTCTCTCGACTTTCGCTTTGAGGGGGAATACCTCATCCTATACCTAGGGCAACTAACACTTTATTTTTGTCTTGCAGTTTGTCAAGAACAACCAACAAAATAAAAAGGGGCAAATGTAGACACCAAAATTGTGTCGACTCCCCTTGGTCCCTTACACATCTTATTAATTTAAAATAAATAACTTATTTTAAATTATGACCTCACCTAGACAACTCACATAAGACACCTCACCTAAGACACCTCGCCTTGGACACCTCACCCCTAAGACCATTTCCTACCCTATGACTCACCTAGAGACTAAGTCATCTACCTATGACCTATTCTCACTCGTTTCCAACCGCCTAACAACCACTTGTGCTTAATAACCCCATCCTTCGACCATTATCCAATGGCAAATGCATATGGCGGATGGAGAAATAGGTAAAGGGCTAAAAATAGCCCTTTTACCCATTCTATAACTGCCAATGTCGGTCAACTGTCAGCTGACGCCAGTGGGATCACTGACGTCAATTTCTTAAACCAAGTTCTAACTCTGCTCTTGACCTGAATCACTAATCTGAAATCTCTAATCTCTCTCTTTCTGTGGTTCCCTCGAACTCTGAGACATCGACGCGCACACTCTGAGACCAAACATCAGACTTCAACTAACGCTCTCTTGGCTACGAAAACTCTGTAGAAGTGACTCCAAATTGGATTAGAACATTGCATGAAGGCTTCGACATCAGCTACAATAGGAATACGCGTTCTAACACCCTTGGTTCTTCAAACAGAGCTAAGTATTCTTCTGTTTCATTTTAGTATTTAGAATACATTAGTAATTAGTTTCTATTTACTATTTCTGAATACAATCAACTTGACCTGACTTTATTCTTGGAAAAGCTGAAAAGCCTTTCTCCTATTCTTATCTATTTACATACCAACCCTTTGCCTTTGCCCCCTCTCAGACCCTATTTACTGTTTTACAACTCTGCACAGACCCAGACTCCTTCTAGACCCCTCTGTCGACCACAGACATAACCTAAAATCCATCTAAGGCCCATTGCCCCAATCAACATCGACCACAACCCCGATCGATATTGGTAACATAATCGACGTCAAAATATTGACCGACCAACGCCAATAGGACTGCCGATGTCGATGACTGTGACAAACTGACTGCAGAGAATAGGTACGCGTTGTCTACTTTTTTTTTCTTAGTCTTTCACCATTTCTTTTCATACAGCACTCTTTTTGTCAAAAAGTGGACTATCATCCCTTAAGGAAGTATTTATGCTTTTGGGACCGAGCATGTGTTTGGCAGTCCACCATATCTATATCTAACATTTTCTTTATTTGAGTCGCTTTCCCTCTATAGGTGTCTTCCTCCACAACCAAAGAGGAGCTCTTACAATGCTTAGATACAATGCGCAACTTAATCTGGGTATCATCAAACCCCTCACCCTTAACTTTAGTTTCTTCTTCTGAATGTAAAAAGCAAAAAATGTAGAGAAACATTCTAAATAGACTTCAGAAATCAAGAGAAAATTATTAATACATGATAAAGGTGGATAGAGGAGTCATCTACTTGCTTTCATCATTTCTGCTTAATCCCTTGAATGGATTTAATAGACACTCTTTTTCATAAATTCAAATGTATACACCAAAATTGTGTTGACTCCCCTTGATCCCTTACACATCTTATTAATTTAAAATAAATAACTTAATTTAAATTATGACTTCACCTAGACAACTCACCTAGGACACCTCACCTTGGACACCTCACCCCTAAGACCATTTCTTACCCTATGACTCACTTTGAGACTAAGTCATCTACCTATGACCTATTCTCACTCCTTTCCAACCGCCTAACCAACACTTGTGCTTAATAACTCTGTCCTTTGACTGTTCTCCAATGGCAAATGCACATGGCGGATGAAAAAATAGGAAAAGGGCTAAAAATAGCCCTTTTACCCATTCTCTAGCTATCAACATCGGTCAACTATCGACCGACGCCAGTGGGGTCACCAGCATTGGTTTCTTAAACTAAGTTCTAACTCTGCTCTCGACCTGAATCACTAATCTAGAATCTCTAATCTCTCTCTCTCTCTGGCTCCCTCGGACTCTGAGACATCGATGCACACACTCTGAGACCAAACATCAGACTTTGACTAACACTCTCCTGGCTACAAAAACTCTACAGAAGTGACTCCAGATTGGATTAGAACATTGCACAAAGGCTTCAATATTAGCTACAATAGGAATACGCATTCTAACACCCTTGTTTCTTCAAATAGAGCTAAGTATTCTTCTATTTCATTTCAGTATTTAGAATACATTAGTAATTAGTTTCTATTTACTATTTCTGAATACAATCAACCCGACCCGACTTTATTTTTGAAAAGGCTAAAAAGCTTTCCTCTTATTCTTATATATTTACATACCAACCCTTTGCCTTTGCCCCCTCTCAGACCCTATTTACTGTCTTGCAACCCTGTACAGACCCAAACTCCTTTTAGACCCCTCTGTCGACCACAGACATAACCTAAAATCCGTTTAAGGCCCATTGCCCCAACCGACATCAACCATAACTCCGACCGACATCGATAACATAACTGACGTCGACATATTAACCAACTGACACTGACAGGACTACCGACATCGGCAACTGTGATAGACTGACTGCAGAGAACAAGTACACATTGTCTACTTTCTCTTTCTTAGTCTTTCACCATTTCTTTTCATATAACACTTTTTTAATCAAAAAGTGGACTGTCATCCCTTAAGGAAGTCTTTACACTTCCGAGATCGAGCGTGTGCTTGGCAGTCCACCATATCTATATCTAACATTTTCTTTGTTTGAGTCTCTTTCCCTCTATAGGTGTCTTCCTCCATAGCCAAAGAGGAGCTCCTACAACGTCTGGATACGATGCACAACTTAATCTAGGTAATGTACAAACACCTGACCTTTAACCTTTAGTTTCTTCTTCTTCTGAATGTAAAAAGCAAAAATGAGTAGAAACATTTTGGCATGCCTGGTGGGACCCTGGAGTTTTCCTTGGGTTCATTTCTTCTAAGCAAACTTTCATATAGGTGCATTAGGAAAAAAAATTTCTCCTTGTATCTTTCTTTTATCTCTTTAATTCAAAAAGAAACCATAAGCACAAGTTAAAAAGAACATCTTTCTTTTTCTTCTTGTCCCTTATTTCCTTGCATCTTAGAGTAGTGAAAATTCATACTCTTAACCTTTTCCTCACTTGTTTGCATCTGAACAAAACATTTCAATTTGGGTTAAAAACACTATTGCATTTCATTCTTTTTTAAATGTTTATTTAGTCCTCTCATTTAGTAATTAAAACGCATTATGAATAAATCGTAGTGCACATATGTTACACAACCTGACCACATTCACAAAATCAAACATCTAAACATACTTGAGACAAGGCCCATATAAAATTTCACCACCTAGCAGATACCTTACCCTTCCTGGCGATCCTACTTAGACTTCACAACCAAGAGGAGGACCCACTCTATTCTCTAGCATAGTATAAACTATAGGCGAAGTATATATATTAGCTAAGTGGCCCAGCTCAGCTCTGGGTTCGTGAAGTGAATGGAGCAAGCCCTAGCACCAAGCCACGTATGAAACCTAACAAAATTTTTGAGCACTAAAACATATCCCGAAACCAACCATAGACTGCCTCTTTTAGGACCCATTCTAAAAGCCAAATTCTCAAACACATTCTGCTAAGGCATAAGCCACCATGACTCTAAAATTTATTCTTAAGAATTTAACGTTTAGAGGTTGCTTGCTGTCATCATTTCTGCGGTTCTTATCTAGTTTTTTGAGCTAGTAAGGTCTCATTATTTTGAGGTCTAAAAACACTTCAAAATTTCTCTTTTTTTCTAAAACATTTTAGTTTTCTGAGTTTCTAGAAACACACAGACACCGACATCGGTGTTTCCACCGACATCAGTTTTTTCACTGACGTCAGCAACTATCTTCACTGACATCGGTCATACCACCGACGTCGGTCACTATCAATTTTTTTTCCAAAATAGCAACTTTAAAACCCAACTTTTTTTCTATTAAACACACATTTTGGGTTTTTTGAAACTGAAATACACAATTTTTAGACCCTGAACACATTTCGTCTTGGATGGCTTTGACACATAGTCAAGCCAAAACTCTTATTGACTACGCAACGCAACAACCACTTCCACCTTCACCCTTCATAACAAGTCCTCTAATGGAGTATACTTTAGACACTGAGCCTACTCCTATTCAACTAACCCCTAATCAACCACTTATTATTCTCGAAGGGGATCAAGACTTTGTGAGAGATTCCTTGACCTCAATGTCAAAGCTCTCCAACACTATCTCATGAAAAGCCAAATGTGAGATCCTTTAGGTAACCCTATTTATGGGATGCCAACTACCTTGATTGAAGCGGCAATGATATCGACAACGTCCACTACCCAACCCATGATAACTCAGGCCATTGCCTCGACCATTAACCCAACTATGGCCAATACTCAAGATTTGGCCTCCCCTTTTATTTTTGGACCTACCTCCATCAGAGTTTTCGTACCCCCTCAACCACAAACAATTCAAGCAAGTTCAACACCTTTTCAAAACTTGCTTGTTTCTATCTCACCCACTCTTCCACCCATAAATACAAGAGTGACTACCTACCCTTTAACCAGTGTTGCCACCATCCAACCATCTTTGGTGGCACCTAGTCAAGTTTTGCCCTCTAGCTTCATGGTACAAACCCCCTTGACCTCAACATCAGTCCCTATGATGAACTACCAATATGTTGTGCCTATACAAATGCAACCAAGTACGTCATACGCCCCTCTTAACGCCTTCTAGGTACCTTACAACTTAGGGGGTGCCCCTTCTGCCAATCCACCAGTTGATCTAATTAAGATGCTGATGGATAAGATGTTCTTTCAAGCAATATTCTTTCAAATGAACAAATATGCAATGAACCCATTCACCCTTCAGTGCCCATTAGACCATATCCTAACCAGTGGGAACTTCCTAAATTTTTTTACTTTAAGAGTAAAGAGGACCCACAACAACATTTACGAGTGTTTAGATATGCTTGTTACCTTATAGCACACGATGATGTGTTATTACTTCACACGTTTCCCATGTCACTTTCTAGCACTACCCTTGACTGGTATAGCTCTATTACCAGCCATTCTCTCTTTTCATTCACTCAACTAGCTCAATTATTCTTTAACCATTTTTCAATCAACATCACCAAAAATGTCTCCATTACAGACCTATATTCTATTAAATAATTCGATGATGAGTCAATAGCTGACTTCGTTGCTCGTTGGAGAGGTTTGATCAACCAACTCTCCTTTTCATTACCTCAACCTGAGCTCATTGAGCTCTTTTCAAGAGCATGTGCAAAGCACATCTCATCTACTTTACAGGTTCAAACATTTTGCACATTTGACGAAGCTTTCACCATGGCGCGAAAGCTTGAACTCCGCGCTATCGAAGAGGATAGAGTCAAATTGCATAGTAAAAATATCAACGCAAAATTCAATGACCCTTATTCCAGACCTTCTTCTTCCCACTCCAAGTCCAAGGGGTCAGCAAATACTATTCTCGTTAGATCATCATCTTCTAACACAACTAATCAATCTGAACCCTCCACATCACAAAGTATCACAAAACAATTTCAATAACAGTATAAACAACATCAATACACTCCAATAGGAGAATCATACGCTTCTGTGTTGGATAAACTAGTCAAGCAGGGGGTCCTCAATCTCTCTCAAATCTGACCACCCTAGTTTGACCCCTCAAAATCCATCCTTGCATGGTACAGGAAAAATGACTTTTGTAATTATCATCGTGTCAAGGGTCATGACACAGACAATTGCAAAACTTTTAAAAACATTGTCTAGGATATGCTAAACAAGGGGGATCTTGTTTTGAATAACCCAAATGCGTCGGCTAACCAAAACATCAATATCTTTAGACAACCATTCCCTAACCATCTCCCAAGTCAAAATAATGTTGAGACCATGGCCGATGACCTCCAAGAGCGTAGTATACGCATGGTCGACATGGTTTCTCCTTTCATTCCTGACCAACCTCTCCCATAGTTTGAAAAGGTTAGTCAACCTATCTCTCCACCACGGGTAGAAGAGCCTTCTTCTCATATTTATCCTCCATCAATGGAGAATAGTCCTCCATCAACTCCCCTTTCACACCAAGGAGAGTCTATTTTGACCTCTCCCATATTGGAAGATGCCTTGATGGTACCAACGCCGGTGGCTTTGCCCTCATCCTTCTTATCATCAATGGGAGATCATACTTTCCCCGCTCCTTGACCACACGTGGAAGCCATGACCATCCCTGTCCTTTATCCTCTCGAAGAGCCACATTCTCTAATCCCTTCTCCACCGAGAGAAGAACTTGTCATTTCACACACTTCGGATAAGAAAGATCCAGTGACAATTTTCTCTCACCTTTTGCCTGAGATCACTACGTCTAACATGTTTTCACTCTCACAATCGCCTAAACCCTTGCAAGCATCCACCATGTTGAAACAAGATAAATCTCTTGGCATTCGCCCTATATCAAACCTCACTTACCCCCCATAAGTGAAGGTAGACTTGAACCTCACCCCATGCAATAGTAGTCCTCACACTAAACCAAAGAAAGATACTAAACCACATCAAAAAACTCCTCCCCTACCATCATCATCATCCTCTATTTTGGGCCCACACCCTTCCACCTTAATAAGAGTGCTCCCAACTCCAACATCTAACAAAACCAAATTGCCTCTCTTACTACTTTTACCCATGAAAAACACACCTCCTCCAAACCATCCAACACCTCTCACCACAAAAGTGTCATCTACACGTGTGGCCACACTGCCAAACAAAAAGATGGTACGTAAAACTCCCCCTACAACTCTTAAATAAAAGTTGTCTCCTCCTACAACTCCTAAACAGAAGTTGTCAACTCCTATTGTAACAAAACATGCAAACTCATTAGCGGGTTCCTATGCTTTGCTATTATGCCAATTGTTGCAGTCTTCTCGCATCAGTCTCCCACCTCTTAAACCATTCCAACATCTCAGATCAAAACCATCTTAGTGTGACGACACTAAAACCTATGCATATCATTGCACACTTGGACATGACACTGAGCATTATTGTGCTCTTAAAGTTGTCATTCATCAACACTTGGAAAAAGACACCCTTTTCATTAAAGATCCTCTTGACCACCCTTTCAATAAACCACTGACACCATCCCCTATCTCTCAAACATCCTCACCTAAATCAGGATCTCAATGCAAGACTATGGTCCCTCTACCACCTTCACCCTCTTTATTCGAAATCAACACCATTAATGTGGCCACCAGGTCACAAACCATGAAAGATAAAGGAAAAGAAAAGGTTTCTATTCTTGGGACATATCCTTTCGTCAAGCTTTCTCAACCACCACAACCCAAGATTTCTATCTTGAGCACATCCTAACCAACATCTTCAAAGCCAATTCATAACTCTATGGTGAAACAACTTCACCAAACCCCTGTAAAGATTTCTTTGTATGACCTCATACAAAGCTCTCCACAACATCGCCTAGCCTTAATCAAAGCTTTACAGGCAGTGGAGGTCCAACCTGAAGACCCCCAACCACTGGCTGCTTTAGTCAAAACATTACCAACCATTGTCTACATCACTTTCAGTCATTCTGAGATTTTAGAGTACAACTTGGAAGATCAAGATCTCGCCCTTTCAAACTAAGCCTACTAAGAAAAAGCTTCACAGGACGCATCCTCACGTCACACTCCCTGTCAAGGAGGAGCTTCATCATCTTCTCTCCATCTCATTTATCCAACTCATTGATTATCTGCAATGGGTGTCAAACATTGTCCCTATCACAAAAGCAACTGGGGAAATTTGACTTTATACTAACTATCACGACCTCAACCAAGCATCAACCAACTTCTTAATCATCTTTAACATGTGACCAATATGGAAAGAAGCAAATGAGGCAAGTTTACTCCTAATTGGCTCAGACCTTACATAATAACGTATAATGCATGGATCAGGTACTTATCATTTGTCTTCTTTTAAAGTCTGGCCAAAACCTAAGCCCCTTAATGCCTTGCATCTATGACCATTCTTTTGTTAATCAAGTAATCATTCACTTGACATTTAATTTGAGCTCATCCCTTGAGTAACCCCCATCATTTCCATTCCTATTCCTTTCAACCCTCTTTTCTACAAACATTAGTCAACCCTTTTGTCAAGCATGAATGCTTTGTCCTAATAAAAGGAAAACCCTTAAACCTCTATAGTCTTATCTATGACTAAAAGTTCAGTAAAAAAAAACATAAAACTAGGATGCCTAACAAAAGGTCATAAACTATAAATGTAGACTGCTCCCTCGAAGGACAGCTGCATCATTACTATAATTGATAGATTGCTCCCTTGAAGGATAGCTATTCAAAGACATTCAACCATACAAGGCAGAATATAGACCACTCACTTGAAGGATGGCTATGACTAAATTTTGCTACATACACAACACCACATGACCACAAAACACAAAACATCATCCCCAAGTAGACTTCCTGCATTGATTAGTCTACCAAAAAAAAGACTGACTAAGTTGGGTTACTAGTTGAAGTAGTTGCTTGAATGGTCATAAGTTGGGTAGCAGACGCTGTTGGTATCATTATCACTTCAGTCAAGGAAGTTGGCATCCCATAAATGGGGTGACCTGAAGGATCTCGCATTTGGCTTCTTACGAGATAGTGTTGGAGAGCTTTGACATTGTGGTCAAGGAATCTCTCAAAATTTTGATCCCCTTCGGGAACAATAAGAGGTTGATTAGGGGTTGGTTGAATAGGAGTACGTTCAGTGTCTGAAATATACTCCATTTAGGGGACTTGTTATGAAGGGCGAAGGTGGAAGTGGTTGTTGACTCGCATGATCAACAAGAGATTTGGCTTGACTACATGTCAAAACCATCCAAGGCAAAATGGGTTCAGATTTGAAAAATTGTATGTTTCAGCTTCAGAAAACCAAAATTTGTTTTTGACAACAAAAAAGTTGGGTTTTTAGCTTGTTTTTTGAGAAGAAAATTTATTGACAGTGACTGACGTCAGTGAAAAAACTGATGTTTATGAATATGTTGCCGACGTCGGTGGAAAAATTGATGTCGATGAATATATGTTGCCGACGTCGATGGAAAAACCAATGTCGGTGTCTGTGTATTTTTAGAAACTCAAAAAATTGAAAGTTTTTGGAATAAAGGAGAAATTCTGAGTTGTTTTTAAACCTCAAAATTATGTGACCTTACTAGCTCAAAAAACTAGATAAGAATAGCAAAATAGATGACAGCAAACAACCTCTAAACATTAAATTCCTAAGAATAATCATCGACATCGATAGTCCTGCCAGCATTAGTTTGTCAATATGCTGACGTCAATCTTATTGCTGATGTTGGTTGGTATTGTCATCGATGTCGGTCAAGGCAATGGGCCTTGGATGGATTTTGGAATATGTCTGTGGTCGAATGAAGAGTCTGTGGAAGCTTACAGAGTTATGCAAGGTTGCAAGATAGTGAGTAGAGTCTGAGAAGGGACAAAGGTAGAAAGTTAGTGTGTAAAGAGAATAAGGATATGGGGAAGGCTTTTCAGCCTCTCCAGGAAGAAGTCGGGTTTGGTTGATAGTATCCAGAAATAGTAAATAGAAACTAATTACTAATGTATTCTAAATACTGAAATGAAACAGAAGAATACTTAGCTCTGTTTGAAGAACCAAGGGTGTTAGAATGCGTATTCCTGTTGTAGCTGATGTCAAAGCCTTCGTGCAATGTTCTAATCCAATCTGGAGTCACTTTTGCAGAGTTTTCATAGCCAAGAGAGCATTAGTCAAAGTCTGATGTTTGGTCTCAGAGTGTGCGCATTGATGTCTCAGAGTCCGAGGGAGCCAGAGAGAGAGAGATTAGAGATTCTGGATTAGTGATTCGAGTCAAGAGCAGAGTTAGAACTCGGTTTAAAAAATTGACGTCAGCGATCCCGTCAGCATCAGCCGACAGTTGACTAATGTCAGCAGCTAGAGAATGGGTAAAAGGGCTATTTTTAGCCCTTTGCCCATTTCTCCATTTGCCATGTGCATTTGCCATTAGAGAACGATCGAAGGATGGGGTTATTAAGCACAAGTGTTGGTTAGGCAGTTGAAAAGGAGTGAGAATAGGTCATAAGTAGATGACTTAGTCTCAAGGTGAGTCATAGGGTAGGAAATGGTCTTAGGGGTGAGGTGTCTTAGGTGAGTTGTCTAGGTGAGGTCATAATTTAAAATAAGTTATTTATTTTAAATTAATAAGATGTGTAAGGGACTAAGAGGAGTCGACATAATTCTGGTGTCTATATTTGCTCCTTTTTATCTTGTTGGTTGTTCTTGACGAACTGCAAGACAAAAATAAGGTGTTAGTTGCCCCAAGTATGGGATGAGGTATTCCCCCTCAAAGCGGAAGTCGAGAGAAGGGAACCTAAAATTAATTGTCGATTTGGTAGGCAGTGGATGGGTATGGTGAAGTTGGAGTGTGAACGTTGCAATAGTTGAGATTGCACATATACCACTTCACGTGATAGCAAGTCAAATTGTTACAATTAAGGATAAAGAGTGCTAAAATTGAAGTAATCAAGCCCCAGCTTTTTAGTCATAGCTGATTAGATTAAATGATCAAAGTTGTAGCTCCAATAGTCATCGTGTTCCAAGTATCTTGGGCTAAGGAAGTGCTCTTGGCAAACACAAAAATGTCACACATATTGAGGATCAACTGGAGCGTGATCTGACAATACGTGTGAGGGTCGTAATGTGAGGTGCATACAATTTGCTAACTATTCATGAGGTAGCATATATGCAATCAAAACAACTAAGGCAAAGTTGTCTTGAAAGTGGACGTGGTCTGAGGAGATAGTCGCGATCTCCAAAGTCATTGGTTGGGTCGAGTTGAGATATAAGTGATCTCAAGTGTTGTTTGTTGTGATTAGGGATATATATGTGATCTCCAATGTGCCCCATGAGAAGTCTAAGGTGACTTTTATAATGTCAGGGCTGGTTGTTTGAGCAAAATTTTGGTCAAGTTTAGATTGGATAAAGGTTAAATGGTTGGTCCATCAAGTAGACGAATGAACAAATGGCCAACATCTTTAGGGAGATGAATGGGCGAATGGCCAAGCTAACCCCAAAAGACACCATGTCAATTGAGTGCTGCCTACATAGCCCCCATTTTAAGAGCCTCAGGCTAATGTAGTTCTCTCTAAAAGGGAAGACAAGGGTAGGTTATTGATTGGTTTTGACTAGGTTAAGTCTTGGTCAAAGGTTATATGATTTGTCCATCAAGTAGATGAATGGACGAATGTGGCCTAGCTAACCCTAGAAGACTTCGTGTCAACTGAGTGCTGCCTACATAGTCCCTGTTTTAAGGGCCTCAAGCTAATGTAGTTCTCTCCAAAAGGGAAGAAGAGTCAAAGAGGTTGTTAGTTGGTATTGGTCATGTTAGCATTTTTCATATGTATGATGGTACATGCTTAAAATGATGAATGCATGATGATGTTACAGCCTTTTCCATATTATGTGATGGTGTATTCTGTAACATTAGTGATGTGGCTTTTCATTCCTAGCAATTTTTTATATTAGTGATGGTGTATGCTAAGAATGAAATGAATAATGATGTTATAGCCTTTTTCATATTGTGTGATGGTGTATTCTATAACATTAGTTATATAGTTTTTCGTCCCTAGAAATTTTTTATATTAGTGATGGTATATGCTAAAAATAAAATAAATGATGATGTTATAGCCTTTTACATATTGTGTGATGGTGTGTTCTATAACATTGGCTGTGTTTGGTTGGTAGTTTCCATGTGTATTGTTTTCTATAGAAACTAGTGTGAATGCACTATGATAATTCATAAAACACAGATTGGTATTTGTATTAAACAAATCATGAGGTTATGTTGGTGGTCAAAAAAATGTTTGGCTTGGTTTAGTTTAGTTGGATTTGGTTGTATGTGACTGAGGTATGTAAGAAATGAAAGGCATGTTGCTCTTTCATTGACAAGGACTATAATGATAGCATGGATAGGGTTTTGGAAACAAAAGCCCCGTTCATGCATTACGTCATTGACCATTGGTTTTTGTTAGAGTAGTCGAATTGCTTGACGTTAAGTGAGCTCGAAGTCCCTTAAGTATGTTGGGGTAATAGGTTTGATTATGTGATATGTGAGGATAGCATAACCCCGTTTTAGTAGGGATAACTTTGCCCCTTTTATAGGTGACCCTGAGAATGACTATAGACAAGTCCATGACTTAATAGTTTGTCAGTCATTTTTTTTTGGTAGACTGATCAATGCGAGAAGTCTACTTGGGGATGATTTTTTGTGTTTTGTGGTCATGTGGTGATGTGTATGTAGCAAAATTTAGTCATAGCCATCCTTCAAGGGAGTGGTCTATATTCTGCCTTGTATGGTTGAATGTCTTTGAATAGTTATCCTTTAAGGGAGCAGTCTATCAATTACAACAATGATGTAGCTGTCTTTCGAGGGAGCAGTCTACATTTATAGTTTATGACCTTTTATTAGACATTTCAGTTTTATGTTTATTTTTTAGTTTTTTAATTGAACTTTTAGTCATGCACAAGACTATAGAGGTTTAAGGGGTTCCCTTTTATTAAGACAAAGCATTCATGCTTGACAAAATGGTTGACTAATGTTTGTAGAAAAGAGGGTTGAAAGAAATAGAAATGGAAATGATGGGGGTTACTCAAGGGATGAGCTCAAATTAAACGTCAAGTGAATGATTACTTGATTAACAGTAGAATGGTCATAGATGCAAGGCATTAAGGGGCTCAGATTCTATCCAGACTTCAAAAGAAGATAGATGATAAGTACCTAATCCATGCATTATACGTTATTATGTAAGGTCTGAGCCAATTAGGAGCAAACTTGCTTCGATTGCTTATTTCCATAGTGGTCACATGTTAAAATTGATTAAGAAGTTGGTTGATGCTTGGTCGATGCTTGGTTGAGCTCGTGATAGTTAGTATAAAGTTGAATTCTCCCATTTGCTTTTGTGAAGATGATGAAGCTCCTATTTGACAGGGAGTGGGACTTGAGGATGCATCTTGCAAAGCTTTTCCTTGGTAGGCTTAGTTTGAAAGGGCGAGATCCTGATCTTCCAGGTTGTACTCTGGAATCTCAGAATGACTGAAAGTGATGGAGGCAATGGTTGGTAATGTTTTGACTAAAGTAGCCAGTGGTTAGGGGTCTTCAGGTTGGACCTCCACTACCTATAAAGCTTTGATTAAGGCTAGGCAATGTTGTGGAGAGTTTTATATGAGGTCATACAAAGACATCTTCACAGGGGTTTGGTGAAGTTGTTTCACCATGCAGTTGTGAATTGGCTTTGAAGATGTTGATTGGGATGTGCTCAAGATAGAAATCTTGGGTTGTGGTGGTTGAGAAGGCTTGACGAAAGGATATGTCCTAGGAATAGAAACCTTTTTTTTTCTTTTATCCTTCATGGTTTGTGACCTGGTGGCCACATTAATGGTGTTGATTTCAAATAAAGGGGGCGAAGGTGGTAGAGGGACCATAGTCTTGTGTTGAGATCTCAATTTAGGTGAGGATGTTTGAGAGACAGGGGATGGTGTCAGTGGTTTGTTGAAAGGGTGGTCAAGAGGATCCTTAATGAAAAGGGTGTATTTTTTCAAGTGTTGAAGAATGACAACTTTAAGAGCACAACAACGCTCAGTGTCATGTCTAGGTGTGCGATGATACGCACAAATTTGAGTGTCGTCGAACCAAGATGGTTTTGGTCTGAGAGGTTGGAATGGTTTAAGAGGTGGGAGACTGATGCGAGAAGATGACAACAATTAGTGTAATAGCAAAGCATAGGAACTCGCTAATGAGTCTGCACGTTTTGTTGCAATAGGGGTTGATAACTTCTATTTAGGAGTTGTAAGAGGAGACAACTTTTATTTAAGAGTTGTAGGGGGAGTTTTTCGTACCATCTTTTTATTTGGCAATGTGGCCACACATGTAGATGACACTTTTGTGGTGAGAGGTGTTGGATGTTTTAGAAGAGGTATGTTTTTGATGGGTAAAAGTAGTAAGGGAGGCAATTTGGTTTTGTTAGATGTTGGAGTTGGGAGCACTCCTATTAAGGTGGAAGGGTGTGGGCCAAAAATAGAGGACGATGATGATGGTGGGGGATGAGTTCTCCGATGTGGTTTAGTAGCCTTCTTTGGTTTATTGCGAGGACTACTATTGCATGGGGCGAGGTTCAAGTCTACCTTCACTTGTGGCGGGTGAGTGAGGTTTGATATAGGGTGAATGCCGAGAGATTTATCTTGTTTCGGCATGGTGGATGCTTACGAGGGTTTAGGCGATTATGAGAGCAAAAACGTGTTAGACGTAGCGATCTCGAGTAAAAGGCGAGAGAAAATTGTCACTAGATATTCCTTAGCCGAAGTGGGTGAAATGACAAGTTCTCTCGATGGAGAAGGGATTGGAGAATGTGGCTCTTCGAGAAGATAAAGCCCAGGGATGGTCATGGCTTTCACATGTGGTCGAGGAGTGGGGAAAGTATGATCTCCCATTAATGATAAGAAGGATGAGGGCGAAGCCACCATTGTTGGTACTGTCAAGGCATCCTCCAATATGGGAGAGGTCAAAGTAGACTCTCTTTGGTGTGAAAGGGGGGTTGATGGAGGACTATTCTCCATCGGTAGAGGACAAATAGGAGAAGAAGGCTCTTCTACCCATGGTGGAGAGATAGGTTGACTAACCTCTTCAGACTTTGGTAGAGGTTGGTCAGGTTTGAAAAGAGAAACCATGTCGACCATGCATATACTATGCTCTTGGAGGTCATCGGCCATAGTCTGAATTTTATTTTGACTTAGGGGATGGTTAGGGAATGGTTGTCTAAAGATGTCGATGTTTTGGTTAGCCAACACGTTTGGGTTATCCAAAATAAAATCCCCCTTGTCTAGCATGTCCTAGACAATGTTTTTAAAAGTTTTGCAATTGTCTGTGTCATGACCCTTGACACGATGATAATTACAAAAGTCATTTTCCCTATACCATGCAGGGATGGTTTTTGAGGGGTTGAATTAGGGTGGTCAGATTTGAGGGAGATTGAGGACCCCCTACTTGACTAGTTTATCCAACACGAAAGCGTATGATTCTCCTATTGGAGTGTATTGACGCTGTATGTACCATTATTGAAATTGTTTTATGATACTTTGTGATGTGGAGTGTTCAGATTGATTAGTTATGTTAGAGGATGATGATCTAACGACCACAGTATTTGTTGACTCCTTGGACTTAGAGTGAGAAGAAGAAGGTCTGAAAGAATGGTCATTGGATTTTGCGTTGGTATTTTTACTACGCAATTTGACTCTATCCTCTTCGACAACGCAGAGTTCAAGCTTTTGTGCCATGGTGAAAGCTTCATCAAATGCGCGGAATGTTTGAACCCGCAAATTAGATGAGATGTGCTTGGCACATGCTCTTAAAAAGAGCTCAATGAGCTCAGATTGAGGTAATGAAAAAGAGAGTTGGTTGATCAAACCTCTCCAACATGCAACGAAGTCAGCTATTGACTCATCATTGAATTGTTTAATAGAATACAGGTTTGTAATGGAGACCTTCTTGGTGATGTTGATTGAAAAATGGTCGAGGAATAATTGAGCTAGTTGAGTGAATGAAAAGAGAGAATGACTAGTAATAGAGCTATACCAGTCAAAGGCGGTGCTAGAAAGTGACATGGGAAACGTGCGAAGTAATAACGCATCATCGTGTGCTATAAGGTAGCAAGCGTGTCTAATGCTCATAAATTTTGTTGTGGGTCTAACGCTCATAAATGGGCACCGAAAATGGATTCATTGCATATTTGTTCGTATGAAAGAACATTGCTTGAACCGGAAATGGATGTCTCAAGGTTAGACATCTTATCCATCAGCATCTTAATTAGATCAGCTGGTGGATTGGCAGAAGGGGCACCCCATAAGTTGTAAGGTACATGAAAGGCATTAGGAGGGATGTATGATGTACTTGGTAGCATTTGTATAGGCGCAACATATTGGTAGTTCATCATAGAGACTAATGTTCACCATTTCTTTTCATACAACACTCTTTTTGTCAAAAGGTGGACTGTCATCCCTTTAAAAAGTCTTTACACTTCTAGGACCGAGCGTGTGCTTGGCAGTCCACCATATCTATATCTAACATTTTCTTTGTTTGAGTCTCTTTCCCTCTACAGGTGTCTTCCTCCACAGCCAAAGAGGAGGTCCTACAACGCTTGGATATGGTGCGCAACTTAATCTGGGTATCATCAAACCCCTGACCCTTAACTTTAATTTTTTATTCTTCTGAATGTAAAAAGCAAAAATGAGTAGAAACATTCTGGCATGCCCAGTGGGACCCTAGAGTTTTCCTTGGGTTTATTTCTTCTAAAAGCAAACTTTCATATAGGTGCATTAGGAAAAATTTTCTCTCCTTGCATCCTTCTTCTATCTCTTTATTTCGAAAAGAAACCATAAGCACAAGTTAAAAAGAACATCTTTCTTTTTCTTCTTGTCTCTTATTTCTTTGCATCTTAAAGTAGTGAAAATTCATACTCTTAACCTTTTCCTCACTTGTTTGCATCTGAACAAAACATTTCAATTTGGGTTAAAAACACTATTGCATTTCATTCCTTCTTGAGTGCATATTTAACCCTCTCATTTAGTAATTAAAATGCATTATGAATAAATCGTAGTGCACATATGTTACACAACCTGACCACATTCACAAAATCAAACATCGAAAGATACTTAAGACAAGGCCCGTCTAGGATTTCACCACCTAGCGGATACCTTACCCTTCCTGGTGATCCTACTTGGACTTCACAACCAAGAGGAGGACCCACTCTATTCTCTGGCAGAGTATAAACTTTAGGCAAAGTATATATTGGCTAAGTGGCCTAGCTCGGCTCTGGGTTCGTGAAGTGAAGGGAGCAATCCCCAGCACCAAGCCACGTACGGAACCTAACACAATTTTTTTAACACCAAAACATATCCCGAAACCAACCATAGACTGCCTCTTTGAGGACCCATTCTAAAAGTCAAATTTCCAAACACATTCTGCTAAGGCATAAGCCACCATGACTCTAAAATTTATTCTTACAAATTTAACATTTAGAGGTTGCTTGTTGTCATCATTTCTAATGTTCTTATCTGGGTTTTTGAGCTAGTAAGGTCGCATTATTTTGAGGTGTAAAAACACCTCAGAATTTCTTTTTTTTTCCAAAAACTTTCAATTTTCTAAGTTTCTAAAAACCCACAGACACCGACATGAGTTTTTCCACTGATGTCGGCAACTTATCTTCATCGACATCAGTTTTTCCACCGACATTGGTCATACCACCGACGTCGGTCACTGTCAAATTTTTTTTCCAAAATAGCAACTTTAAAACCTGACTTTTTTGTTGTTAAACACACATTTTGGGTTTTCTAAAAGTAAAATACACAATTTTTAGAATCTAAACACATTTCATCTTGAATGGCTTTGACACATAGTCAAGCCAAAACACTTATTGACTATGCAAGGCAACAACCACTTCCACCTTCACCCTTCATAACAAGTCATCTAATGGAGTATACTTCAAACACTGAGCGTACTCCTATTAAACCAACCCCTAATCAACCACTTATTGTTCCCGAAGGAGATCAAGACTGTAAGAGATCCCTTGACCTCAACGTCAAAGCTCTGAAACACTATCTCGCAAAAAGCCAAACGCGAGATCCTTTAGGTAACCCTATTTATGGTATGCCAACTACCTTGATTGAAGTGGCAACGATATCAACAGCGTCTGCTACCCAACCCATGATAAATTAGGCCATTGCCTCGACCATTAACCCAACTGGGGCCAATACTCAAGATTTGGTCTCCCCTTTTATTTTTGGACCTACTTCCATCGGGGTTTTTGTACCCCCTCAACCACAAACAATTCAAGCAAGTTCAACACCTTTTCAAATCTTGCTTTTTTCTATCCCACCCATTCTTTCACCCATAAATATAAGAGTGACTACCTACCCTTTAACCAGTGTTGCCACCATCCAACCACCTTTTGCGGCACATAGTCAAGTTGTGCCCTCTAGCTTCATGGTACAAGCCCCCTTGACCTCAACATCAGTCCCTATGATGAACTACCAATATGTTGCACCTATACAAACGCAACCAAGTACGTCATACGCCCCTCCTAACACCTTCCAAGTACCTTACAACTTAGGGGGTGCCCCTTCTGCCAATCCACTAGCTGATCTAATTAAGATGCTAATGGATAAGATGACTAACCTTGAGACATCCATTTCCGGTTCAAGCAATGTTTTTTCATACGAACAAATATGCAATGAACCCATTCACCGTTCGGTGCCCATTATACCATACCCTAACCAGTGAGAACTCCCTAAATTTTTTCACTTTCAGAGTAAAGAAGACCCACAACAACATTTACGAGTGTTTAGACATGTTTGTTACCTTAGAGCACATGACGATGCGTTATTACTTTGCACGTTTTCCATGTCACTTTTTAGCACCACCCTTGACTGATATAGCTCTATTACCAGTCATTCTCTCTTTTTATTCACTCCACTGGATCAATTATTCCTCGTCCATTTTTTAATTAACATCACCAAGAAGGTCTCCATTACAGACTTATATTCTATTAAACAATTCGACGACGAGTCAATAGCTGACTTCGTTGCCTGTTGGAGAGGTTTGATCAACCAACTCTCCTTTTCATTACCTCAACCTAAGCTCATTGAGCTCTTTTCAAGAGCATGTGCCAAGCACATCTCATCTACTTTGTGGGTTCAAACATTCCACATATTTGATGAAGCTTTTACCATGGCACAAAAGCTTGAACTCTGCACTATCGAAGAGGATAGAGTCAAATTGCGTAGTAAAAATATCAACGCAAAATCCAATGACCCTTCTTCCAGACCTTCTTCCCACTCCAAGTCCAAGAGGTTGGTAAATACTGTGGTTGTTAGATCATCATCCTTTAACACAACTAATCAATCTAAACCCTCCACATCACAAAGTATCACAAAACAATTTCAACAATGGTACATACAGCGTCAATACACTCAAATAAGAGAATCATACGCTTCCATGTTGGATAAACTAGTCAAGCAGGGGTTCCTCAATCTCCCTCAAATTTGACCACCCCAATTCGACCCCTCAAAAGCCATCCCTGCATGGTATAGGGAAAATGACTTTTGTAATTATCATCGTGTCAAGGGTCATGACACAGATAATTGCAAAACTTTTAAAAATATTGTCGAGGACATGCTAGATAAGAGGGATCTTGTTTTGGATAACCCAAATGCTCCGGCTAACCAAAACATCGACATATTTAGACAACCATTTCCTAACCGTCCCCCAAGTCAAAATAACATTCAGACCATGGCTGATGACCTCCAAGAGCGTAGTATACGCGTGGTTGACATGGTTTCTCTTTTCATTCCTGACCAACCTCTCCCACAGTCTGAAGAGGTTAGTCAACCTATCTCTCCACCATGGGTAGAATAACCTTCTTCTCCTATTTTTCCTCTACCGATGGAGAATAGTCCTCCATCAACCCCCCTTTCACACTAAGGAGAGTCTACTTTGACCTCTCCCATATTGGAGGATACCTTGATGGTACCAATGCCGATGGCTTCACCCTCATCCTTCTTATCATCAATGGGAAATCATACTTTCCCCACTCCTCGACCACACGTGGAAGCCATGACCATCCCTGTGCTTTATCCTCTCGAAGAGCCACATTCTCTAATCCCTTCTCCACCGAGAGAAGAACTTGTCATTTCACCCACTTCGGCTAAGGAAGATCCAATGACGATTTTCTCTCGCCTTTTGCCCTTAGATCACTACGTCTAACATGATTTTGCTCTCACAATCGCCTAAACCCTCGCAAGCATCCACCATGTCGAAACAAGATAAATCTCTCGGCATTCACCCTATATCAAACGTCACTCAACCCCCACAAGTGAAGGTAGACTTGAACCTCACCCCACACAATAGTAGTCCTCGCACTAAACCAAAGAATGCTACTAAACCACATCAAAGAACTCCTCCCCCACCGTCATCATCGTCCTCTATTTTGGGCCCACACCCTTCCACCTTAATAGGAGTGCTCCCAACTCCAACATCTAACAAAACCAAATTGCCTCCCTTACTACTTTTATCTATCAAAAATACACCTCCTCCAAAACATCCAACACCTCTCACGACAAAAGTGTCATCTACACGTGTGGCCACACTGCCAAACAAAAATATGGTATGAAAAACTCTCCCTACAACTCCTAAATAGAAGTTGTCTCCTCTTACAACTCTTAAACATAAGTTGTCAACCCCTATTGAAACAAAATGTGCATACTCATTAGCAGGTTCTTATGCTTTGCTGTTATGCCAATTGTTGCAGTCTTCTCGCATCAGTCTCTCACCTCTTAAACCATTCCAACCTCTCAGACTAAAACCATCTTGGTTCGACGACACTAAAATCTATGAATATTATCACACACTTGGACATGACACTGAGCATTATTGTGCTCTTAAAGTTGTCATTCGTCAACGCTTGAAAAAAGACACCTTTTTCATTAAGGATCCTCTTGACCACCCTTTCAACAAACCACCGACACCATCCCCTGTCTCTCAAACATCCTCACCTAAATTGAGATCTCAATGAAAGACTATGGTCCCTCTACCACCTTCACCCCCTTTATTCAAAATCAACACTATTAATGTGGCCACCAAGTTACAAACCATGAAGGATAAAGGAAAAGAAAAAATTTCTATTCCTGAGACATATCTTTTTGTCAAGCCTTCTCAACCACCACAACCCAAGATTTTTATTTTGAGCACATCCCAACCAACATCTTCAAATCCAATTCGTGACTCCATGGTGAAACAACTTCACCAAACTCTTGTGAAGATGTATTTGTATGACCTCATACAAAGCTCTCCACAACATTGCCTAGCCTTGATCAAAGCTTTACAGGTAATGGAGGTCCAACCTAAAAACCCCCAACCACTAGCTAATTTAGTCAAATCATTACCCACCATTACCCCCATCACCTTCAGTGATTTTGAGATTCCTGCCTCCAACCTGGAAGATCAGGATCCTGCCCTCTCAAACTAAGTCTATCAGACAAAGCTTCGCAGGATGCATCCTCGCGTCACACTCCTTGTCAAAGAGGAGCTTAATCTTCTTCTCTATACCAACCCATAGATTATCTACAATGGGTGACCAACATTCTCCCTATCACAAAAGCGACTGGGGGAATTTGACTTTATATTGACTATCACAACATCGACCAAACATCAACCAACCAAGCATCGACCAACATGTGATCAATATGGAAAGAATCAAATGTGAAAAGTTTGCTCCTAATTGACTCAGACCTTACATAATAATGCATGGATCAGGATTTATCGTCTGTCTTCTCTTGAAGGCCGGCTAGAACCTGAGCCCTTTAATGCCTTGCATCTATGACCATTCTACTGTTAATCAAATAATCATTCACTTGATGTTTAATTTGAGCTCATCCATTGAGTAACCCCCATCATTTCCATTTCTATTCCTTTTAACCCTCTTTCCTACAAACATTAGTCAACCCTTTTGTCAAGCATGAATGCTTTGTCCTAATAAAAGAGAAACCCTTAAACCTCTATAGACCAATCCATGACTAAAAGTTCAATCAACAAAACATAAAATTGGGATGTCTATTCAAAGGTCATAAACTATAAATGTAGACTGCTCCTTCGAAGGATAGCTGCATTATTACTATAATTGATAGACTGCTCCTTTGAAGGACAGCTATTCAAAGACATTCAACCATACAAGGCACAATATAGACCACTCCCTCAAAGGATGGCTATGACCAAATTTTGCTACATACACAGCACCACATGACCATAAAATAAGACAACATCCCGAGGTAGACTTCTTGCATTGATCAGTCTACCAAAAGAAAATGACTAACAAAGTATTAAGTCATGGACTTGTCTATAGTCGTTCTCAGGGTCACCTATAAAAGGGGCAAAGTTATCCCTACTAAAAAGGGTTACCCTATCCTCACATATCACATAATCATATACCTATTACCCTAACATACTCGAGGGATTTTGAGCTCACTTAATGTCAAGTGATTAGAGTACTTCTCTAACACAAACTAATGGTCAACGACGTAATGCATGAACAGGGATTTTGTTTGCAAAAACCCTTATCTATGCTATCATTATGGTCCTTGTCAATGAAAGAACAACGCGCCTTTCACTTCTTACTTGACTTCGTCACATGCCCATGACATGACAATCACAATATTTTTCAAACCTCTAACATGACATCATGATTTATTTAATACAAATACCGATTTGTGTTATATAAATTATCATAGCCCATTACATTAGTTTCTATGGAAAACAATACACATGGAAACTGACAACCAAACACAATTTATGTCAAGCATATACCATCACCAATATGGAAACTTGCTGAAGCATGAATAAACTCATTTCATTTTTAGCATACATCCATCACCAATATGGAAAGATGTTAGGAATGAAAAACTACATAACCAATGTTACAGAATACACCATCACATAATATGGAAAAGACTGTAACATCATCATATTCATTTCATTTTTAGCATACACCATCACAAATATGGAAAATTACTAGGGATGAAAAATTACATCGCCAATGTTATAGAATACACCATCACATAATATGGAAAAGGCTATAACATCATCATATACTTATCATTTCAAGCATGTACCATCACATATATAGAAAATGCTAAAAACCCTAACTTTACCAAACCAACTATCAACTTCTTTGACTCTTCCTCCCTTTTGGGAAGAACTATATTGGCCTGAGGCCCTTAAAATAGGGGCTATGTAGGTAGCACTCAATTGATATGGAGTCATCTGGGGTTAGCTCGGCCATTCGCCCATTCATCTCTCTAATGACATCGGCCATTCATTCGTTCATCTACCTGATGGACCAACCATATAACCTTTAACCATGACTTAACCTAGTCTAAAATCATGACCAAACAACTAGCCTTGACATTGTAGAAGTCACCTTAGACTTCTCATGGGGCACATTGGAGATCACATACATCTCCTTGACCACAACAAACAACACTTGAGATCACTCATATCTCAAACTCGACTTGACCAACGACCTTGGAGATCGCAACTATCTCCTCAGACCACGACTACTTTTGAGATAACTCTGCCTCAATTGTTTTGATTGCATATATGCTACCTCACGAATAGATAGCAAATTATACGCAACCCATATTATGACCCTCACACGTATTGACGGATCGTGCCCAAGTTGATCTCCAATATTTATGACATTTTTATATTTTTTGAGAGCACTTCCTAAGCCCGAGATACTTGGAACATGACGACCATTGGAGCTACAGCTTTGATCATTTAACCCAATCAATTATGACTAAAATCTGGGGCCCAATTACTTTGATTTTAGCACTCCTCGACCTTGCCTGTGACAATTTGACCTACCTATCACGTGAAGTGGTATACGCATAATCTTAACCATTACAGCGTTCACACTCCAATTTCACCATACCCATCCACTACTTATCAAATTGGCAACCGATTTTGGATTGCCCTCTCTCGATTCCCACTTTGAGGGAGAATACCTTATCCCATACTTGGGACAACTTACACCTTATCCTATACCTGGGGCAACCACTTTATCATTTTTGTCTTGCAGTTCATCAAGAATAACCAACAGGATAAAAAGAGGCAAATATAGACACCAAAATTGTGTTGACTCCCCTTTGTCCCATACACATCTTATTAATTTAAAATAAATAACTTATTTTAAATTATGACCTCATCTAGACAACTCACCTAGGACACCTCACCTTGGACACCTCACCCCTAAGACCATTTCCTACCCTATGACTCACCTTGAGACTAAGTCATCTGCCTATGACCTATTCTCACTCCTTTCCAATTGCCTAACCAACACTTGTGCTTCATAATCCTATCCTTCGACCGTTCTCCAATGGTAAATGCACATGGTGAATGGAGAAATGGACAAAGGGCTAAAAATAGCCCTTTTACCCATTCTCTAGCCATCGACGTCAATCAACTATCGGTCGGCACCGATGGGATCATCGACGTCAATTTTTTTAACTAAGTTCTAACTTTACTCTCAACCCAAATCACTAATCTAGAATCTCTAAACTCTCTCTCTAGCTCCCTCAAACTCTGAGACATCGACGCGCACACTCTGAGACCAAACATTAGACTTCGACTAATGCTCTCGTGGCTATAAAAACTCTACAAAAATGACTCCAGATTAGATTAGAACATTACACGAAGGCTTCGACATCAACTACAACAAGAATACGTGTTCTAACACCCTTGGTTCTTCAAATAGAGCTAAGTATTCTTCTGTTTCATTTCAATATTTAGAATACAATAGTAAATTAGTTTCTATTTACTATTTTTGAATACAATCAACCTGACCTGACTTTATTCCTGGAAAGGCTGAAAAGCCTTCCTCCTATTCTTATCTATTTACATACCAACCCTTTGCCTTTACCCCCTCTCAGACCCTATTTACTATCTTGAAACCTTGCACAAACCCAGACTCCTTCTA
Organism: Torreya grandis; assembly: GCA_037957365.1. Classification (NCBI taxonomy): domain Eukaryota; kingdom Viridiplantae; phylum Streptophyta; class Pinopsida; order Cupressales; family Taxaceae; genus Torreya; species Torreya grandis. The sequence goes on along the minus strand of JARHVA010000539.1, from coordinate 3,081,877 downwards.
GACCCCTCTGTCGACCACAAACATAACCTAAAATCAACAATAGACTACCTCTTTTAGAACCGGTTCTAAAAGCCAAATTCCCAAAACATTCTGCTAAGTCATAAGCCACCACGACTCTAAAATTTATTCTTAAGAATTTAACATTTATAGGTTGCTTGATGTCATCATTTCTGCTATTCTTATCTGGTTTTTTGAGCTGGTAAGGTCGCATTATTTTGAGGTCTAAAAACACTTCAAAATTTCTCTTTTTTCTAAAAATTTTAAATTTTCTGAGTTTCTAGAAACACACAGACACTGACATCAATTTTTCCACTGACGTCAGCTAATTATCTTAACCAACATCAATTTTTCCACTGATGTCGGCAACTATCTTCATCAACATCGGTCATACCACTGACGTCGGTCACTGTCAAAAAAATTCTTTCCAAAATAGCAACTTTAAAACCTAACTTTTTTGCTATTAAACACACCTTTTGGGTTTTTTGAAACTAAAATACATAGTTTTTAGAACCTGAACACATTTCGTCTTGGATGACTTTGACACATAGTCAAGCCAAAACTCTTATTGACTATGCAAGACAACAACTACTTCCATCTTCACCTTTCATAACAAGTCCTCTAATGGAGTATACTTCAGACACTAAGCGTACTCTTATTCAACCAACCCCTAATCAACCACTTATTGTTCCAAAAGGGGATCAAGACTTTGAGAAATTATTTGACCTTAATGTCAAAGCTCTCCAACACTATCTCGTGACAAGCCAAACGTGAGATCCTTTAGGTAACCCTGTTTATGGGATGCCAACTACCTTGATTGAAGCAGCAATGATATCGACAACGCCCGCTACCCAACCCATGATAACTCAGGCCATTGCCTCGACCATTAACCCAACTGTGGCTAATACTCAAGATTTGGCCTTCCCTTTTATTTTTGGACCTACCTCCATCGAGGTTTTCGTACCCCTCAACTACAAATAATTCAAGCAAGTTCAACACCTTTTCAAAACTTGCTTGTTTCTATCCCACCCACTCTTGCACCCATAAATACAAGAGTGACTACCTACCCTTTAACAAGTGTTGCCACCATCCAACCACCTTTGGTGGCACCTAGTCAAGTTGTGCCCTCTAGCTTGATGAACCAAACCCCCTTGACTTCAACATCAGTCCCTATGATGAACTACCAATATGTTATGCCTATACAAATGCACCCAAGTACGTCATACACCCTTCCTAATGTCTTCCATGTACCTTACAACTTAGGAGGTGTCCCTTCTGCCAATCCACCAGCTGATCTAATTAAGATGCTGATGGATAAGATGTCTAACCTTGAGACAACCATTTCCAGTTCAAGCAATGTTCTTTCATACGAACAAATATGCAATGAACCCATTCACCCTTCGGTGCCCATTAGACCATACCCTAACCAGTGGGAGCTCCCTAAATTTTTTCACTTTCAGAGTAAAAAGGACCCAAAACAACATTTACAAGTATTTAGACACGCTTGCTACCTTATAGCACACGAGGATGCATTATTACTTTGCACGTTTCCCATGTCAATTTCTGGCACCGCCCTTGACTGGTATAGCTTTATTACCAGTCATTCTCTCTTTTCATTCACTGAACTAGCTCATTTATTCCTCAACCATTTTTCAATCAACATCACCAAGAAGGTCTCCTTTATAGACTTATATTCTATTAAACAATTTGACGACGAGTCAATAGCTCACTTCGTTGCCCGTTGGAGAGGTTTGATCAACAAACTCTCTTTTTCATTACCTCAACCTGAACTCATTGAGCTCTTTTCAAGAGCATGTGCCAAGCACATCTCATCTACTTTGTGGGTTCAAACATTTCACACATTTGACAAAGCTTTCACCATGGCACGAAAGCTTGAACTCCGCATTGTCGAAGAGGATAGAGTCAAATTGCATAGTAAAAATACCAAAACAAAATCCAATGACCCTTCTTCTAGACCTTCTTTCCACTCCAAGTCTAAGGGGTCAGTAAATACTGTGGTCATTAGATCATCATCCTCTAACGCAACTAATCAATCTAAACCCTCCACATCACAAAATATCATAAAATAATTTCAACAATGGTACATACATCAATACACTCCAATAAGAGAATCATACGCTTTCGTGTTGGATAAACTAGTCAAGCAGGGGGTCCTCAATCTCCCTCAAATTTGACCACCCCAATTTGACCCCTAAAAAGCCATCCCTGCATGGTACAGGGAAAATAAATTTTGTAATTATCATCGTGTCAAGGGTCATGACACAGACAATTGCAAAACTTTCAAAAACATCCTCCAAAACATGCTAGACAAGGGGGATCTTGTTTTGGATAACCCAAATGCGCCGGCTAACCAAAACATCGACATCTTTAGACAACCATTCCCTAACCATCTCCCAAATCAAAATAATGTTCAGACCATGGCCGATGACCTCTAAGAGCGTAATATATGCACGGTCCACATGGTTTCTCCTTTCATTCTTGACCAACCTCTTCCACAGTTTGAAGAGGTTAGTCAACCTATCTCTCCACCACAGGTAGAAGAGCCTTCTTCTCCTATTTGTCCTCTACCAATGGAGAATAGTCCTCCATCAACCCTCCTTTCACACAAAGGAGAGTCTACTTTGACCTTTCCCATATTGGAGGATGCCTTGACGGTACCAACGCCGGTGGCTTCGTCTTCATCCTTCTTATCATCAATGGGAGATCATACTTTCCCCGCTCCTCGACCACATGCAGAAGCCATAACAATCCCTGCACTTTATCCTCTTAAAGAGCCACATTCTCTAATTTCTTCTCTACTAAGAGAAGAACTTGTCATTTCACCCACTTCTCCTAAACCCTTGCAAGCATCCACCATGCTGAAACAAGATAAATCTCTCGGCATTTGCCCTATATCAAACCTCACTCACCCCCCACAAGTGAAGGTATACTTGAACCTCGCCCCATGCAATAGTAGTCCTCACACTAAACTAAAGAAGGCTACTAAACCATATCAGAGAACTCCTCCCCCACCATCATCATCATCCTCTATTTTGAGCCCACACCCTTCCACTTTAATAAGAGTGCTCCCAACTCCAACATCTAACAAAACCAAATTACCTCTCTTATTACCTTTACCCATCAAAAACACACCTCCTCAAAAACATCCAACACCTCTCACCACAAAAGTATCATCTACACGTGTGGCCACACTGCCAAACAAAAAGATGGTACGAAAAATTCCCCCTACAACTCCTAAACAGAAGTTGTCTCCTCCTACAACTCTTAAACAGAAGTTATCAACCCCTATTGCAACAAAATGTGCAGACTCATTAGCGGGTTCCTATGCTTTGTTGTTACGCCAATTGTTGCAGTCTTCTCACTTCAGTCTCCCACCTCTTAAACCATTCCAACCTCTCGAACCAAAACCATCTTGGTTCGATGACACTAAAATCTGTGCGTATCATCGCACACTTAGACATGACACTGAGCATTGTTGTGCTCTTAAAGTTGTCATTCGTCAACACTTGAAAAAGGAAACCCTTTTCATTAAGGATCCTCTTGACCACCCTTTTAACAAACCACCGACACCATCCCCTGTCTCTCAAACATCTTCACCTAATTCAGGATCTCAATGCAAAACTATGGTCCCTCTACCATCTTTGCCCCTTTTATTCGAAATCAACACCATTAATGTGGCCACCAGGTCACAAAACATGAAGGATAAAGGAAAAGAAAAAGTTTCTATTCCTGGGACATATCCTTTCGTCAAGCCTTCTCAACCACCATAACCCAAGATTTCTATCTTGAGCACATCCCAACCAACATCTTGAAAGCCAATTCATTACTTTATGGTGAAACAACTTCACCAAACCCAGGTGAAGATGTCTTTGTATGACCTCATACAAAGCTCTTCACAACATCACCTAGCCTTAATCAAAGCTTTGCAGGCAGTGGAGGTCCAACCTAAAGACCCCCAACCATTGGCTATTTTAATCAAAATATTACCAACCATTGCCTCCATCACTTTCAGTCATTCTGAGATTCCAAAGTACACCCTGAAAGATCAGAATCTCGCCCTTTCAAACTAAGCATACCAAGGAAAAGCTTCGCAAGATACATCCTCGCGTCGCACTCCCTGTCAAAGAGGAGCTTCATGGTCTGAGAAGATAGTCATGATCTCCAAAATCATTGGTCGTATTAGGTTGAGCAGTCTATCAATTACAGCAATGATGCAGCTATCCTTCGAGGGAGCAGTCTATATTTATAGTTTATGAAGCTCCTCTTTGATAGGGAGTGCGATGCGAGGATGCATCTTGCGAAGCTTTTCCCTGGTAGGCTTAGTTTGAAAGGGTGAGATCTTGATCTTCCAGGTTGTCCTCTAGAATCTCAGAATGACTTAAAGTGATGGAGGTAATGGTTGGTAATGTTTTGAATAAAGCAGCCAGTGGTTGGGGGTCTTCAGGTTGGACCTCCACTACCTGTAAAGTTTTGATTAAGGCTAGGCGATGTTGTGAAGAGATTTGTATGAGATCATACAAAGACATCTTCATAGGGATTCGGTGAAGTTGTTTCACCATGGAGTCGTGAATTGGCTTTGAAGATGTTGGATGGGATGTGCTCAAGATAGAAATCTTGGGTTGTGGTGGTTGAGAAGGCTTGACGAAAGGATATGTCTCAAGAATAGAAACTTTTTCTTTTCCTTTATCCTTCATGGTTTGTGACCTAGTGGCCACATTAATGGTGTTGATTTCAAATAAAGGGGGTAAAGGTGGTAGAGGGACCATAGTCTTGCATTGAGATCTCGATTTAGGTGAGGATGTTTGAGAGACAGGGGATGGTGTCAGTGATTTGTTGAAAGGGTGGTCAAGAGGATCCTTAATGAAAAGGGTGCCTTTTTTTAAGTGTTGATGAATGACAACTTTAAGAGTGCAGCAACGCTCAGTGTCATGTCTAGGTGTGTGATGATACGCACAAATTTTAGTGTCGTCAAACCAAGATGGTTTCGGTCTGAGAGGTTGAAATAGTTTAAGAGGTGGGAGACTAATGCAAGAAGACTGCAACAATTGGTGTAATAGCAAAGCATAGGAACCCGCTAATGAGTCTGCACAGTTTGTTGCAATAGGGGTTGACAACTTCTATTTAGGAGTTATAGGGAGAGTTTTTCATACCATCTTTTTGTTTGGCAGTGTGGCCACACGTGTAGATGACACTTTTGTGGTGAGAGGTGTTGGATGTTTTTGAGGAGATGTGTTTTTGATGGGTAAAAGTAGTAAGGGAGGCAATTTGGTTTTGTTAGATGTTGGAGTTGGGAGCACTCTTATTATGGTGGAAAGGTGTGGGCCCAAAAAAGAGGACGATGATGATTGTGGGAGAGTAGTTCTCCGATGTAGTTTATTAGCCTTCTTTGATTTAGTACGAGAACTACTATTGTGTGGGGTGAGGTTCAAGTCTACCTTCACTTGTGGGGGGTGAGTGAGGTTTGATATAGGGCAACTGCCGAGAGATTTATCTTATTTCGGCATGGTGGATGATTGCGAGGGTTTAGGCGATTGTGAGAGCAAAAATGTGTTAGACGTAGTGATCTCGGAAAAAAGGTGAGAGAAAATTGTCACTAGATCTTCCTTAGCCAAAGTGGGTGAAATGACAAGTTCTTCTCTTGGTGGAGAAGGGATTGGAGAATGTCGCTCTTCGAGAAGATATAGCACAGGGATGGTCATGGCTTCCATGTGTGTTCGAGGAGTGGGGAAAGTATGATCTCCCATTGATAATAAGAAGGATGAGGGTGAAGCCACCAGTGTTGGTACTGTCAAGGCATCCTCCAATATGGGAGAGGTCAAAGTAGACTCTCTTTGGTGTGAAAGGGGGGTTGATGGAGGACTATTCTTCATTGGTAGAGGACAAATAGGAGAAGAAGGCTCTTCTACCCATGGTGGAGAGATAGGTTGACTAACCTCTTCAGACTTTGGTAGAGGTTGGTCAGGTTTGAAAAGAGAAACCATGTCGACCGTGCGTATACTATGCTCTTGGAGGTCATCGGCCATAGTTTGAATGTTATTTTGACTTGGGGGATGGTTAAGGAATGGTTGTCTAAAGATGTTGATGTTTTGGTTAGCTGGCACATTTGGGTTATCCAAAATAAGATCCCCCTTGTCTAGCATGTCCTGGACAATGTTTTTAAAAGTTTTGCAATTGTCTGTGTCATGACCCTTGACACGATGATAATTACAAAGTCATTTTCCCTGTACCATGCAAGGATGGCTTTTGAGGGGTCGAATTGAGGTGGTCAGATTTGAAGGAGATTGAAGACCCCCTGCTTGACTAGTTTATCCAACACGAAAGCGTATGATTCTCCTATTAGATTGTATTGACGCTGTATGTACCATTGTTGAAATTGTTTTGTGATACTTTGTGATGTGGAGGGTTCAGATTGATTAGTTGTGTTAGAGGATGATGATCTAATGACCATAGTATTTGTGACCCCTTGGACTTGGAGTGGGAAGAAAAAGATCTATAAAAAGGGTCATTGAATTTTGCATTGGTATTTTTACTACGCAATTTGACTCTATCCTCTTCGACAGCAGAGTTCAAGCTTTCGTGCCATAGTGAAAGCTTCATCAAATGTGCATAATGTTTGAACCCACAAAGTAGATGAGATGTGTTTGGCACATGCTCTTGAAAAGATCTCAATGAGTTCAGGTTGAGGTAATGAAAAGGAGAGTTGGTTGATCAAACCTCTCCAATGGGCAATGAAGTTAGCTATTGACTCATCGTCGAATTGTTTAATAAAATATAGGTCTGTAATGGAGACCTTCTTGGTGATGTTGATTGAAAAATGGTCGAGAAATAATTGAGCTAGTTGAGTGAATGAAAAGAGAGAATGACTGGTAATAGAGCTATACCAGTCAAGGGCAGCGCCAAAAAGTGACATGGAAAATGTGCGAAGTAATAACGCATTATCATGTGTTATAAGGTAGCAAGCGTGTCTAAACACTCGTAAATGTTGTTGTGGGTCATTTTTACTCTAAAAGTGAGAAAATTTAAGGAGTTCCCACTCATTAGGGTATGGTCTAATGGGCACCAAAGGGTGAATGGATTCATTGCATATTTATTCGTATGAAAGAACATTACTTGAACCAAAAATGGATGTCTCAAGGTTAGACATCTTATCCATTAGCATCTTAATTAGATTGGCTGGTGGATTGGCAGAATGGGCACCCCCTAATTTTTAAGGTACCTAGAAGGTGTTAGGAGGGACGTATGACATACTTGGTTGCATTTGTATAGGCGCAACATATTAGTAGTTCATCATAGGGACTGATATTGAGGTCAAGGGGGCTTGTACCATGAAGCTAGAGGGCACAACTTGACTAGGTGCCGCCAAAGGTGGTTAAATGGTGGAAACACTGGTTAAAGGGTAGGTAGTCACTCTTGTATTTATGGGTGCAAGAGTGGGTGGGATAGAAACAAGCAAGTTTTGAAAAGGTGTTGAACTTACTTGAATTATTTGTGGTTGAGAGTGTGCGAAAACCCTGATGGAAGTAGGTTCAAAAATAAAAGGAGAAGCCAAATCTTGAGTATTGGCCATAGTAGGGTTAATGGTTGAGGTAATGGCCTGAGTTATCATGGGTTGGGTAGCGAACTCTATCGATATCGTTGCCACTTCAATCAAGATAGTTGACATCCCATAAATAGGGTTACCTGAAGGATCTCGCATTTAGCTTTTCATGAGATAGTGTTGGAGAGCTTTGACATTGAGGTAAATGAATCTCTCAAAGTCTTGATCCCTTTCAAAAACAATAAGTGGTTGACTAAGGGTTGGTTGAATAGGAGTATGCTCAGTGTCTGAAGTATACTCTATTAGAGGACTTGTTATGAAGGGTGAAGGTGGAAGTGGTTGTTGCCTTGCTTAGTCAATAAGAGTTTTGGCTTGACTATGTGTCAAAGCCATCCAAGATGAAATGTGTTCAGGTTCTAAAAATTGTGTATTTCAGTTTCAAAAAACCCAAAATGTGTGTTTAACAGCAAAAAAGTTGAGTTTTAAAGTTGCTGTTTTAGAAAGAAATTTTTTGATAGTGACCGACGTCGGTGGTATGATCGATCTCGGTGAAGATAGTTGTCGACATCGATGGAAAAACTAATGTCAGTGAAGATAAGTTGTCGACGTCGGTGGAATAACCGATGTCGGTGTCTGTGTGTTTCCAAAAACTCAGAAAATTGAAAGTTTTTGAAAAAAAAGAGAAATTTTAAGGTGTTTTTAGACCTCAAAATAATGCGACCTTACCAGCTCAAAATACCAAATAAAAAAAGCAAAAATGATGATAGCAAGCAACCTCTAAACGTTAAATTCTTAAGAATAAATTTTAGAGTCGTGGTGGCTTATGCCTTAGCAGAATGTGTTTGGAAATTTGGCTTTTAAAATGGGTCCTAAAAGACGCAGTTTATGGTTGGTTTCAAGATATGTTTTGGTGCTCAAAACTTTGTGTTAGGTTCCATACGTGGCTTGGTGCTGGGGCTTGCTCCCTTCACTTCACGAACCCAGAGCCGAGCTAGGTCGCTTAGCCAATATATACTTCTCCTATAGTTTATACTATGTCAGAGAACAGAGTGGGTCCTCCTCTTGGTTGTGAAGTCCAAGTAGGATCGCCAGGAAGGGTAAGGTATCCGCTAGATGGTGAAATCCTAGATAGGCCTTGTCTCAAGTATGTTTAGATGTTTGATTTTGTGAATGTGGTCAGGTTGTGTAACATATGTGCACTATGATTTATTCATAATGTGTTTTAATTACTAAATGAGAGGGCTAAATATGCATTCAAGAAGGAATGAAATGCAATAGTGTTTTTAACCCAAATTGAAATGTTTTGTTTAGATGCAAACAAGTGAGGAAAAGGTTAAGAGTATGAATTTTCACTACTCTAAGATGCAAGGAAATAAAGGATAAGAAGAAAAAGAAAGATGTTCTTTTTAACTTGTGCTAATGGTGTCTTTTCGAAATAAAGAGATAGAAGAAGGATACAAGGAGCGAAATTTTTTCCTAATGCACCTATATGAAAGTTTGCTTTTTAGAAGAAATGAACCCAAGGAAAACTCTAAGGTCCCACCCGATGTGCCAGAATGTTTCTACTCATTTCTATTTTTTACATTCAGAAGAAGAAAAAAACTAAAGTTAATGGTCAGGGGTTTGATTGATACTCAGATTAAGTTGCACACCGTATCCAGACGTTATAGGAGCTCCTCTTTGGCTGTGGAGGAAGACACCTGTAGATAAGAATAAGACTTAACAAAGAAAATGTTAGATAAAGATAAGGTGGATTGCCAAGCAATGCTCGGTCCCGAAAGCGTAAAAAAAATTTTAAGGGATGACAGTCCACTATTTATGAAAAGAGTGTTGTATAAAGAGAAATGGTGAAAGACTAAAAAAGAGAAATAAAGATAACGTGTTCCTGTTCTCTGTTGTCAGTCTGTCATAGTCATTGACGTTGATAGTCCTACCAGTGTCGGTTGGTCAATATGCTAACCTTGGTTATATTACCGATGTCAGTCGGGGTTGTGGTCGATGTCAGTCAGGGCAATGGGCCTTAGACGGGTTTCAGAGTGTGTCTATGGTCGACAAAGGAGTCCGGGAGGAGTCTGGGTTTGTGCAGGGTTGCAGCACAGTGAATAGGGTTTAAAAAGGGGCAAAGGCAAAGGGTTTATATGCAAATGGATAAGAATAGGAGGAAGGTTTTTCAGCCTTTCTAAAAAAAAAGTCGGGTTGGGTTGATTGTATTCAGAAATAGTAAATAGAAACTAATTACTAATGTATTTTAAATACTGAAATGAAACAGAAGAATACTTAGCTCTGTTTGAAGAACCAAGGGTGTTAGAATGTGTATTCCTGTTGTAGCTGATGTCGAAGCCTTCGTGCAATGTTTTAATCCAATCTAGAGTCATTTTTGCAGAGTTTTCATAGCCAAGAGAGCTTTAGTCAAAGTCTGATGTTTGGTCTCAGAGTGTGCGCATCGATGTCTCAGAGTCTGAGGGAGCCAAAGAGAGAGAGAGAGAGATTAGAGATTTCGAATTAGTGATTCAAATCGAGAGCAGAGTTAGAACTCGATTTAAAAAATTGACGTCAGTGATCCCGCTGGTGTCAACCGATAGTTGACTGACATCGACGGCTAGAGAATGGGTAAAAAGGCTATTTTTAGCCCTTTGCCCATTTCTCCATCTGCCATGTGCATTTGCCATTGGAGAACGGTCGAAGGATGGGGTTATTAAGCACAAGTGTTGGTTAGGCGGTTGGAAAGGAGTGAGAATAGGTCATAGGTAGATGACTTAGTCTCAAGGTGAGTCAAAGGGTAGGAAATGGTCTTAGGGGTGAGGTGTCCAAGGTGAGGTGTCCTAGGTGAGGTGTCATAGGTGAGTTGTCTAAGTGAGGTTATAATTTAAAATAAGTTATTTATTTTAAATTAATAAGATGTGTAAGGGACCAAGGGAAGTCGACACAATTTTAGTGTCTACATTTACTTTTTTTGTCTTGTTGGTTATTCTTGGCGAACTGCAAGACAAAAATAAGGTGTTAGTTACCCCAGGCATGGGATGAGGTATTCTCCTTCAAAGCAGAAGTTGAGGGAAGGGAACCTGAAATTGATTACCGATTTGATACATAGTGGATGGGTATGGTGAAGTTGGAGTGTGAACGCTGCAATAGTTGAGATTGCATGTATACCACTTCATGTGATAGCAGGTCAAATTGTTGCAGTCAAAGTTGAGGAGTGCTAAAATCAAAGTAATCGGGCCCCAACTTTTTAGTCGTAGCTGATTGAGTTAAATGATCAAAGCTATAGCTCCAATGGTCATCGTGTTCCAAGTATTACAAGAAGAGAATCTAATTAGTATATGAATACCTTTAGTTTCTAGACCTATTCTCCAAGTTGATGTTTAGGCAATGTTGAATGTTTCTCTACGTTTTTGCTTTTTACATTCAGAAGAAGAAAGAAACTAAAGTTAATGGTCAGGGGTTTGATTGATACTCAGATTAAGTTGTGCACCGTATCCAGACGTTGTAGGAGCTCCTCTTTGACTATGGAGGAAGACACCTGTAGATAAGAATAAGACTTAACAAAAAAAATGTTATATAAAGATAAGGTGGACTGCCAAGCAACGCTCGGTTCTGAAAGCATAAAAACTTCCTTAAGGGATGACAGTCCACTATTTATGAAAAGAGTGTCGTATAAAAAGAAATGGTGAAAGACTAAGAAAGAGAAATAAAGATAATGTGTTCATGTTCTCTATTGTCAGTCTGTCACATTCACCGATGTCGGTAGTCCTGCCAGCATCAATTGGTCAATATAACGATGTCAGTTATATTACCGATGTCGGTTGGGGTTGTGGTCAATTTCAGTCGGGGCAATGGGCCTTGGATGGGTTTTAGAGTGTGTTTGTGGTCGACAAAGGAGTCTGGGAGGAGTCTAGATTTATGCAGGGTTGCAGCACAGTGAATAGGGTCTGAGAAGGGGCAAAGGCAAAGGGTTGATATGCAAATGGATAAGAATAGGAGGAAGGCTTTTCAGCCTTTTCAAGAAGAAAGTTGGGTTGGGTTTTTTGTAAGAGATCTCAAAGGTTATTTTTTGGTGGTATGGGAGATGTATGTGATCTCCAATGTGCCCCATGAGAAGTCAAAGGTGACTTCTACAATGTCAAGGCTGGGTGTTTGGGCATGATGTTTGGATTGGTATAGATAGTTCATCCATTAGGTAGATGGACAAAGGAATGACCGAGCTAACCTCAGAAGACCCCATATCAACTGAGTGCTGCCTACATAGCCCCTTTTTTTAAGGGCCTTAGGCCAATCTAGTTCTCCCCAAAAGGGAAGATGGAGTCAAAGAGGTTGATAGTTTGTATTGGTCATGTTAGTGTTGTTAGCATTTCTCATATGTGTGATGGTACATGCTTGAAATGATTAGTATATGATGATGTTACAGTCTTTTCCATATTATGTGATGATGTATTTTATAACATTGGTTATATGGTTTTTCATTCCTAGCAATTTTCTATATTTGTGATGGTGTATGCTAAAAATGAAATGAGTATGATGATGTTACAGCCTTTTTCATATTATGTGATGGTGTATTCTGTAACATTAGTTATTTGGTTTTACATCCCTAGTAATTTTTCATATTAGTGATGGTGTATGCCAAAAATGAAATGAGTATATTTATGTTTCAGCAAGTTTCCATATTTGTGATGGTGTATGCTTGACATAAATTGTGTTTGGTCGATAGTTTCCATGTGTATTATTTTTCATAAAAACTAGTGTGAATGGGCTATGATAATTTATATAACACAAATCGGTATTTGCATTAAATAAATCATGATGTTATAATGTCATGTTAGTGGTTATAAAAAGGTTTGGTTTGGTTTGGTTTAGTTTGGTTATAAAATATTTTGGTTTGGATGTATGTGACAAAGGTGTCTAAGAAGTGACAGGCACGTTGCTCTTTTATTGACAACGACCATAATGATAGCATAGATAGGAGTTTTCACAAATAAAAGCCTCATTCATGCATTATGTCGTTGACCATTGGTTTGTGTTAGAGAAGTACTCGAATCACTTGACATTAAGTGAGCTCAAAATTCCTTGGGCATATTTGGGTAATAGGTTTGATTATGTGATATGTGAGGGTAGGGTAACCCTTTTTAGCAGGGATAACTTTGCCCCTTTTATAGGTGACCCTAAGAACGACTATAGACAAGTCCATGACGTAATAGTTTGTCAGTCAGAGAATTTTTTTTTATGGTAGACTGATCAATGCGAGAAGTCTACATGGAGATGTTGTTTTGTTTTGTGGTCATGTGGTGTTGTGTATGTAGCAAAATTTGGGCATAGCCATCCTTCGAGGGAGTGGTCTATATTCTTCCTTGTATGGTTGAATGTCTTTGAATAGATGTCTTTCAAGGGAGCAGTCTAGTAATTATAGCAATGATGCAGCTGTCCTTCGAGGGAACAGTCTACATTTATAGTTTATGACCTTTTGATAGGCATCTCAATTTTATGTTTATTTTTGACTGAATTTTTAGTCATGGACTAGACTATAGAGGTTTAGAGGTTTCCTTTTTATTAGGACAAAGCATTACTGCAACTAAAATTTGTAAGAAAATAGGGTCAAAGGAATAGGAATGAGGATGACAGGGGTTGCTCAAGGGACGAGCTCAAGTCAAATGTCAAGTGAATGACTACTTGATTAACAGTAAAATGGCCACAGATGTAAGGCATTAAGGGGCTCAGGTTTTAGTCGGCCTTCGAGATAAGATAGACGATAAGTCCCTGATCCATACTTATGCGTTATTATGTAAGGTCTGAGCCAATTAGGAGCAAATTTTTTTTGTTTGCTGCTTTTCATATTGGTCACGTGTTGATTTTCTTTAAGGATGAGATCTTTGATTTTGAAATTTCGCTCTTTCAGATTTTGGTTGTAGGCACGTTTTCGTCAATGTTGGATGTGAAGTTAGTTGATGCTTGGTTGAGGTCGTGATAGTCAGTACAAAGTTGAATTCCCCCAGTTGCTTTTGTGATAAGGATAATGTTGGTCACCCATTACGGATAATCAATGGGTTGGTATAGAGAAGATGATGAAGCTCCTCTTTGACAAGGAGAGCGATGCGAGGATGCATCCTACGAAACTTTTGCCTGATAGACTTAGTTTGAGAGGGCGGGATCCTGATCTTCTAGGTTGGAGGCATGAATCTCAGAATTACTGAAGGTGATGGAGGCAATGGTAGGTAATGTTTTGACTAAAGTAGCGAATGGTTGGGGGTCTTCGGGTTGGACCCTCGCTGCCTCTAAAGCTTTGATTAAAGCTTGGTGATGTTGTGGAGAGTTTTGTATTAGGTCATACAAAGACATCTTCACATGGGTTTGGTTAAGTTTCACCATGGAGCCATGAATTGGCTCAGAAGATGTTTGGGATGTGCCCAAGATTGAAGTCTTGGGTTTTGGTGGTTGAAAAGGCTTAACAAATGGATATGTCCAAGGGATAGAAACTTTTTTTTCCTTTATCCATCCTAGTTTGTGACCTAGTGGTCACATTAATAGTGTTGATTTCAAATAAAAGGGTTGAAGCTGGTAGAGAGACCATAGTCTGATGATGGGATCTCGATGTAGGTGAAGATGTTTGAGAGGTATGAGATGATGTTGATGGCTTGTTGAAAGGATGGTTAAGAGGATCCTTAATAAGAAGGGTATCTTTTTTTAAGTGTTGATGAATGACAACCTTAAGAGCATAGCAATGCTTAGTGTCATGTCTAAGTGTGTGATGATACGCACAAAATTTAGTGTCATCGAACCAAGATGGTTTTGATTCGAGAGTTGATGAGTGTGAAGGTGAGGAGGTGTGAGAGACATGGGATAGTGTTGGTGGTTTGTCGAAAGGATGGTCAAGAGGATCCTTAATGAAAGGGGTGTCTTTTTTCAAGTGTTGATGAATGAAAACTTTAAGAGTGTAACAACGCTCAGTATTATGTCTAAGTGTGCGATGATACGCATAGATTTGAGTGTCATCAAACCAATATGGGTTTGGTTCAAGAGGTTGGTATGGTTTAAGAGGTGGGAGACTGATGCTAGAAGACTGCAACAATTGGCATAACAGTAAAACATAGGAACTCGCTAATGGGTCTACACATTTTGTTGCAGTAAGAGTTGACAACTTCTGTTTAGGAGTTGTAGGAGTTTTTTGTACCATCTTTTTGTTTGGCAGTATGGCTGGACATGTAGATGGTACTTTCATGGTAAGAGGTGTTGAATTTTTTAGAGGAAATATATGTTTGATGGGTAGAGGGAGTAATGGAGCCGATTTGTTTTTGTGAGGTGTTGGAGTAGGGAACACTCCTATTAAAGTAGATGGATGTGGGCCCAAAATAGATGGCAATGGTGATGGTGGGGGAAGAGTTCTCTGACGTAGTTTAGTGGCCTTCTTTAGTTTGGTGTGAAGACAACTATTGTGCGAGGCAAGGTTCAAGTCTACCTTCACTTGTGGGTGAGTGAAGTTTGATATAGGGCACATATCGAGAGATTTAACCTATTTCGGCTTGGTGGACACTTGTGAAGGTTTGAGTGATTGTGAGAGCGAAAACATGTGAGATGTAGCGATATTGGGCAAAAGGTGAGAGAACACTGTCACCGAATCTTCTTCAGTCGAAGTGGGTGAAGTGATAAGTTCTCTTGATGGAGAAGGGATTGGAGAATGTGGCTCTTCAAGAGGATAGAGCGCAGGAATGGTCATGGCTTTTGCGTGTGGTCGAGGAGCAGGAAAAGTATGATCTTCCATTGGTAATAAGAAGGATAAGGGCGAGGCTATCGGCATTGGTGCCATCAAAACATCCTCCAATATGGGAGAGGTCAAAGTAGTCTCTCCTACATGTGAAAGGGGGCTGGATGGAGGATTATCCTCCATTGGTGGAGGACAAATAGGAGAAGAAGGTTCTTCTACCTGTGGTGGAGAGATAGGTTGACTAACCTTTTCAGACTATGGGAGAGGTTGGTCAGAGATGAAAGGAGAAACCATATCGATCGTGCGTATGTTATGCTCTTGGGGGTCATCGACCATGGTCTGAATGTTATTTTGACTAAGGGGATGGTTAGGGAATGGTTGTCTAAAGATGTTTATGTTTTGGTTAGCCGACGCATTTGGGTTATCCAAAACAAGATCCCCTTTGTCCAACATGCCCTGAATAATGTTTTTTAAGTTTTTGCAATTGTCTATGTCGTGACCGTTGACATGATGATAGTTACAAAAGTCATTTTTCCTATACCATGCAGGGATGGCTTTTGAGGGGTCAAATTGGGGTGGTCAGATTTAAGGGAGATTGAGGACCCCTTGCTTGACTAGTTTATCCAACACGAGAGTGTATGATTCTCCTATTAGAGTGTATTGACGCTGTATGTACCATTGTTGGAATTGTTTTGTGATGTATTGTGATGTGGAAGGTTCAAAATGATTTGTTGTGGTAGATGATGATCTAACGACCACAACATTTGTCAACCCCTTGGACTTGGAGTGGGAAGAAGAAGGGTCATTGCCTTTTACATTAGTATTTTTACTACGCAATTTGACTTTATCTTCTTCGACAGTGCGGAGTTCAAGTTTCTTGGCCATGGTGAAAGCTTTGTCAAATGTGCAGAATGTTTGGACCCACAAAGTAGATGAGATGTGCTTGGCACATGCTCTTGAAAAGATCTCAATGAGCTCAAGTTGAGGTAATGAAAAGGAGAGTTGGTTGATCAAACCTCTCCAATGGGTGATGAAATCAGCTATTGATTCATCATCAAATTGTTTAATAGAATAGAGGTCTGTGATGGAGACCTTTTTAGTGATGTTGATTGAAAAGTGGTCAAGGAATAGTTGAGCTAGTTGAGTGAAAGAAAAAAAAATGACTGGTAATGGAGCAATACCAATCAAGGGCGGTGCCGGAAAGCGACATGGAAAATGTGTGAAGTAGTAACGTGCCATCATGTGCTATAAGATAACAAGCATGTCTAAATGCTCGTAAATGTTGTTTTGGGTCCTCTTTACTCTAAAAATGAATAAATTTTAGGAGTTCTCATTGGCTAGGATATGGTCGAATAAGCACCGAAGGGTGAATGGGTTCGCTGCATATTTGTTCGTATGAAAGAATATTGCTTGAACCAGAAATAGATGTCTCAAGGTTAGACATCTTATCCATCAGCATCTTGATTAGATCGATTGATTGGGTTAAACGATCAAAGCTATAGCTCCAATGGTCATCGCGTTCTAAGTATCTTGGGCTTAAAAAGTGCTCCTGGCAAACACGAAAATGTGACACATATTGAGGATCAACTGGAGCGCGATCTAAAAATACGTGTGAGGGTTGTAATGTGAGGTGCATACAATTTGATAACTATTCATGATTTAGCATATATGCAATCAAAACAACCAAGGCAAAGTTGTCTTGAAAGTGGTCATGGTCTGAGGAGATAGTCACGATCTCCAAAATCGTTTGTCGGGTCGAGTTGAGATATAAGTGATCTCAAGTGTTGTTTGTTGTGATTAGGGAGATATATGTGATCTCCAATGTGCCTCATGAGAAGTCTAAGGTGACTTCTACAATGTCGGGGCTAGTTGTTTGGGAAAGATTTTGGTCAGGTTTAGATTGGATAAAGGTTAAATGGTTGGTCCATCAGGTAGACGAATGAACAAATGGCCGATGTCCTTAAGGAGACGAACGGGCGAATGGCCGAGCTAACTCCAGAAGACACCATGTCAACTGAGTGATCCCTACATAGCCTCTGTTTTAAGGGCCTCAGGCCAAAATAGTTCTCTCCAAAAGGGAAGAAGAGTCAAAGAGGTTGTTAGTTGGTATTGGTCATGTTAGCATTTCCCATATGTATGATGGTACATGCTTAAAATGATGAATGCATGATGATGTTACAGCCTTTTCCATATTATGTGATAGTGTATTCTATAACATTGGTGATGTGGCTTTTCATCCCTAACAATTTTCCATATTAATGATGGTGTATGCTAAGAATGAAATGAATAATGATGTTATAGCCTTTTCCATATTATGTGATGGTGTATTTTATAACATTGGTTATATGGTTTTTCATCCTTAGCAATTTTCCATATTAGTGATGGTGTATGCTAAAAATGAAATAAATGATGATGTTATAGCCTTTTACATATTGTGTGATGGTGTATTCTATAACATTGGTTGTGTTTGGTTGGTCATTTCCATGTGTATTGTTTTTCATAGAAACTAGTGTGAATGCGCTATGATAATTCATAAAACACAAATTGATATTTGTATTAAACAAATCATGAGGTTATGTTAGTGGTCCGAAAAATGTTTGGTTTGGTTTGGTTTAGTTGGATTTGGTTGTATGTGACTGAGGTATGTAAGAAGTGAAAGGCGCGTTGCTCTTTCATTGACAAGGACTGTAATGATAACATGGATAGGGTTTTGGAAACAAAAGCCCCATTGATGCATTACATCGTTGACCATTAGTTTTTGTTAGAGAAGTAGTTAAATCACTTGACGTTAAGTGAGCTCAAAGTCTCTTGAGTATGTTGGGGTAATAGGTTTGATTATGTGATATGTGAGGATAGCGTAACCCCTTTTTAGCAGGGATAACTTTGCCTCTTTTACAGGTGACCCTGAGAACGACTATAAGCAAGTCCATGACTTAATAGTTTGTCAGTCATTTTTTTTTGTAGACTGATCAATGCGGGAAGTCTACTTGGGAATGATGTTTTGTGTTTTGTGGTCATGTGGTGTTGTGTATGTAGCAAAATTTAGTCATAGCCATCCTTCAAGGGAGTGGTCTATATTCTGCCTTGTATGGTTGAATGTCTTTGAATAGCTATCCTTCAAGGGAGCAGTCTATCAATTACAGCAATGATGCAGCTGTCCTTCGAGGGAGTAGTCTACATTTATAGTTTATGACCTTTTGTTAGGCATCCCAGTTTTATGTTTTTTTTTTTTACTGAACTTTTAGTCATGGACAAGACTATAGAGGTTTAAGGGTTTCCCTTTTATTAGGACAAAGCATTCATGCTTGACAAAAGGGTTGACTAATGTTTGTAGGAAAGAGGGTTGAAAGGAATAGGAATGGAAATGATGGGGGTTACTCAAGGGATGAGCTCAAATTAAACATCAAGTGAATGATTACTTGATTAACAGTAGAATGGTCATAGATGCACGGTATTAAAGGGCTCAGGTTCTGGTCGAACTTCAAAATAAGATAGACAATAAGTACCTGATCCATGCGTTATACGTTATTACGTAAAGTCCAAGCCAATTAGGAGAAAACTTGTCTCGTTTGCTTCTTTCCATATTGGTCACATGTTAAAGATAATTAAGAAGTTGGTTGATGCTTGGTCAATGCTTGGTTGAGGTCATGATAGTTAGTATAAAGTCGAATTCCCTCAGTTGCTTTTGTGACAGGGACAATATTTGATAACCATTGCAGATAATCAATGAGTTGGATAAATGAGATGGAGAGAAGATGATGAAGCTCCTCTTTGATAGGGAGTGTGATGCGAGGATGCATCCTACAAAGCTTTTCCCTGGTAGGCTTAGTTTGAAAGGGCGAGATCTTGATCTTCTAGATTGTACTCTAAAATCTCATAATGACTGAAAGTGATGGAGGCAATGGTTGGTAATGTTTTGACTAAAGCAGTCAGTGGTTGGGAGTCTTCAGGTTGGACCTCCACTACCTGTAAAGCTTTGATAAAGGCTAGGCGATGTTATTGAGAGATTTGTATGAGGTCATACAAAGACATCTTCATAGGGGTTTGGTGAAGTTGTTTCACCATGGAGTCGTGAATTGGCTTTGAAGATGTTGGTTGGGATGTGCTCAAGATAGAAATCTTGGGTTGTGGTGGTTGAGAAGGCTTGAAGAAAGGATATGTCTCAGGAATAGAAACCTTTTCTTTTCCTTTATCCTTCATGGTTTGTGACTTGGTGGGCACATTAATGGTGTTGATTTCAAATAAAGGGGGTGAAGGTGGTAGAGGGACCATAGTCTTGCATTGAGATCCTGATTTAGGTGAGG
Organism: Torreya grandis; assembly: GCA_037957365.1. NCBI lineage: Eukaryota > Viridiplantae > Streptophyta > Pinopsida > Cupressales > Taxaceae > Torreya > Torreya grandis. The sequence goes on along the minus strand of JARHVA010000539.1, from coordinate 3,062,328 downwards.
ATGTTTGAGAGACAGGGGATGGTGTCGGTGGTTTGTTGAAAGGGTGGTCAAGAGGATCCTTAATGCAATGGGTGTCCTTTTTCAAGTGTTGATGAATGACAACTTTAAGAGTGTAGCAACGCTCAGTGTCATGTCTAGGTGTGCGATGATATGCATAGATTTTAGTGTCATCGAACCAAGATGGTTTTGGTCTGAGAGGTTGGAATGGTTTAAGAGGTGTGAGACTGATGCAAGAAGACTGCAACAATTGGCGTAATAGCAAAGCATAGGAACCCGCTAATGAGTCTGCACGTTTTATTACAATAGGGGTTGACAACTTGTGTTTAGGAGATGTAGGAGGAGACAACTTTTGTTTAGGAGTTGTAGGGGGAGTTTTTTATACCATCTTTTTGTTTGGCAGTGTGGCCACACGTGTAGATGACACTTTTGTGGTGAGAGGTGTTGGATGTTTTGGATGAGGTGTGTTTTTGATGGGTAAAAGTAGTAAGGAAGGCAATTTGGTTTTGTTAGATGTTGGAGTTGGGAGCACTCCTATTAAGGTGAAGGGTGTGGGCCCAAAATAGAGGACGATGATCATGGTGGGGGAGGAGTTCTCTGATGTGATTTAGTAGCCTTCTTTGGTTTAGTGCGAGGACTACTATTGCATGGGGCGAGGTTCAAGTCTACCTTCACTTGTGGGGGGTGAGTGAGGTTTGATATAGGGTGAATGCCAAGAGATTTATCTTATTTTGGCATGGTGGATGCTTGCAAGGGTTTAGGTGATTGTGAGAGTGAAAACGTGTTAGACGTAGTGATCTCGGGCAAAAAGAGAGAGAAAATTGTCACTAGATCTTCCTTAGCCAAAGTGGGTGAAATGAAAAGTTCTTCTCTCGGTGGAGAAGGGATTGGACAATGTGGCTCTTCGAGAGGATAAAACACAGGGATGGTCATGGCTTCCACGTGTGGTCAAGGAGCAGGGAAAGTATGATCTCCCATTGATGATAAGAAGGATGAGGGCGAAGCCATCGACGTTGGTACTATTAAGGCATCCTCCAATATGGGAGAGATCAAAGTAGACTCTCTTTGGTGTGAAAGGGGGGTTGATGGAGGACTATTCTCCATCGATAGAGGACAAATAGGAGAAGAAGGCTCTTCTACCCATGGTGGAGAGATAGGTTGACTAACCTCTTCAGACTGTGGGAGAGGTTGGTCAGGAATTAAAGGAGAAACCATGTCGACCGTGTGTATACTACACTCTTAGAGGTCATCCGCCATGGTCTGAATGTTATTTTGACTTGGGGGATGGTTGTCTAAAGATGTCGATGTTTTGGTTAGCCGGTGTATTTGAGTTATCCAAAACAAGATCCCCCTTGTCTAGCATGTCCTGGACAATGTTTTTAAAAGTTTTGCAATTCTCTGTGTCATGACCCTTGACATGATGATAATTACAAAATTCATTTTCCCTGTACCATGCAGGGATGGCTTTTAAGGGATCGAATTGGGGTGGTCAGATTTGAGGGAGATTGAGGGCCCCTTGCTTGACTAGTTTATCCAACACGGAAGCATATGATTCTCCTATTGGAGTGTATTGATGCTGTATGTACCATTGTTGAAATTGTTTGTGATATTTTGTGATGTGGAGGGTTCAGATTGATTAGTTGTATTAGAGGATGATGATCTAACGACCATAGTATTTGCCAACCCCTTGGACTTGGAGTGGGAAGAACAAGGTCTGGAAGAAGGGTCATTGGATTTTGCATTGGTATTTTTACTATGCAATTTGACTCTATCCTCTTCGACAGTGCGGAGTTCAAGCTTTCGTGCCATGGTGAAAGCTTTGTCAAATGTGTGAACCCGCAAAGTAGATGAGATGTGCTTGGCACATGCTCTTGAAAAGAGCTCAATGAGCTCAGGTTGAAGTAATGAAAAAGAGAGTTGGTTGATCAAACCTCTCCAATGGGCAACGAAGTCAGCTATTGACTCGTCGTCGAATTGTTTAATAGAATATAGGTCTGTAATGGAGACCTTCTTGGTGATGTTGATTTAAAAATGGTCGAGGAATAATTGAGCTAGTTGAGTGATTGAAAAAAAAGAATGATTGGTAATAGAGCTATACCAGTCAAGGGCGGCGCCAGAAAGTGACATGGGAAACGTGCAAAGTAATAACGTATCATCATGTGTTATAAGGTAGCAAGCGTGTCTAAACACTTGTAAATGTTGTTGTAGGTCCTCTTTACTCTAAAAGTGAGTAAATTTAGGGAGTTCCCACTGGTTACGGTATGGTCTAATGGGCACCGAAGGGTGAATGGGTTCATTGCATATTTATTCGTATGAAAGAACATTGCTTGAACCAGAAATGGATGTCTCAAGGTTAGACATCTTATCCATCAGCATCTTAATTAGATCGACTGGTGGATTGGCAGAAGGGGCACCTCCTAAGTTGTAAGGTACCTAGAAGGCATTAGGAGGGGCGTATGGCGTACTTGGTTGCGTTTGTATAGGCACAACATATTGGTAGTTCATCATAGGGACTGATGTTGAGGTCAAGGGGGTTTATACCATGAAGCTAGAGGGCACAACTTGACTAGGTGCCGCCAAAGGTGGTTGGATGGTGGCAACACTAGTAAAAGGGTCAGTAGTCACTCTTGTATTTGTGGGTGCAAGAGTGGGTGGGATAGAAACAAGCAAGTTTTGAAAAAGTGTTGAACTTGCTTGAATTGTTTGTGGTTGAGGGGGTATGAAAACCCTGATGGAGGTAGGTCCAGAAATAAGAGGGGAGGCCAAATCTTGAGTATTGGCCACAATTGGGTTAATTCTCGAGGCAATGGCCGAGTTATCATGGGTTGGGTAGTGGACGTTGTAGATATCGTTTCCACTTCAATCAAGGTAGTTGGCATCCCATAAACAGGGTTACCTAAAGGATCTCGCATTTGGCTTTTCATGAGATAGTGTTGAAGAGCTTTGATGTTGAGGTCAAGGAATCTTTCACAAAGTCTTGATCCCCTTCGGGAATAATAAGTGGTTGATTAGGGGTTAGTTGAATAGGAGTACGCTCAGTGTCTGAAGTATACTCCATTAGAAGACTTGTTATGAAGGGCGAAGGTGGTAGTGGTTGTTGCCTTGCATAGTCAATAAGAGTTTTGGCTTGACTATGTGTCAAAGCCATCCAAGATGAAATGTGTTCAGGTTCTAAAAACTGTGTATTTCAGTTTCAAAAAACCCAAAATGTGTGTTTAATAGCAAAAAAGTCGGGTTTTAAAGTTGTTGTTTTGGAAAGAAATATTTTGACAGTGACCGACGTTGGTGGTATGACCGATGTCGGTGAAGATAGTTGTCGACATCAGTGAAAAAATCGATGTCACTGAAGATAAGTTGTCGATGTCGGTGGAAAAACCGATGTCGGTGTCTGTGTGTTTCCAGAAACTCAAAAAACTAAAAGTTTTTTGAAAAAAAAGAGAAATTTTGAGGTGTTTTTAGACCTCAAAATAATGTGACCTTACCAGCTCAAAAATCTAGATAAAAACAATAGAAATGATGACAACAAGCAACCTCTAAACGTTAAATTCCTAAGAATAAATTTTAGAGTCGTGGTGGCTTATGCCTTAGCAAATTGTGTTTGGGAATTTGGCTTTTAGAATGGGTCCTAAAAGAGGCAGTCTATGGTTGGTTTTGGGATATGTTTTGGTGCTCAAAAATCTATGTTAGGTTCCATATGTGGCTTGGTGCTGGGGCTTGCTCCCTTCACTTCATGAACCCAGAGCCGAGCTGGGCCGCTTAGCCAATATATACTTCGTCTATAGTTTATACTCTGTCAGAGAACATTGTGGGTCCTCCTCTTGGTTGTGAAGTCCAAGTAAGATCACCAGGAAGGGTAAGGTATCTTCTAGGTGGTGAAATCCTAGATGGGCCTTGTTTTAAGTATGTTTAAATATTTGATTTTGTGAATGTGTTCAGGGTGTGTAACATATGTGCACTACGATTTATTCATAATGCATTTTAATTAATAAATGAGAGGATTAAATATGCATTCAAGAAGGAATGATATGTAATAGTGTTTTTAACCTAAATTGAAATGTTTTGTTCAGATGCAAACAAGTGAGGAAAAGGTTAAGAGTATGAATTTTCACTACTCTAAGATGCAAGGAAATAAGGGACAAGAAGAAAAAGAAAGATGTTCTTTTTAACTTGTGCTTATGGTTTCTTTTCGAAATAAATAGATAGAAGAAGGATGCAACGAGAGAAAAATTTTCCTAATACACCTATATGAAAGTTTGCTTTTAGAAGAAATGAACCCAAGGAAAACACCAGGGTCCCACCGAGCATGCCAGAATGTTTCTACTCATTTTTGCTTTTTACATTCAGAAGAAGAAGAAACTAAAAGTTAAAGGTCAGGGGTTTGTACATTAATTGGATTAAGTTGCGCACCGTATCCAGACGTTGTAGGAGCTCCTCTTTGGCTGTGGAGAAAGACACCTGTAGAGGAAAAGAGACTCAAATAAAGAAAATGTTAGATATAAATATGGTGGACTGCCAAGCACACACTTGGCCCCGAAAGCGTAAAGACTTCCTTAAGGGATGACAGTCCACTTTTTGACAAAAAGAGTGTTATATGAAAAGAAATGGTGAAAGACTAACAAAGAGAAAGTAGACAACACGTACCTGTTCTCTGCAGTCAATCTGTCACAGTCGCCGATGTCGGTAGTCCTACTAGCATTGGTTGGTCAATATGCCGACGTTGATTATGTTATCGATGTCGATCGGGGTTGTGGTCATTATCAGTCGGGGTAATGGGCCTTGGATGGATTTCAAGTTATGTCTGTGGTCAATAGAGGGCTCTAGAAGAAGTCTAGGTCTATGCAAGGTTGCAAGATAGTAAATAGGGTCTGAGAGGGGGCAAAGGCAAAGGGTTGGTATGTAAATAGATAAGAATAGGAGGAAGGCTTTTTAGCCTTTCCAAAAATAAAGTCGGGTCGGGTTGATTGTATTTAAAAATAGTAAATAAAAACTAATTACTAATGTATTCTAAATACTGAAATGAAACAGATTAATGCTTAGCTTTGTTTGAAGAACCAAGGGTGTTAGAACGCATATTCCTATTGTAGCTTATGTCAAAGCCTTCGTGCAATGTTCTAATCCAATCTAGAGTCACTTTTGCAGAGTTTTCATAGTTGGGAGAGCGTTAGTCAAAGTCTGATGTTTGTTCTCAGAGTGTGCGCATCGATGTCTCAGAGTCTGAGGGAGCCACAGAGAGAGAGAGATTAGAGATTTTGGATTAGTGATTCGGGTCGAGAGCAGAGTTAGAACTCAGTTTAAGAAATTGATGTTGGCAATCCTACCAGTGTTGACTGATAGTTGACTGACGTCGGCGGCTAGAGAATGGGTAAAAGGGCTATTTTTAGCCCTTTGCCCGTTTCTCCATCTGCCATGTGCATTTGCCATTGGAGAACGGTCGAAGGACGGGGTTATTAAGCACAAGTGTTGGTTAGGTGGTTGGAAAGGAGTGAGAATAGGTCATAGGTAGATGACTTAGTCTCAAGGTGAGTCATAGGGTAGGAAATGGTCTTAGGGGTGAGGTGTTTAAGGCGAGGTGTCCTAGGTGAGATGTCCTAGGTGAGTTGTCTAGGTGAGGTCATAATTTAAAATAAGTTATTTATTTTAAATTAATAAGATGTATAAGGGACCAAGGGGAGTCGACACAATTTTTGTGTCTACACACACATATCAAAGGGATAACCATATAAAACTTAGTTTATCGATACATGTTTTGAAGATTGATACCAAACAACCATCTTTTAAAATATTTAATGTTATAAAAAGGCTAAAACCTTCTTAATTTAAGTTTTGATATTTAAATAATGTATATAAATGTTTAGTGCACCTGAGTTGGCCTAATGGTAAAGAACATGTGATCCCAAAAGGGAGGACACAGATTCTAATCTTGTAAGGGGTAAGGTATACACACCTTTGTGAAAAGGATCCACATGTAATGGGCTAACTAGCTTAGTGTTCAATGCGATGGGGTTAGGCAAGTGGATTGAAACCTATGTTCAATGTGATGAGACATTCCGTAGTCCATGGCTAAGGATACTATTCACCATTGGTTTGGGCACTCTGGTTATAAAAAAACTTGTACCCAAACTTTTGAATAAGTATCTGATGACATCAGTGAGTGATGGAGTCTAGAAAGTGATGACAATAGTTGGTGAGCAAATGGTGATGGTGAGTGGTGAAGAGCAAGAAGCAATGGCCAGTAATGAAAAGCAATTAGTGGTGAAGTTTATGAAAAGAATATAATGAAGATTTATGTTGAGAAGGAAATAGAGATGGTAGTTATAAGGGGTGACCAGGCACATACAAAAGGCTTTTCATAAGTTGGTGATCAGGTGAATCTTATGGCAATAGTAGAGATGATCATGGATTTGAGGGCTCTGGGGAAAAGGAGACTAGGGGTGCTAGATCCATCGAAGCATAGATCTCAAAAAATCATTAATGTGGGGGTGAGGCTAGGAGAGCAGGGGTTAGGAGATAAATTAAACTAGGGTAGGGGTAGGAAGTAAAAGGATCTAAATTTTTTTTGGCTTTTTTACATCCAAATTCATTTAGGCTAACTTGAATTTTGAATATTTTTTGGGCCTACATCGATCAATAATGTTGAAAGTCATGTCTGAAGGTAGTGCCTCTCCAGGGAAGCTTGTAGCTAAAAAAGTAAATTCAGCTAGGGTTTCTACAAAGGTAACTATTTTTTTGAATTGCTTCAATTTTTCAAACCCTTTCCATAGCTGTGGAGATTTTTGTAAAGAAATTATGCTCAAAAATCAACTTGGCTCAGAACCTATCTTGATCTCCAAAAGCTAGATTTAAAAGGAAAAGATCTTTGAGGGGGATAGAAAGACCACAGAGGTTGTTAAGGGAAATATAGAAGCAAACATTTTGAAGAAAAAACCTTGGAAATAGCCTTCTTAGGAGATATCCCTTTCAATTTTTTTAATTCTCCTCCACTTTATGAAATTTTTGATGCAAAGCTTTCAATGTTGGAATTAGATAAAGGATAGAGATTTTTGATTGGTAGGTGTGTGGGGAAGTAGTATTCCTAGGATTCTTTCAAAATGGTCTCCTAAATCTTGGCCCACTCTTAAAACTCATTAAAATGGTTTCTATTTTTTGGTGTTTCAATCTTTAGAGGACAAATATTTTGTCTGGGTAAATGGGCCATGGTTTATTGGCAAGTAGGGGGTTTTTTTTGCCCCTAGAATCTTTTTTTAGACATAACTTCTTCAATGATCTCCCAAGCCCCAATTTGGGTTAGATTTTATAATCTCCCCTTAGTCCTACAAGATTTTGATCTTTTTAAGAAACTGGTCAACAAGTAAGGCATCTTTTTCAAAAATGATGATTCTATTAGGGTGAATCTAAATTATGTCAAGGTGTGTGTATTGGTAGATTTAACTAAACCTATGCACCATTATATTTATATTTCTTCCTCCTATGGTATTTGGACTCAGTTTATAAATTTTAAAGGTCTCCCTTTCAGATGTTTCAAATGTAATAAAGCTGACCATAAGTTTGCCTCTTGCCCCAAGATTTTTTTTTAAAGTTCTCATTCATTGTTATTATATAAATGGGTCAAAAAGATTACTTTTTTGAACTAGGATTTGGTTTATAAAATTTAATTCCCATCAAAACCCATTTCTAATGAGATTCTATTTGTAGCAGTTTTCCAAAAGTTTCAAGATAGCACTCAGAAGGGTGAGGATTTGTCAACTTTAGTATCTCAAATTGATAGGGAGGTATGGTATTTAGCAACTTTAGTAGCTCATATTGACAAGCAGGTTAGGTATCCTTATTCTCCCTTTTGGGAAAGGGAAGTTGTTATTGAGAAATATGGGATAGAGCATGTTTTCAAGTTCCCTCTTCTAGTGGATTCTTCACATCATAAGGAAAACCAACTTGAAATTTTTGAATATGGGTATGAATAAGGAGAAGAGCTTTCCAATAGAGTGGTTCTATCTATATCACAAAAAATTAGTGATTTGAAGACCCCCAATTGTGGTAAGAAAGGAGAAAGAGGCAAAAAAATAGTAGCAAGAAGGATAAAACTTGATGTAATGAACTCCATTAATGGAGGTATGCAATAGACTATGAAATATTTACTCTCCAACAGGGGCAGGCATTTGTTGGTAGCAAAAGGTTGAGATCAATAGTTGGGCTTCCATACAATCTGTGAAGTGTTTTTTTTATTGGCATTTCAATGTTTTTTGATGCTTGAATTTATATTTAGTTTTATAGCCTTTTATTATCTTTTATTATGTGGTTCATGTCATTTGATTTTACATTTGCACTGGACCTTGGTTTTCCCTTTTTTTTTCTTGGGTGCAACCATTATTCTTGGTTGAATATTCCATAAGGACTAGACCCTCAGTTTGAGCTCCAGAAATATTTATAGTTCTGGTCAAAAACTAATATTGGTTGGGGGCCTTAAATAACCCCATATTTATCTTTTAAAAAATGTATATAATTTTTTCTTTTTATCAAGGCTAAATCAATGTTTGAATGATAATGTGACTATGTGACCATCATCCAAAATCAATAAACCTATCAAGGTCATTAAAGACTTAAAATTGATGGCTGCATGGAAATGTAATTAGTTTGATCATATTAGAATTAAGGAGAAAAAAAATTAAGCAAACCATCATAATTATAAAATATGATAATATCTATTAATTTTCTCTAGCATTTCCTTCCTCATACAATGAATTAATTTAAGATTTGAAAGGTAGGGTTGAATGGATAACAATCATCGATGAATTCATGAAAGGTATATTCAGTCATAAAATTGGTCTTCTTGTAAAGTACTAAAGACACTACTCATAATATTCAATAGGGTAAGGCACACAAAACATGCACACAAATAATTTTAATAATGCATCAAACACATGGGGTAAGCTAAATGATCGATGAGGGTAAAAAAAATCACATGAGGGATGTTATAATACATTTATCTAGACATGAAATTTTTATTCCCTGAAGGAAATTATAAAAAAGATCACCTATAAAAACACATCAAAGGTCATTCATTATCCCCACTTGGTATTCACTTGTTTCAAGCTTGCACACTATTTCACATTAAGAAAATATGTCCTATTATTTCCAAATTCAAGATCACTCACAAAGAATAGTCATAAGCCAAGTTAAGAACATTCTAAATAAATTCAAGAGAGACCATTTACAAGTATAAAATACATTTCTAGTTGCATACACATGTTCAAGGATCAAAATTACACAATCACTCTATTTGGGAGAACTACGCAGGCTTGACTTCCTTCCTTGGAGTATTGGATACATAGACAAGGCTTAATCATCAAGGGGATGATTGAGATTAACTAAGCCCATTACACTCCTCTCTTTTTTATAGGTTTTCAAGCTATCAAAATACCCTTAAGTTTTCAAAGAAAATAATTAAAATAATGATTTTTCACATCATAATCCAAATTGCAATGTCTCAAATTACTTAGCACACACAAACATAAAAGGTAAAACAATCAGCTTTTAATCATGTTCAACTAGGACAAGCCCATGGTCAATGGAGTTGAGAGACTTATGCTCCTGTCCTACTACAATAGTATTATCTAAAAGAGATTTCTAATTCTATTTTTGATCTATAATTTTTAAAATTCTACTTATTTCTATATTTCCCTATTAGTTAGTAATCATAGTCAATTCAGACAAGTTTACATTCAATAGACACAAATGGCCTACATTATCATCCATTCATAGTGGACCTATCCAAAATTAGTTGTAAATTGTGTTCCTAATCCTAAGCATGCACAGTCACCTCTTTATTTATTTCCACTTTTAGACATTTAAAATAGTCAACTAAAACCCCATTTTTAGCTAGATTTATTCTTCCCCTTGTTTTCTAAAAATAACATAATGTATTAATGTCATAATATATTTTATTATTTTATTAAAAATTGGGTAAAATATATTGGTGAGCCTGTAAATATTGTTGTGATCATTACTTTTCCTTTTTTTTCGAGGTTTTTATAATTCATGATTTTTAGACACTAAATAAAAATTCAGTTTGACCTTGGGGCTTCATATTAAGCTTTTTTTCTTTGCACAAAAATATTTTCTTGCCATTAACTTTCAATTTCTTTTGATTTTTTATTTTCTTAAAAACTATGTTTTGACAGTTTTAAAACTCATAAGAGTTGCCATTCTAGACAAAGTGATCTATATTTTTACTTAAATCATTGTGTGAGGGGTACCACCCCAATATTAACTATAGAGGATTCCACCATCTTGTAACTATACTATCCTATATCTGGGATATGTTGAGAGTAACTTCTCAGGATTGACCACTTACCAATGCACTGTAATAGAAATTAGTTCAAGGCTTTATATGGTTGAAAAAAAAATTGGTACACCATGTGGTATATATATATATATGGTGTACCAAAAAAAAAAACAACCATATAAAGCCTTCAACTAATTTCTATTACAGTGCATTGGTAAGTAGTCAATCCTGAGAAGTTACTCTCAACATATCCCAGAGATAGGATAGTATAGTTACAAGATGGTGGAATCCTCTATAGTTATTACCTTTTTGGTTGTGCTCATTAATAATTTAGTATGCCCTTAACTTATAATGTGTCTAGGGATATGTGTGCACAACTGTGGCTTACATAACTTTTTAAAATATTTTATCAAATTTATCAATAATGCTTATATTGTTAGTATGGTTAACCTATGGAATAACCATGGCCTAATAAGTGTATATGTAGACACCTAAATTTTATCATTTAGTGTCAAAATTAACTTTAACATGCTTACCTTTCTCATTACACAATTAAATTCAAATTAATATCATTTCCCTCCAAAATTTAAATAATATATTAATTGTTAATTAATTAATTAAATTATGCAGACTTATTTTCCTCAAAAACTAATTAAAAAATTCATATTTTCCACCTCACCCAAACATCCTCCATATTTTTCTCAATTCTGTGTTAACTCATCCAACCACCTTCCTCAAATTTCTCAACTACCTTGTGAGCCACATTAGAACATTTTAACTTCCAAGCTGACTCAACTAACTAACTTGACCTATTCTTATTGACTCACTTAACTAATTTCCCTTGCTTCTCAACCCATAGAATTGGTCATCATCCTTATGGATGAGGACTAATTCCTCGCCATTGATTATTTTTATAATTCAAAAAATTCAACTTATTCTCAACCATTCATCTCACCACCTTCAAGCCTATAAATTGATGTACAATCCTCCAATCAAATGATCCACTTTCAATCTAAAAAAGTGCTATCAAATTGTCAAGTGAATCCAAGCAAATCAAAGCCATCAAAATCACTTGTATACCAAATTTTTTCTCAATTCTTTTTTCTTTTGAAAGGAATTGAGCATCCACATTAGCACTCAAGAGAAAATCCACCCTTGATCACACAATGGATAAGGTGTCAAACTTGCATCTCATTTTCTAAGTTTTATTTATAGTTTTTCTCTTATTTTTAATACTCTATTTTTAAAGTTAAGTTCAGTTTAGTTTAGATTAGAATTCATTTTTAGATGTTTTCTTAGCTAACTTGCATTCTATATTTTATGTTTGTACATTCTGGCATGCTCGATAGGACTTTCCCAAATCTTTTTCATCTTATCATTTATTTCTTTTTTCTTTTCTTTTTTTGAAACTTTAATTAACTTCTTTTTATTTCTATGCAGGTTTTAGGCTAACTTGGATCCAATTTTATTGTTATTTTTACTCATTTCGATTTATTATTTTTATTTTCCTAAATCTACTTTAGTTTTTATAAATCATGAATGTTAAAATGGTAATAATTTTTTTTACAATCTATGTTTTTTTTACAAAGTTGTTCATATTTACACTACAAACATACTATCATCATGAAAACCAAGATCGTATTTTAGAAGATATCATCAAAATAGTGGTTGTAAGCTTATATTTTTCTAGTTTTTTTAACTTTTAAGTTTGAATATATATATATAAACATTTTTGGCTAATTTTTTAGGTTGTTTTGAGTATTCTTTTAGCCACATAAAAGACTTATAATAGTTTTATTGTAGGTTGTTAGTCAAAGATAAACCAATAAAAGCTAACCAAAAACAAATTTTAATTGTAATTTTAGTTTTCTTATTTTGCTCTAGGTTTTCTAATAATTTTCTATTTTTGACATTTTCATTTTTACTAGTAATTATCTCACATTTCATTTTTGTAATTAATTTACTATTTCTTTTCTCAGGCAAGTAGAAATTATCTCACAATTCTATTTTTGGTGTTTAAATTAACCTTTTATTTTTAATTACTTTGCTTTCTAAGCATATTTTTTTTGTTGCTCTTATTGTGTATGCTCTTTCCTTGGCATCACATTAGTGACAATACTAGAAAATCAAAAAATATATTTTCAATTTTTTTTTGTTATCCCTAGTTGTGCTTGTGTGTATTCTCTTTCCTTGGCATCACATTGGTGTCAATATCTTTAAAATAGAGATAAGCATTAAATTATTTATTTTACTATATTAGGGGTTCTATTGACCATGAATTTCATCACCATGTGGTAAGACAATCTTGTGTGTCATTAGGGTATAGAAATTGAGTTAGAGTTGTCATTATTAGCTAAGTGGTGTTATGTTTTAAGCACACCATGAAGTGAGGGGATTCCATGCTCCAATACCTAGGACTTAGATAGTATGACTCAAAGTTTTATTTTTTTGACATAAACACACTAAAATCTTACAGATGTGTTAGACCCATTGGGACTATACCCATTTATATCTATCTATCAAATCAACTTTTTCCATAGTTTTGAGCCTCATCATACCAAATGTTATATCGATGACTTCCCTAGATAATCTTGTTCAAACTTTAAGCCCAGAAAATCAATTTTTACCATCTAACTTATAATGCATTGGGTGGTGGGTCATGAGAATGGTAGGATCCTCCATGGTTAGTTCCTTAAAATATTTATCCATATATAATTCAATAGATAAGCAAGTGACACATAAAACCTATGAGTTATTCAAGTCTTTTTGCCTAGTTTTTATCTTTTTTGTGAAATGCATGTGTGTTTAAAGTATGACTTATTTGTTTGATTCCTTATGAAAACCATGTGCTAAACTCATTTGATTGAAATCAAAAATATTTTGAGTATTGAAACTAAGAAATCAAATCATAATCTGCAAGCTTCAAAAATCACGAATTATAGTCCTAATTTCAAAACTCAAAGTACGTTGTTATTAATTAGTTTTATTTTAGTCATTTTGGTCTTTAACATTCTTAGAGTCAATTATCTATCCTTTTATTTTTTTTAGTCAAATCATTTATCTTAGCAATGTCACCTATCACAAAGCACATAAGTATGTTGAACAATCATAGGTTAAGAGAAGATCCTTTTGGTAATTCCACTTTTGACTTTGGAAATTAAAAAACCACAGTGATATCAAAGACAATGTTGAATATGAGTAATGTAGTTTTAGAGTCATTTTACCCCCTTCTCAAATCATGGAGTATATTATAGCCAATAATAATGAGGTCTTGATACAAGCTTTAGGTCTAGGATCTAAGCTTCCCTCTGATATTCACCCTAAAACCTTATATAATTTACTCTTTAGGCAAGAATCCACACCTCCCACTCAAAATCAAGCCACCTCTCTATCCCAATTCATCACTAGGGAACCCCAAACCATTCCACATCAACATCAACCTACCACTAGTAAACTTATTATCCAAAATCAACCAAGTATCCCATCCATTAATTATAGCCTTGATCCCAACATCCCTCATTACACTAAAAAATGGAACCAAATTCTAGCACCCCTATCATCTAGCATCACTCAAGACCCAAAGTCATAACTAATCCAAAGCACCCAACCTACCCACAACACTACCATGCCTAGTGGTCAACCTAGTCAAGAAAATCAATTATGTAAATTCACTCATTTAGGAGAACCATATGATTTTGTCTTTCAAAAGTTGGTCACCAAAAACATGATGGTGTTCCCTAACACCAAATATTTTTATAGATATAATGTTCCAAAAGTTTGATGAAAATGTTCCAAAACCCGAGTGGTATAGATATAATGAATATTGTGAATACCACATAATCTCAGGTCATTCCAAAAATCATTGTATGAGACTAAAGTATTATATCCAATATTTTATTTTAAAATGGTATATTAGTGTAGATCCAAGTGTGTCTACATCTATAAATCATAGATTGGGGGTATACCAAAATATCTTTCCTAAACATAATCAAGATACTCCATGTCCAAATTAAAGTCATAAAATTTCACCCATTTTTGATAAAAATCCATTTGATTCACCCATTTTCAACCAATCCATAGTAGATTAACCCATATTTGGCCACCATGGCTCACCTTCCATTTTTTATGAACTCATATTTGGCCACCATGGCCTACCTTTGATTTTCAATGAACCCGTCTTTGATCACCATGAAATACCTTCCATTTATATTTAGATAATCTTTTCAATATGGTTACATTCTTATTTCTAATAACTTTATTTTGGCATAAATGAGATCTCAAATAAAGTATTGAGTCAAAAGTTATGCCCTCTAAAATATGGCCACTACAAGTTCAAAATGAATTCACCACTATGTTGAACGAATTCACCATTTACTAAAGAATTCACTATTTTTTTAAAAATCACCATTCTCTTCAACAAATTCTCCATAATCAATGCCAAATTCACCATTCTGAGAATGGTAGATTTGTTTTCCTCTCCTTTTCTAAGCATTTAACTACACAGAAACAAAATTGTTACACTATACATTCCATAATACCCTCTATATTCCATTCATAAATCAAATCCATGTTATCCAATAATGTAATTAATCCAGGTAGTCAAATAACTTTTTTTAATTTATACTTACACATCAATAATCCATAATCATTTCTTAATATTTCTATTCAATCTCCTGCACCTATCGATTGGGATCGACAACATCAAAATATATATCTTTTCTCCATAAATCCATTAGTAAATCAATATATAAATCAGTTAATCCAATCCAAGCTCACAATTTTTTTAATTGGATATATCATTCCCACGTTTGTTCTTATGAAACTTGATTCATGGGGCACCTCAAAGCATATAGCTTATCTTAGGATATATCATTCCCAATCCATTCCCTACATATATCATTTCTTGGGGAAAAATTAATCCATTATCACAACCAATCATAATGTGTAATCATTAGCTTAAGTGGATTGATAACATCCATGGGTAAATATTACATCACATCATCACTTTACATCTCTTCCCACATTGGGAAAATTACATCCTGCCTCATATCCCCAAATGGATTATGTCCATGATTAATTATGTAGGAAACAATTAGAGAGATGGGGGCTCTAGGATCAGTTCAGCCACCATAATCCATCCAAGTCATTTTATCCATAGTTTCCACCATTATTTAAACAAAGTGATAAACATTTTAATCAATACCTACAACTATAAATTTTGTAAAATTTTATCACACGTCAGACAATCTATATTTTTTATTTTATGACCCATAGCTTACCATTATCAAGATATATTATTCCCACATTTATTCATGTCCCTAAGTTATGATCACCATCCAAGCATACAGTTGGTAAATGAGAAATATTCTTTTGTGAACTCACTCTTTAGTAATTATCTGCTATGGGTAAATCATTTTATACATGTTTTCAATCTTGCAAGTGCTTTATCAATTCTAGTACCTCAATTTATTGATAGTATTAATTATACCCACTTCATCATTTTCCCATTAATCATTTTGAGCATTCATCTGCATCAATTTTTTTTTAATAAAGACTTGAGGGGGAATCATCACACTCATTTTCATTTATCTAGGGCAATGTTTTTCCACAATCATCAATGATCTTATTTTTTACTATTCTTCAAAATGGTATTTCTTTGTAACACCATTTCAAACAAGGGTAAATGTAGACACCTAAATTTCACTATTTAGTGTCAAAATTAATTTTGACATGCTAACCCTTCTCATTCCACAATTTGAATTCAAATTAACATTGATTTCCTCTAAAATTTAAAGAAATGATTAATTATTAATTAATTAATTAATTAATTAAATCATGCACACTTATTTTACTCTAAAACTAATTAAAAAATATAAATTTTTCACCTCACCCAGACATCCTCCATATTTGTCTCAATTGTGTGTTGACTCATACAACCACCTTATTCTACTTCTTCAAATACCTTTTCAATCACCTTAGAACATTTAAACCTTCATGTTGACTCAACCAACTAACTTGACCCATTATTGTTGACTCACTCAACCAACTCCCTTTACTTCTCAACCCATAGAATTGGTCATCATCTTCATGGATGAGAACTAATTTCTCACCATTGATTATTTTTATAATTTAAAAAATTCATATTATTGATAACATCCATGGGTAAATATTACATCACATCATCACTTTACATCTCTTCCCACATTGAAAAAATTACATCCTGCCTCATATCCCCAAATGGATTATGTCCATGATGGATTATGTAGGAAACAATTAGAGAGATGGGGACTCTAGGATCAGTTCAGCCACCATAATCCATCCAAGTCATTTTATCCATAGTTTCTACCATTATTTAAACAAAGTGCTAAACATTTTAATCAATACCTACAACTATAAATTTTGTAAAATTTTATCACACGTCAGACAATCTATATTTTTCATTTTATGACCCATAGCTTACCATTATCAAGATATATTATTCCCACATTTATTCATGTCCCTAAGTTATGATCACCATCCAAGTATACAGTTGATAAATGAGAAATATTCTTTTGTGATCTCACTCTTTAGTAATTATCTGCTATGGGTAAATCATTTTATACATGTTTTCAATCTTGCAAGTGCTTTATCAATTCTAGTAACTCAATTTATTGATTGTATTAATTATACCCACTTCACCATTTTCCCATTAATCATTTTGAGCATTCATCTGCATCTTTTTTTTTTTAATAAAGACTTGAGGGGGAATCATCACATTCATTTTCATTTATCTAGGGCAATGTTTTTTCCACAATCATCAATGATCTAATTTTTTACTATTCTTCCAAATGGTATTGCTTTGTAACACCATTTCAAACAGGGGTAAATGTAGACACCTAAATTTCACTATTTAGTGTCAAAATTAATTTTGACATGCTAACCCTTCTCATTCCACAATTTGAATTCAAATTAACATTGCTTTCCTTTAAAATTTTAAAAAAAATGATTAATTAATTAATTAAATCATGCATATTTATTTTCTTCTAAAACTAATTAAAAAATATAAATTTTTAACCTCACCCAGACATCCTCCATATTTGTCTCAATTGTGTGTTGACTCATACAACCACCTTATTCTACTTCTTCAACTACCTTTTCAATCACCTTAGAACATTTAAACTTTCATGTTGACTCAACCAACTAACTTGACCCATTCTTGTTGACTCACTCAACCAACTCCCTTTACTTCTCAACCCATAGAATTGGTCATCATCCTCATGAATGAGAACTAATTCCTCACCATTGATTATTTTTATAATTTAAAAAATTCATATTATTCTCAACCATTCATCTCACCACCTTCAATCCTATAAATTTACATGTAATCCTCCACTCAAAAAATCCACCTTCAAACTAATGAAGTGCTATCAAATTGTCAAGCAAATCAAAGCTGTGAAAATAACTAGCATACAAGAACATTACCTAATTATTTTTACTTTGGAAAGGAGTTGAGCATCCACATTAGCAATCAAAAACAAATCCACCTTTGATCACATAATAAAGAAGGTGACGAACTTGCATCTCATTTTTTAAGTTTTATCTATAGTTTTTCTCTTGTTTTTATTGCTCTATTTTTGAAGTTAAGTTTAGTTTAGATTAGATTAAAATTCATTTGTAGATTTTTTTTAGCTATCTTACATTCTATATTTTATGCATATATAGTATATATGAGGTAGTGATTAGTATTTGAGTATCATATTTCAAATTTTGTTCTTATTGCATTATTGTGGAGGTTTCCCCCTCAAAGTAGTGTAATCATATATATCGAGTATTATGTTCTTTTATTAATTATTATTATGGATTCACTTATTCTAATCATTTTTTTATATATATTATTCCATTAGTGTGAATTATCTAGGTAATTTCATCATAAATGGTATCATATCATTGATTTGAACAAGTTTTCATAGCATATTTTTTTAGATCTAGTATAATTGTTATGTTGAGGATAAAAAAATAACTTGTAATCAGGGAATAATTTAAATTAAATTTTCCATCATCATAATATTGTTTGAAGTATTTTTTTTAAGTTTGGGAAAAAAATCACCCTTGTGTAAATTAGCAATCATTGTATTCATTTCATAAAAATGATCACATTAGTATATTGTACCAATACATTTTTTTAAGATCAAAACCCTAAATACTAGGTTTCATTCATGGTTAGTCCAAAAACTCATGGCCACAAGAAATAGAAAAACACTCCAAAAATACCTCACAATGATGACATGGAATCCATAACTCTGGATCCTTTAGTTTTTGAGGTGGTTCACCAAATTTAGTTAGATATTCATAGTATGGTGAAGAAATATGATCTTGATGCAGTAAAATGGGACATTAATAAGGTAAAATGGGGCATCAATGGTGTGAATACTTAGTTAATAACTATCAATGGGCAATTGACCACTCTTAGAGCTCATATTTATATCTAGAACCTAAGAAGTTTGTTTGGTATTGATGGTTGTGTGCTCAAAAATAAAAATAAGGGACTTCTTATTAATTAGTAAGGATTTACTGATGAGTTATAAATGTAACATCACAACAATATCTCTAAAAAATACTTTAGTCAATTAGAAAAGTATTAAGTATTCAGGCCAATAAGGCCTTTTAAATATTATATTCAGTAATTTTAGAATATCTCCTTATGCATAGATGACATCAATGAAAACAACATGAATGAATTGTTATTATATGGGATCAAGGATAAAATCCATATTGATTATTTCATGTTTAATATAAGTCCAATATCCTAATCCATAACATTATCAATCAATTTAGAGGAAAGATATCTAGTTAAATGAAGGGCTTTTACTAGTAGTTGAGAACGTAATTCCCTAGCACAATAATTTCCTTAGCCTAAAATATTAACCCCTAAATAAAGTGAAGAGAATCATGCAAAGGGTTATGTTTTGGTTTTGATATAAAGTGTATCAGAGGACATAAATGTTTTGAGAATAATTTATTCCATATTTAAGGACCGAATGAAGATAAATAATATGATAGGCCTCTAGTGAGGGTGACAAAAAGAGAGAGAATAAATCTATAGATTCCCCCTACTCTCTCTTGTCATACACTTTTGGTTATTAACATGCCTTAAAACCTTAAGGTTATAGGATTATTCAAGAAACAAAAGGTGATAATGTTAATTATCTTAGGAAGAACACATAATTTCATCAATAGTAAGTTGGTTACTCATGTAAACTATTTCACTTACCTAGCTCCAAAATTTTAAGTCATGATTACAGATGGTGTCACAATCAATTATTTTGGGAAATGCCATAGTATTAAACTTGATATGGGAGATTACATGCTAGACTCTCCTATGTTGTTATCCACATGGGTCAGGGAAAAAATTAAGATTAAAATAGCTTACAACCTTGGGAAATCTAAAGATGAATTTATAGGAATTGTTCATGTTCTTTCATTTTGAAGGTAGGACATTTTAACTATGTGGATTATGGTAAAAATCTCCACAATTTTTAAGTTTGCACTAGATGATGAATATTTTCAAAAAGGGGGTTGAAAGATTTGTAACATGATTATTCTTCATAGAAGTTCAATGAACAAAGGCATCTACACATATTAATCTATAGAGTATTCTTGATGACCACCCAATTATTTTTGATGCCATGCCAAATATACTACCACCAAGTAGATAGCATTATCATACCATTCACATACTTTTGGGTAGTCTCCCACCTAACATCAGACCATTCATGTATCCATATTCCTAGAATAGTGAAATTGAAAATATGGTTCATGATATGTTAGAAGTAGGTATTATATGAAATAGCCAAAGTGAATATTTATCCTTAGTGTTCATGGTGCTTAAAAAATATGGCACTTGGAGGGTGCACCTAGACTACATAAAACTCAACAAGTATACCATAAAAGATAAGCTCTCTATTCTAAAAATTGATTATTTGATAGATGAATTACATAGTTTTGTTATGGGTGCCATCATATTTGGATTAGAGATGAGGATATCCCTAAAATAGCTTTCAGAACTCATGAGGGCCATTATGAGTTTATGGTCACATTATTTGGTCTTTCAAATGCACCATTTACATTTCAAAGTTTGATAAAGACTATTATTATGACTTTTTTGAGTAAATCTGAGTTGGTATTTTTTGATGACATCATAATATACATCAAAACCTAGGAAACACATTTTCATCATGTGAAATATGTATTATTAGTTTTGGAACAGCATTAAATTTATGCAAAACCTTCAAATTACGTTTTTGGAGTCCAATAGGCGGAGTACTTGGGTCATATTATTTTACATCAAGGATTTAAATTTGATCCTCAGAAGATCAAAGTGATGATGGAATGGTAGGTTCTAAAAACCTTTAATAATCTTAGGGCTTTTTGGGGCTAATAGGTTATTATCATAGATTTATGAAAAATTATGGTAGCATAGTAGCACCACTTAGAGTCTTATTTAAGAAAGACTCTTTCCATTAGATCAATGTATCTACCAAGGATTTTGAGAATCTAAAGTAGGTTATGTGCATCATTATAGTTTTGGTTACCCTTAATTTTATAAAATGTTTATTAATGAATGTGATGTATTAGGTTATGGCATGGGGGTAATAATCATGTAGGAAGGAATATCCATTACATTTGATAGTTATTAACTCAAAGGTAAAAATTTGCTAAAGCCAATCTATGAGAAGGAGATGTTTATTATTCATGTAGTCAAGAAATGGAGACCTTATCTAATAGGTATACGCTTTAAGGTAAATATTGATCATGATAGTCTAAAATATTTTTTAGAATAATGACTATCATTATAAGAACAATATAAATGGGTGACAAAAAAATTGAGATATAACTTTGAAATAATCTATAATAAATTAAAAGAGATTGTTGTAGTAGGTTCACTATCCAAGAGGGATGAATCCACTAAGGCATTTTTATGTGCAATGACCATTTGGAAGGAAAACTAGATGAAAGAGAAATAAGTAGAATGGAAGAATGACAAGGATACATAGGGTTTGATTTAAAATATCCATCACAGTTTTGATGCCTTGGATAAATTTGAGTGGAAAGGTAATGTATTATGGTATAAATATTATTTATACCTATGTAAGAATTCTAGCCTAAAAAAAATATCCTTAAGGAGCTTCATGCATCTCTAATAAGGGGGCACTCGGTGTTTTTGAAAATATATCATACAAGTAAATAGGATTTCTTTTGGGAAGGACTCAAGGGGGATATACAAAAATGTGTGGTTGAATGCATGGTGTGTCAATATAATAAGGGTGAAAAAATTAAGACACTTGATATTTTATAACCTTTATCAAATCATATCCAAAGGTGGGAGGAGGTATCCATGGATTTTATTATGGAGTTGCCAAGGTATGAATGTAAAAATGTCATCATGGTAATTATGGAAGGGCTCACAAAATATGCTCATTTTTACTCCCTTTTGTATCCATTTGTAGATAGTAAAGTAGTTGTTTCTTTTGTTGATACAATTCAAAGGTTGCATGGTACTCACAAGATCATTGTAAGTGATTATTATCCCAACTTTACTAGTATTTTTTAGACTAATTTATTCTCATGTTTATCTCATACCTCATCATATCATCCTTAATATAATGGGCAAAAAAAAGTGTTCAACAAATTCCTAGAAGGGTATGTTTATTGTTTTCATTAGATAAACAAGAGTGGTGGTTTCATTGGTTGCCACTAGAAAAATAGTGGTATAATACTTCCTCTCATATCTCTTCCAAAATGTGCCCTTTTATTTCACTTTATGGTTATCAATCGCCATACATCACTTCTTCCTTGAGGGTGTATCCCAAGGTTATAGTTTTAGAATAAAACATTCAACATCAACATGAGGTACTATATAGTCTGAGAGAGAATTTGGTAATGGCACATTATAGATTGAAGTAGCAAGTAGATCACCATTGGAGTGAGAGTAATTTTGACATTAATAATTAGATATTTATGTGCTTTCAGCGATATAAGTAGATTTATATAAAGTAACATAAAAATTATTTAAAACTTTCTCCAAATTATTATGGCCTTTATAAGATCCTATAAAAAATCAGTAGTGTTGAACACAAGTAGGAGATACCCCAGTCCACTCATGTACATCATATATTTCATGTATCTTTCCTGAAAAAGGTAATTAGATAGAGAGTTTCTACCTAATTACATTGCTAGAATTAGATGAATAAGGTTGAGTCATTCTATGACTTGAGGAGATACTACACACACACAGAAAGATAGAAAGGTTGAGAACCAAAGATATTAAGGAGTATTTGATCAAGTGGAATAATATAAACCATGAACATGTTATTTGGGAGGATGAATCTTTTTTTTAGCAACATCCATAGATATTCAGCATTGAGGAAAATGATGTTTTGAATGGGAGGGGCATGTTATGCCTTTAACCCATAGCAGGTCTAGGGATTTATGTGGTTGAATTGTGGCTTCCATAACCATTCATAATATCTTGTCACATTTCTCTATGATTCTTATAATTTTATTTGGGTTAGCCTATAAAATAACCATGGCCTAAGTAGAATATATATTGAGCATCAGATTGTGAATTTTTTTCTTATTTCATTGTTGTGTAAGTTTCCCACTTGAAGTGGCTCAGTCATATATATCAAGTATTCTAATCTTTCATCAATCAGTGTTGTGTATCTTCTTGTTCTTATCATATTTTTATGAAATATTATTCCATTGGTGTAAATTATCTAATCAATTTCATTACATAATTATTGGGATCAGTATATCTAAGAGACTCAAATGTAAATACAACTTAACTAGTTACACTCTTAATCCTTGTTACAAAACTTCAAAGTTTCAAATTTATATCATGATAATAATGAATGCATTTTGATTACATCTCTTGAAATTTAGGATTATTTTTTGTCTTACTTTCCAAAATAATATTTGGATTCATTATATAATTGCTGAAATCCAAATATCAAAAAATGTATAAAATAAATAATGGACAAACTCAAGCCTTCCTAAATTCTTATTATTGCAATATCCAATATTAGTTATTATATATCACAACTAAGTGCCAAAGGGCATGCATGACTCAGTTCATTCCTCATAATCCTAGGCCTCAAGGTTATTTTTTATCAAGTTAGGATTTGATATTTTTAATCCTAATTAGACAAACTACTAAGTAAAAATAGGATGTTATAGATATACAATAAATGACACAAACTGATTTGGAATTTACTAAATTTATAACTATCCTAGAAATAAAAAAGTATCAAAGAAATACAACTTAGTTGGAAATTGAATGTGAAGAATTGTAAGTAAAACTATGATATTTTCTATATGATTGTGTAATAAAGTTATGAATCAGGAACATTTTTTCACTTAGATCTTTAAAAAGGCCATTAGAATTAGATAGGAGTGGATTGCATTGGAGTCATTAGGGCATGCCAACTCCTATGAGGGTTTAATCTATGTGACTAATATGATGTGTTTTCTTGCACTTATATGTCCTATTTAACTATGATGGAGCTCTTGATCTATTTTCAAAACCACTATGTACCTTCTTTTTCACTTGTAACCCTAGATTAATAAACCATGAATGATAAACAAAGTAAAATGAAAAAGATGTTAGCAATTGAAGTTGTGATATACCTTAACACCCCCTATGTTGAGCATTGCCTACATACTAATACTCTGAATAAAGATCAAACTCCATGTAGTACTCCCATACTATGGTGGTGTGTGTGAAATACTAGTGTGAATTTTTAAATGTTGTTGCAATTATGGAGTGATTAAGTGTTTCAACAATAATTTGTGACCTTGGAGGTATATGGTGGCCTAGATCATGGCTATTATGGCTATGTGAACTCTAAACTGGAGAAAATGGGTGATTTTATCTCAATATATGATTAGATATTTTGGTGATTTTCAATCATATGAGCTTCTAGTGGATGATGGTTATAATTATGGATTTATAGTGATCATTTTGGAAATCATTAAAATAAGACTTGTAAAATGTGTAAGATGACCCATTGGGTATTTCTAAATTTGAAAAAAGATGCGTTATTTGGTGGGAGGACACAACTGGTGGATTTGGACAATACCAAGGAGTGAGATGGTCTAAATGGATTAGCCTTGTTTGAAGAGCAGAGATGGCTAAATTGGAAGTGTGGATCAGTCTAAAAGTGAGTTTAGGTTGCATAGGATGTTGGATGGGTATGTTTAGAATCATAATTTTCTTAAGAGGTAAGGGTCATCTACATAAAAAGTGAAAGAAATGTGATTAAGGGCCTTGAAATTAGGTTTGAGCTAATTGTGTATAAGGAGTGGTCACAAGTACATTATTTTAACAAGAAATGTTAATTTATATATTTATTTTTTCATCTATTTTACTCTAATAATGCATCAATGTGAAATTACTAAAGTAAAAGGAAAATTGTGTACTTGAACTTACCTATGAAGAACAATATTTAATGTAGGCCATAATATTGAACTGTACTTCACATAAAACCTATAATGAAACATGTATAAAATCAATCCTTAAGAAAAAAATAAAAAATTAAAGACAAGAAAATTTATAAATCTAATAACAAGAAATAAATACACTTGATTGGGTACATGAACTATTGTGTTTTTTGATGTATAACTGGTGATTGGAGAGGGTATGACCCTTGGATATTTATTATTTATTTGAAACACTTAGACTAGACTATACATGCCCTAATCCTCATTTAAAAATAAAGTGTTCTTAATAACTCAAGGTGTGTTGAATCCATCATCGCACAACTCAAGTTAGGTAGAGTAGTTTGGAACCCTTATATGAATTCTAATAGATTGTTCTAATGTAAAAACTAGTGTAAAATTAATGCAAAAAACATAAACCAACTACTAAAAACTAAATAAGGCTCATTTATGTTGAAAATTTGACATAAAACTGATGTAAAAGATAATATGATATGAGTCTAGTGTATACAGTTTGGATAATGACAAGTATTACCACTCCATCTACAAAACTAGTGCAAAATTGAGTAATAATGTGATCATGTGTCGCACACATGCCCCCAATATAATATTTGGTTGTATATATATTTTATAACTAATATCAAGTAACTATCTAATTAAAAATATGTGAGATAACCTAGAACACATGTCTTGGATGATGCCCCCAAATCGAGAAAAAACTAAGACAAACCTATGTTAAAACATGAAATCTATTTTTTAGCAATATTGTAATTGATTTTTACACTGAGTGGCATATTGAGAATTGTGGAAACTATTCCTTTCTAACTATTGGGATAATAGCTTACTATTATAGACACTGTTAGTTTGTACCCTTGTGCAAATGGAGCGTTGTTGTTTGAAACTACTTTTTGAGTAAATTTTGGGAATGAACTATAATTAACTAAGAAAACTATATTTTTTTATTATGTATTGTACTATTGGATATTAGTCTCTAAGACAAGCTAGTGTGTATGCTACCTCTTTTTAGGTGATTTGTGGAGCTATTGCAATAAATTAACTCTATAAAAAAAAGCTATGTAAAAATATGGTATGTATAAAATTAAATTATGGATTTATAATGATAACATAGAAGAACATGCCATCACATAGATAAAGTAAGAAATAAGTTGACAATAAAATATGCATGTATAAATCCAAACATATACGGTGTCATGTCTACATAGATGTTAGTAAGTAATCACATAGTGATAAATTGACCAAAATTGAGTATTGAAATTTGAATTGAACTACTCGAAGAAGGATGTATGATATTGATCATGGCATCAAAAAATGAGGAAGATGCATGATATCCATCATGGCATCAAAAACTAAGCAAACAAGTGTCATGGCCATGACTCACACACACATAGAGTACACACAAAGCACATAATATAAGTCCAAGGGGCCACATACAAGGCACATATTAAAATTTCATTCACATACATAAACACTTACCTAGGCTTAGAGCTATAAATAATGACATGTTAAAATGTCCACAATACCAAAAAATGAATACACATAAGACATGAAGCATAGAATCAAATATTAAGAGTAAATTTAATTGATAAATATAAGTAATTTTAACATCAATGTATTTAGAAACCTGGGTAGACTATAAGATATCAATGTGAAATTAAGTGAGCAATAATGATATGATGCAGGAGCATCAATATGCTTGGAATTTATTTAACATTTTAGTTTCCCGCTATTTCCTTATTTTTCAAAGTTTTCAAATTTATCTATTTTCAAATAAAACAAAACCAATATCTTGAACTTGGCAGATTTTAAGTCTGTTGGGCGAACTGATTCTTCTTATAGGAGAACTATTTTGTCCATCCTGGGAGGTTGTTATGTGACGCCCAGGATAGAATTAAGTGTCCAAGTTTAGAAATACGGTTTTAGTGTAGAAGATTTTGGTGAAAAAAATAGGGGAGGCGAATGTTGGAGTATGAATAAGGACGTTGAAGAAAAATCTGCAGGGAGCAGACAACACGATAGGTATGTTTTTGTTTTGTTATATTAAATAAATATAGTGTGTTTCAGTATATGGTTCTTTGCGTTATTTGTTTTCTGCATTCTGTCCACTGTCCAATAGTAATATCAGGCGAGTTATAATTTTTTGTGAATATACAATGAAAACTTGATAAGTGAGTATATATATATATATGAAAGGAGAATCTATAGTAGGCGTCAGCATAGAAGATTGAATATATATGGATCTCTATATGCCTGAGATTTCATTTTTAATATGGCATTCCTCTTTGCCACGCACAGTCTACTGATTTATTGGATCAACTCAGCGCTCTTCCAACATTGGCATTTCTATCTATGTTAGTCATGTGTTATTTCAATGCTGGAGTTTTCTGTCGCCATTCCCAATGTTTGTGAAATTATTCTTTTGTGTAAAAATTGTGATCAAAATGAAGGATAATCGTCTGGAGTAAAAACGAATCAAGAAAAGAGTTTTGCTCTATTGCTGAGGAGAGTGTGAAGAACCTTTTGGTCATTGGAACAGACGTTTTTGAAGACTTAGAAGAATACTATCCAGATTGCTTGAATCTACAGGCTTAAAGCTACGGACTCTGCAGGTTCCAAAAATGGAGTTTTCGGAGTATAGTTCAAGTCAGCATATCATTGGGAAAATGTCCAGATAGTGAAACGAATTTAGGCTTGAGTATACGAAGCCCACAATAAAGTCTAAGGTTAGTCTGTTTGTATTCTAGAGGGATTAGTTCTATCATTTGGTATCAGAGCCCAAAGGATTGTGCACAATCTAAAGATCCAAGAGAAGAAGAAGCAAGATGGCCATGAGAGTTAGAAACAGAGGTAGAGCTAGAGGAAGGAGACATAGAGGACAGGTTGCACTGGCAGAAGAGATTATAAATTTGATAGCTAGGCTACAAGACCTAGAGATGGCTCAAAGAAGAGGCACTGACATGGGAGAAGTCAGTGATGGAGAAGAGGAACCACCAGAAGAGGAATTGGTGGTGGAAGAAAAAACAGCTGAAGAGAGGTTGATCAGAGCCATTATGAAGGTGAACACAAAGCCAAAAATGGAGGTTCCAATGTATGAAGGTAATTTGAATGTGGAAGAATTAATTGATTGGATTAATGCATTAGACAAATACTTTGAGTATGAAAGAATTGAAGAAGATGAAAATAAAGTCAAGTATGCCATGACAAGGCTAAAGAGACATGCATCCCTGTGGTGGGATGGAGTGCAAGAAGAAAGGAGGAAAGGGAAGCCAAAGATCAGACGCTGGGAAGAATGGTAGCAAAAATGAAAGGTAAGTTTATGCCTAAAGATTATAAAGTCAATCTTTTTAAGCAATTACAAAATTTGAAGTAAAAAGAAATGTCTGTGAAAGAATACACTGAAGAGTTTTACAAGTTAACTATAAGATCAGGTCATGTTGAGGATGACACAGAGAAGGTAGCTAGATGCACTAATGGTTTAAAATTTACCATTCAAGATGAGATTAGTCTTCTTACTCCTAAGACAGTTGAAGAAGCATATCAATTTGCCTTGAAAGCTGAAGAGAAGATTGCAATGAAACAAACATCCTTCTCAAGAGGAAGGGGCAGATCCATCAGAGGTAGAGGATTTCAAGGAGGTAGAAGACAGTTGCAAACATCTCATGAAGAGGCCAACAGCTCACAAAGTTCAAGAGACAGCTATACACCAAGAGGAAGAAGGCCATACCAAGGATATCAAAGAGGAAGACGAAGATTAATGGGCAAATGCTTTAAGTGCAACAAGTATGCAGGACACAGGGCATATGAATGTCCAGAGAACCCTTCTACCAGCCATGAGAGGGGTGTACATATGACTCAAGGTGAAGAAAAAAATGAAGAAGTTGCAGCAGCTTATGAAGATACTCCAGAAGAAGGTGAGTCTCTTTTGATGAAAAGAATTTTGTTAAAGCCAAATAAAGAAGTTGTAGAACCACCTCAAAGGAAAACTTTATTTAGAACCACATGTAAAAGTAAAGGAAAATGTTGTAAGGTCATCATAGACTGTAGAAGTACTGACAATCTTGTGTCAACTGAGATGGTGGAGAAACTAGGCTTGAAGAAGGAGGTACATCCTACACCTTATCAAGTTTCTTGGCTACAGAAAGGACACAAACTCCTGGTAAGTGAACAATGCAAAGTAGATATTCAAATAGGAACATATAAGGATTATATTTTATGTGATGTCATGCCCATGAATGTATGTCATATCTTGCTTGGAAGGCCTTGGCAATTTGACAGGAAGGCCATGCATGATGGAAGGCAGAATACATACATGTTTGAAAAGGATGGGATCAAGCATACACTCACACCATTGAAAGAAGAGGCTGCTGCTGTTGTTGGACAGAATACTAAAGTATTGATAGTGAGTGGTAAAGAGTTCCTACATCAAATGAAGAAAGAAAAGGTAAACTTTGTTGTAATTGGTAAGCCAAGGAGTGTAGTCACTAGTACTAAGTTGATTGATTTGCCATTAGAGATTCAAGATATGTTGAATGAGTACATTAACATTGTGGTAGATGATTTACCTAATGAGTTACCACCATTGAGAAGTATTAGCCATCACATAGACTTGATTCCAGGAGTAAATCTTCCAAACAAGGCTGCCTACAGGTTAACACCAAGGGAAAATGAAGAGATCAAGCACCAAGTTCAAGAATTGTGAGACAAAGGATTGGTAAGAGAGAGTTTAAGTCCTTGTGCTGTCCCCATAGTGTTGAGTCCTAAGAAGGATGGGAGTTGGAGGATGTGTACAGACTCTAAAG
Source organism: Torreya grandis (assembly GCA_037957365.1). Taxonomy (NCBI): domain Eukaryota; kingdom Viridiplantae; phylum Streptophyta; class Pinopsida; order Cupressales; family Taxaceae; genus Torreya; species Torreya grandis. The sequence goes on along the minus strand of JARHVA010000539.1, from coordinate 3,032,760 downwards.
CAATCAACAAGATTACTATCAGGTATAGATTTCCATTGCATAGAATTGATGATTTACTTGATTGTTTGAGTGGAGCTACATATTTCTCTAAGATAGACTTGAAAAGTGGTTACCATCATATTAGGATAAGAGAAGGGGATGAATGGAAAACAACCTTCAAGACTAATGATGGACTCTATGAGTGGTTAGTTATGCCATTTGGACTAACCAATGCACCAAGCACCTTCATGAGGCTGATGAATGAAGTGCTGAAGGAGTTCACTGGTAAGTTTTTGATAGTGTATTTAGATGATATTTTGGTGTTTAGTCAAACTAAGCAAGATCATTTGAAACATTTGCGGATGGTATTGAGTAAGCTACATGAGGAGAAATTGCTAATCAATGTCAAAAAGTGCAGTTTTTTTAAAACAGAGTTGATATATTTGGGGCTTGTGATTTCAAAAGAAGGATTGAAGATGGATAAGGGGAAGATTAAGGCTATACTTGAGTGGCCTACACCCATGAGCACATATGAGGTAAGAAGCTTTCACGGTTTGGCTAGCTTCTATAGGAAATTCATAAGAAATTTTAGTGGGATTGTTGCTCCAATGATAGAGACAATCAAAGGTGATAAAAGAAGTTTTTGTTGGACTGAGGCTGCTAATAAAAGTTTCAAATTATTGAAGAAGAAGGTAACTGAAGAGCCAATCTTAACCTTACCTGATTTCAATAAGCTTTTTCAAGTAAAATGTGATGCTAGTGGAACTGCAATAGGCGTTGTTTTAAGCCAAGATGGGAAGCCTATATCATACTTTAGTCAGAAATTAAGTGATGCTAAGAAGAAATATTTAGCTTATGATCAAGAATTCTATGCTCTTGTACAAACTTTGAAGAAATGGAGGCACTATCTTTTGCCTAAAGAATTTGTTTTTTTCACTGACAATTATGCTTTACAGTTCATTAGCAATTAGAATAAGTTGAATCAAAAGCATGTCAAATGGATTGAATTTTTACAAAGTTTCACATTAACTATTAAGCACAAGAAAGGACAATCTAATAAGGTTGCAGATGCTTTAAGCAGGAGAAATTTGATCATGCAGGAGCCTCAAGTAAGTATTTTGGGATTTGAAGATTTGAAGGAGCTATATAAGGAAGATCCAGACTTCAAGGAACCATATGAAGCTTGCATGAATCCAGTGGGGGTTGATAGAAGTCCTTGGATAGATGTCATGATTCAAGAAGGTCTACTGTTTAGAGGCAGCCAGCTTTGCATTCCCAAGAGTTCCATGAGGGAGAATTTGTTGAAGGAAAAGCATAGTGGCAGCTTATCAGGACATTTTGGGCAGAATAAGACATTAGCACAATTGAGTGCTCATTACTATTGGCCAGGTATGGGTACTGATGTTAAGAAATTTTTTGAAAGATGTAAAACATGCCAATATGCCAAGGGAAGTAGTCAAATTGTAGGTTTGTACCAGCCACTACCCATTCCAAATAGGCCTTGGAATTCAATAAGCATGGATTTTGTACTTGGTTTGCCAAGAACTCAAAAAGGCCATGATTCCATATTTGTTGTGGTAGATAGGTTTTCAAAGATGGCTCATTTTATTCCATGCACAAAAACAAGTGATGCTACTCACATAGCTAATTTATTCTTTCAAGATGTTATTAGATTGCATGGATCGCCTAGAAGCATTGTTTCTGACAGGGACACCAAATTTGTTGGACATTTTTGGAGAACCTTATGGAAGAAATTGGGTACACAATTGAATTTCAGTTCAGCCTATCATCCTCAAACTGATGGCCAAACAGAGGTTGTCAATAGGAGCTTGGGCAACATCTTGAGAAGCTTGGTAAGTATGCATCCAAAACAATGGGATCTTACACTTGCACAAGCTGAATTTGCCTATAATGATTCTCCTAACAGAAGTACAGGATTGAGCCCATTTCAAATTATGTATGGAATACATCCAAGAGGTGTGTATGAGTTAAGAAATCTAAGTAGCATGGAGACAAGGAGTGTTGATGCAGAAGAATTTGCCAATGCCATGCAAAATTTGCATGAACAGGTAAAGAAGAAGCTTGAAGAAAACACCATCAAGTACAAGCTAAGGGCAGATCAAAAGAAAAGAGAGGTCAGCTTCAGTATTGGAGACTTTGTTCTTGCTCATCTCAGAAAAGAGAGGTTTCCAAAAAGGGAATACAACAAGCTGAAGGTAAAGAAAATAGGACCATGCAAGGTAATAAGAAAGTTTTCAAATAATGCATATGAAATAGAATTGCCAAAGGGGATTGGAATCTCTCCAATTTTTAGTGTTACAGATCTATATCCATACAAAGATGAAGGACAACCAGCTAAAGAAACTGAAACAGGGGTAGATGAAGTTATCCAATGGGAGCAGCAACTACCAAAGGAAGTGCCAAAGGAGATTGAGAGTATTTTAGACAAGAAAGTGGTTAAAAAGCCAAGGAACAAAGAATATTTCCGGTATCTCACTAAGTGGAAGAATCTACCAGCTGAAGATGCCACATGGTTTACTGCAAATGACATCCTTAAGCTGGGCACAAGCGTAGAAGCACTACTGAAGAAAAACAACAAGTGAAGAATACTTCTTTTGCTCCTCGGAAGAATGATGCAGGAGCATCAATATGCTTGAAATTTATTTAACATTTTAGTTTCCCGCTATTTTCTTATTTTTTAAAGTTTTCAAATTTGTCTGTTTTCAAATAAAACAAAACAAATATCTTGAACTTGGTGGATTTTAAGTCTGTTGGGCGAATTGATTCTTCTTATAGGAGAACTGTTTTGTCCATCCTGGGAGGTTGTTATGTGACGCCCAGGATAGAATTAAGTGTCCAAGTTTAGAAATACAGTTTTAGTGTAGAAGATTTTGGTGAAAAAAATAGGGGAGGCAAATGTTGGAGTATGAATAAGGACGTTGAAGAGAGATTTGTAGGGGGCAGACAACACGATAGGTATGTTTTTGTTTTGTTATATTAAATAAATATAGTGTGTTTCAGTATATGGTTCTTTGCGTTATTTGTTTTCTGCATTCTGTCCACCGCCCAACAGTAATATCAGGCGAGTTATAATTATGTGTGAATATACAATGAAAACTTGATAAGCGAGTATATATATATATATGAAAGGAGAATCTATAGTGGGCGCCAGCATAGAAGATTGAAGATATATGGATCTCTAATTGCCTGAGATTTCATTTTTTGTTACGGCATTCCTCCTTGCCACGCAAAGTCTATTGATTTATTGGATCAACTCAGCGCTCTTCCAACATTGGCATTTCTATCTATGTTAGTCCTGTGTTATTTCAATGCTGGAGTATTCTGTTGCCATTCCCAATGTTTGTGAAATCATTCTTTTGTGTAAAAATTGTGATCAAAGTGAAGGATAATCATCTGGAGTAAAAACAAATCAAGAAAAGAGTTTTGCTCTGTTGCTGAGGAGAGTGTGAAGAACCTTTTGGTCATTGGAACAGACATTTTTAAAGACTTATAAGAATATTGTCCAGATTGCTTGAATCTACAGGCTTAAAGCTACGAACTCTGCAGGTTCCAAAAATGGAGTTTTCGGAGTATAGTTCAAGTCAGCATATCATTGGGAAAATGTCCAGATAGTGAAACAAATTCAGGCTTGAGTATACAAAGCCCACAGTAAAGTCTAAAGTTAGTCTGTTTGTATTCTAGAGGGATTAGTTCTATCATGATATATTTTGTGCAATGTAGGGAACCGGGGTATGAACAATAAGGGATAGCAAAGAATGATAGAACATGTGTAAAAGGATGTACTCAGTGAATTTTTTATAATATAAACAAGATATAGGAGTGTAGACACCAAAATTGTGTCGACTCCCCTTGGTCCCTTACACACTTTATTAATTTAAAATAAATTACTTATTTTAAATTAATGACATCACCTTAGACACCTCACCTTGGACACCTCGCCCCTAGGACCATTTCCTATCTTATGACTCATCCTATGACTAAATCCTTCACATCATAACTACCTAAGACCTATTCCAACCTCCTAACTAACCCTCGTGCCTAATAAACCCATCTTTTGACCATTTTCCAATGGAAGATGCACTTGGCGGATGGAGAAATAGGGCAAACATCCTTTTTACCCATTCTCTAGCCGCCGATGTCAGTCAACTGTCGGTCGACGCCGATGGGTTCACCGATGTTGATTACATAGGCTCGACGTCTAACCTTGAGTTTCTCTCTTAGACTCTCTTCTCCCCTGAATCACTAATCACTCTCGCTCGAATCTCTCTCTCTCTCTGGCTCTCTCCCAGACTCTAAGACATCGACGCCCACACTCTAAGACCAAGCATTAGACTTCGACTTTCGCTCTCCAGGCTACAAAAACTCTACAAAATCGCTCTAGACATTGGATTGGAAACATTGCATGAGATCTTTGACATCAGCCACAACCAGAGCTAAGTATTCTTCTGTCTTATTTCAGTATTTAGAATATATTAGAAATTAGTTTCTATTTACAATTTCTGAATACTATCAACCCGACCCGACTTTCTTTTTGGAGAGGCTAAAAATCCTTCCCCATATCCTTATCCTCTTTACACACCAACCTTCTACCTTTGTCCATTCTCAGAGCCTACTCACAGTCTTATAACCCTGCACAACCCTATAAGCTCCTAGACCCTTCTATCGACCACAGACATAATCCAAAACCCGTCTAAGGCCCATTGCCCCGATCGACATCGACCACAACCCCGACCGACATCGGCAATACTATCGACATCGGCACCATCCACAAATTGATCTCGACAGGACTATCGATGTCAGCGATTGTGTAAGACTGATAGTAGAGAATAAGTATGCGTTATCTTTATTTCTCTTTCTTAGTCTTTCACCATTTCTCTTTATACAACACTCTTTTCATAAATAGTGGATTGTCATCCCTCACGGAGCTTTACGCTTTCGGGACCGAGCGTGTGCTTGGCAGTCCACCTTATCTTTATCTAACATTCTCTTTCTTTGAGTCTTATTCTTATCTATAGGTGTCTTCCTCCACAGCCAAAGAGGAGCTCCTACAACGTCTGGATACGGTGTGCAAATTAATTCGGGTAACGTACAAACCCCTGACCCTAACCTTTAGTTTTTTTCTTTTTCTAAAAAATAAACTTTCATATAGGTGGGACCCTTGGAGTTTTCCTTGGGTTCATTCTTCTAAAAAATAAACTTTCATATAGGTGCATTAGTTAAAATTCTCTTATTGCATCCTTCTTCTATTTTTTTTATTTCGAAAAGAAACCATTAGCACAAGTTAAAAAGAACATCTTTCTTTTTTTCTTGTCACTTCTTCCCTGCATTTTAGAGTAGTAAAAATTCATACTCTTAACCTTTTCTCCACTTGTTTGCATCTGAACAAAACATTTCAATTTGAGGTAAAAATATATTGCATTTCATTCCTGCTTGAATGCATATTTAGCTCATCTAGTAATTAAAAATGCATTATGAATAAATTGTAGTGCACATATGTTACACAACCTGACCACAAGCACATCAAATTAAACATCTAAACATACTTGAGACAAGGCCCGTCTAGGATTTCATCACCTAGCGGATACCTTACCCTACCTAGCGATCCTACTTGGATTTCACCACCAAGAGGAGGACCCACTATGTTCTCTAGCAGAGTATAAACTATAGGCGAAGTATATATTGGCAAAGTGGCCCAGCTCAACTCTGGTTCGTGAAGTGAAGGGAGCAAGCCCCCAGCACCAAGCCACGTAAGGAACCTAACACAGACTTTTGAGCACCAAAACATAACCCGAAACCAACCTTAGACTTCCTCTTTAGGACCCGTTTTAAAAGCCCAACTTCCAACACATTCTTCTAAGGCATAAGCCACCACGACTCTAAAATTTATTCTTAGGAATTTAATGTTTAGAGGTTGCTTGCTGTCATTATTTCTGTTGTTCTTATCTGGTTTTTTGAGCTGGTAAGGTCGCATTATTTTGAGGTCTAAAAAACACCTCATAATTTCTTCTTTTTTCCAAAAACTTTCAATTTTCTGAGTTCCTGGAAACACATAGACACTGACATCAGTTTTTCCACCGACGTCAGCAGCTTATCTTCACTGACATCGGTTTTTCCACCGATGTTGACAACTATATTCACCGACATCGATCATACCACCGACGTCGGTCACTGTCAAAAATTTTCTTTCCAAAATAGCAACTTTAAAACCCAACTTTTTTGTTATTAAACACACATTTTGGGTTTTCTGAAACTGAAATAAATAGTTTTTAAAACCTTAACACATTTCGTCTTGGATGGCTTTGCCACATAGTCAAGCCAAAACTCTTATTGACTACGCAAGGCAACAACCACTTCCACCTTCGCCCTTCATACCAAGTCCCCTAATGGAGTATATTTCAGACACTGAGCATACTCCTATACAACCTGCCCCAAATCAACCTCCAATTGTTCCCGAAGGGGATCAAATTTTCAAGGGATTCCTTGACCACAACATCAAGGCTCTCTAACACTATCTCGCAAGAAACTAAACGTGAGATCTTTCAAGTACCCCTATTTATGGGATGCCACCTTCCTTGACTGAAGCGGTAATGATATCAACTGCATCTGCTACCCAGCCTATAGTTACTCAGGCTATTGCCTCAACTAGTAACCCAACCCTGGCTAATGTTTAAGATTTGGCCTCCCCTTCTATCTCTGGACCTACCTCCATCGGGGTTTTTGTACCCCCTCAACTACAAATAATTCAACGAAGTTCTACACATTTTCAGAACTTGATTGTCTCTACCCCACCCACTCTTGCACCCATAAATATAAGAGTGACTACCTATCCCATAACTAGTGTCGCCACCACTCAACCACCTTTGACGGCATCTAGTTAAGTTGTGCCCTCCAACTTCATGGTACAACCTCCCTTGACCTCAACATCAGTCCCTATGACAAACTACCAATATGTTGTGCCTATACAAACACAACCTAGTACGTCATACGCCCCTCACAACGCCTTCTAAGTACCTTACAACTTAGATGGTGCCCCACCTATCAATCCACCAGTCGATATAATCAAGATGCTGATGGATAAGATGTCTAACCTTGAAACATCCATTTTCAGTTCAAGCAACGTTCTTTCATACGAACAAATCTGCAACGAACCCATTCACCCTTCGGTGCCTATTCGACCATATCCTAACCAATGAGAACTCTCAAAATTTACTCATTTTCAGAGTAAAGAGGACCCACAACAACATCTACGAGCATTTAGACACGCTTGCTACCTTATAGCACATGATGATGCATTACTACTTTGCACATTTCCCATGTCACTTTCTAGTGCCGCCCTTGATTGGTATAGTTCTATTACCAGTCATTCTCTCTTTACCTTCACTCAACTAGCTCAACTTTTTTTTGACCACTTTTCAATCAACATAACTAAAAAGGTCTCCATCACAGACCTATATTTTATTAGACAATTCGACGATGAATCAATAGCTGATTTTGTTGCCCGTTAGAGAGGCTTAATCAACTAACTCTCCTTTTCTTTACCTCAATCTAAGCTCATTGAGCTCTTCTCAAGAGCATGTGCTAAACACATCTCATCCACTTTATGGGTCAAAACATTTCACGAAGCTTTCACCATGGCTAAAAAGCTTGAACTCTGCGTAGTTGAAGAAGACAAGGTCAAATTGCGTAATAACACAAAATCTAATGACCCTTCTTCATCCAAACATTCTTCTTCCCACTCCAAGTCCAAGGGGTCGGCAAATGTTGTGGTACTTAGGTCATCATCCTCTACCACAACCAACCAATCTGAACTTTCCAAATCAGAATACATCACAAGACAATTCCAACAATGATATGTACAACGTCAATACACTCTAATAGGAGAATCATACGCTTCAGTTTTGGATAAACTAGTCAATTAGGGAGTCCTCAACCTCCCTAAAATTTGACCACCTCAATTTGATCCCTCAAAAGCCATCCCTACATGGTATAGGGAAAATAACTTTTGTAATTATCATCGTGTCAACGGTCATGACATAGACAACTGCAAAACCTTCAAGAACATTGTCCAAGACATGTTAGACAAGGGGGATCTTGTTTTGGATAACCCAAATGCGTCAGCTAACTAAAACATAGATATCTTTAGACAACCATTCCCTAACCATCCCCCAGGTCAAAATAATGTTTAGACCATGGCCAACGACTTTTAAGAGCGCAATATACGCATGGTCGACATGGTTTCTCTTTTTATTCCTAACCAACCTCTCCCATAGTTTGAAGAGGTTAGTCAACCTATTTGTCCACCACAGGTAGAAGAGCCTTCTTCTCCTATTTGTCCACCATAGGTAGAAGAACCTTCTTCTCCTATTTGTCCTCCACAGATGGAGGATAGTCCTCCATCTACCCCCCTTTTACATGTAGGAGAGGCTATTTTGACCTCTCCCATATTGAAAGATGTTTTGATGCCACAAATGTCAGTGGCCTCTCCCTCATCCTTCTTATCATCAATGGGGGATCATACTTTCCCTGCTCTTAGACCACACGTCGAAAGCATGATCATACCTACGCTCTATTCTCTCAAAGATCCAAGCTCTCCAATCCCTTCTCCACTGAGAGAGAAACTTGCCACCTCTAAATCTTTAGAAGCTCAACCTTCCATATTTGAATCTAAACCCTCACAGGTGTCCACCATGTCAAAATAGATTAAATCTCTCAGTGTTCATCCTGCATTAAACCTCACTCACCCACAAGTGAAGGTAGACTTGAACCTCGCCTCGCACAAAAGTGGTCCTCGCACCAAACTAAAGAAGGCTGTTAAACCACGTCAGAGAACTCCTCCCCCATCTTCACCATTGCCCCCTATTTTGGGCCCACACCCATCTACCTTAATAAGAGTGCTCCCAACTCCAACAAATAACAAAAACAAATCACCTCCATTACTACCTTTACCTGATAAAAACATACTCTCTAAAACATCCAACACCTCTCACCACAAAAGTTTCATCTACATGTGTGGTCACACCACCAAACAAAAAGATGGTATGAAAAACTCCTACAACAACTCCTAAACAGAAGTTGTCATTTCCTACTACAACAAAGCGCGTAGACCCATTAGCAGGTTCTTATGCTTTACTGTTACGCCAATTGTTACAGTCTTTTAACATCATTCTCTCGCCTATTAAACCATATCAACCTCTCAGACAAAAACCATCTTGGTTCGACGACACTAAAATCTGTGTGTATCATCACACACCTGGACATGATACTGAAAAGTGTTGTGCTCTTAAGGTTGTCATTCATCAACACCTAAAAAAAGGCACCCTTCTCATTAAGCACCCCTTTGACAAACTACTGACATCATTCTATGCCTCCCAAACCTCCTCACCTTCACACTCATCAACTCTCAAATCAGAACCATCTTGGTTCGACGACACTAAATTTTGTGCCTATCATCGTACACCTAGACATGACACTGAGCGTTGTTGTGCTCTTAAGGTTATCATTCGTCAACACTTAAAAAAACACCCCTTTCATCAAGGATCCTCTTGACCACCCTTTCAACAAACTATCAACACTATCCCATGCCTCTAAAACATCTTCACCTAAATCAGAATCTCAACGTGAGACTATGGTCCCTCTACCACCTTCTCCCCCTTTGTTCGAAATCAACACCATCAATGTGGCCACTAGGTCACAAACTAGGAAGGATAAAGGGAAAGAGAAGGTTTCTATCCCTTGGACATATCTATTCGTCAAGCCCTCTCCACCATCGAAACCCAAGACTTCAATCTTGGGCACATCTCAACCAACATCTTCGAAACCAATTCGCGACTCCATGGTAAAACAACTTCACCAAACCTCTGTAAAGATGTCTTTGTATGACCTCATACAAAGCTCTCCACAACATCACCAAGCTTTAATCAAAGCTTTACAGGCAGTGGAGGTCCAACCTGAAGACCCCCAACCATTAGCTGCTTTAGTCAAAACACTACCCATCATTGCCTCCATCACTTTCAATCATTCTGAGATTTCAAACTCCAACCTGGAAGATCAGGATCTCACCCTCTTAAACTAAGAATATTAGGCAAAAGCTTCACAGGATGCATCCTCGCATTGCACTCCTTGTCAAAGAGGAGCTTCATTACCTTATCTCCGTCTCATTTATCCAACCCATTGATTATCCGCAATGGGTGTCAAACATTGTCCCTATCACAAAAGCAACTGGGGGAATTTGACTTTGTACTGACTATCACGACCTCAACCAAGCATCCACCAAGCATCCACCAACTTCACATCCAAAATCGACCAAAACATGCCTACAACCAAAATCTGAAAGAGCGAGATTTCAAAATCAGAGATCTCATCCTTAAGGAAAACCAACACATAATCAATATGAAAAGAAGCAAACAGTGAAAGTTTGCTTCTAATTGACTCAGACTTTACATAATAAAGCATAGATCAGGCACTTATCGTCTGTCTTCTCTCGAAGGCTGACTAAAATTTCAGCTTCTTCATGCCTTACATCTACGACCATTCTACTGTTAATCAAGTAATCATTCACTTGATGTTTAACTTGAGCTCGTCCCTTGAGCAACCCCCGTCATCCTTATTCTTATTTCTTTCAACCCTTTTCCCCTTAAACATTAGTTAACCCATTGATAAAGCATGAATGCTTTGTCTTAATAAAAGGGGAACCCCCAAATCTCTATAGTCAAGTCCATGACTAAAAGCTCAATCAAAAACAAAAACACATAAAATTGGGATGCCTATTCACAGGTCATAAACTATCAATGTAGATTGCTCCCTTGAAAGACAGCTACATCATTGTTGTAATTACTAGACTGTTCCCTTGAAGGATAACTATTCACAGACATCCAAACATACAAAGCAAACTATAGACCATTTCTTCGAATGATGGCTATGACTAAATTTTGCTACATACACAGCACCACATGACCACAAAACAAAACAACATCCCCAAGTAGACTTCCTGCATTGATCAGTCTACCATAAAAAAATAAAAAAATGACTGACAAACTATTAAGTCATGGACTTGCCTATAGTCATTCTCAGGGTCACCTATAAAAGGGGCAAAATTATCCCTACTAAAAAGGGTTACCCTATCCTCACATATCACATAATCATACATATTACACCAACATACTCAAGAGATTTTGAGCTCACTTAATGTCAAGTGATTCGACTACTTCTCTAACATAAATCAATGGTCAATGACGTAATGCATGAACGGGGATTTTGTTTGTAAAAACTTTATTTATGCTATCATTATGGTCCTTGTCAATGAAAGAGCACCGTGCCTTTCCCTTCTTACACATCTTTGTCATACCCAAACCAAACCAATTCAAATCAAACCAAACATTTTTTAACCAATAACATAACCTCATGATTTATTTAATGCAAATACCAATTTGTGTTATATAAATTATCATAACCCATTCACACTAGTTTCTATGAAAAATAATACACATAGAAACTACCAACCCAACACAATTTATGTCAAGCATGTACCATCACCAATATAGAAAAGTGTTGAAGCATAAATCATACTCATTTCATTTTTAGCATACACCATCACAAATATGAAAAATTGTTAGGGATGAAAAACCACACAACCAATGTTACATAATACACCATCACATAATATAGAAAATACTGTAACATCATCATACACTCACATAACCAATGTTATAGAATATACCATCACACAATATGAAAAAGGCTATAACATCATTATTCATTTCATTCTTAACATACACCATCACTAATATGGAAAATTACTAGGGATGAAAAATCATATAACCAATGTTACAGAATACACCATCACATAATATGGAAAAGGCTGTAACATCATCATACACTCATCATTTAAAACATAACCAAACCAACCAACAACCTCTTTGACTCCATCTTTTCATTTTGGCGAGAACTACATTGGCCTGAGGCCCTCGCATGGGCTATGTAGGCAGCACTCAGTTGACATGGGGTCTTCTAAGATTAGCTCGACCATTCATTCGTTCATCTACCTGATGGACCAACCATATAACCTTTAACCATGACCTAACCTAGACAAACCCAATCCATAACCTACCCTCTTCTCCCCTTTTGGGGAGAACTACATTGGCCTGAGGCCCTCGCATGGGCTATGTAGGCAGCACTCAGTTGACATGAAGTCTTCTGAGGTTAGCTCAGCCATTCACTCGTTCGTCTCTCTAAGGACGTCAGCCATTTTTTCATTCATCTACCTGATGGACCAACCATAGAACCTTTAACCATGACCTAACCTAGTCAAACCCAGTCCATAACCTACTCTTCTTCCCTTTTGGTGAGAACTACATTGGCTTGAGGCCCTTAACACCGGGGCTATGTAGGCAGCACTCAGTCTTTTGAGGTTAGCTCGGCCATTCGCCCGTTCGTCTCTCTAATGACAACGGTCATTTATTTGTTCGTCTACTCGATGGACAAACCCTTTAACCTTTAATCATGACTTAACCAGCCCAAACTCATGACCAAAGCACTAGCCCTAACATTGTAGAAGTCACCTTTAACTTCTCATGGGGCACATTAAAGATCACACACACATCTCCCTGACCACAACACATAACTCTTGAGATCACTTATATCTCAACCCAACTCGACCAACAACGTTGGAAATCGTGACTATCTCCTCAGACCAAGACCACTTCTGAGACAACTTTGTCTTGGTTATTTTGATTGCATATATGCTATCTCACAAATAGTTAGCAAATTGTCTACACCTCACATTACGACCCTCACAAGTATCAGATCACGCCCAAGTTGATCCCCACTACTTGTGACTTTTTTGTGTTTTCTAGGAGCACTTCTCAAGCCCGGGATACTTGAAACATGATGACCATTGGAGCTACAGCTTTGATCGTTTAACTCAATCAGCTATGACTAAATGTTGGAGACTGGTTACTTCTATTTTAACACTCTTCGACCTTGACCGCGATAATTTGACCTACCTATCAAGTGAAGTGGTATACATACAATCTCAACTATTGTAGCTTTCACATTCCAACTTCACCATACCCATCCACTACTTATCGAATTGACAATTGATTTCAGATTTCTCTCTCTTGATTTCTGCTTTGAGAGGGAACACCTCATCCCATACCTAGGGCAACTAACACCTTATTTTTGTCTTGCAATTCATCAAGAACAACTAACAAGACAAAAAAGGGTAAATATAGACACCAAAATTGTGTCGACTCCCCTTGATCCCTTACACACTTTATTAATTTAAAATAAATTACTTATTTTAAATTAATGACATCACCTTAGACACCTCACCTTGGACACCTCGCCCCTAGGACCATTTCCTACTTTATGACTCATCATATGACTAAATCTTTCACATCATAACTACCTAAGACCTATTCCAACCTCCAAACTAACTCTTGTGCCTAATAAACTCATCTTTTGACCGTTCTCTAATGGCAGATGCACTTGGCGGATGGAGAAACAGGTCAAACAGCCCTTTTACCCATTTTCTAGCCACCGACATCGGTCAACTGTCGATCGACGCTGGTGGGTTCACCGACATCGATTACATAGGCTCGACGTCTAACCTTGAATTTCTCTCTTAGACTCTCTTCTCCCCCGAATCACTAATCACTCTCGCTCGAATCAAATCTCTCTCTCTCTCTCTGGCTCTCCCCCAGACTCTGAGACATCGACGCGCACACTCTAAGACCAAGCATTAGACTTCAATTTTCGCTCTCCAAGCTACAAAAACTCTGTAAAATCACTCCAGACATTGGATTGGAAACATTGCATGAGATCTTCGACATCATCCACAACAAGAGCTAAGTATTCTTCTGTCTTATTTTAGTATTTAGAATATATTAGTAATTAGTTTTTATTTACTATTTCTGAATACTATCAACCCGACCCGACTTTCTTTTTGGAGAGGCTAAAAAGCCTTCCCCATATCCTTATCCTCTTTACACACCAACCTTCTACCTTTTTCCATTCTTAGAGCCTACTCACAGTCCTGCAACCTTGCACAACCCTGTAAGCTCCCAAACCCTTCTGTCGACCACAGACATAATCCAAAACCCGTCTAAGGCCCATTGCCCCGACTGACATCGACCACAACCCCGATCGACATCGACAATACTACCGACATCAGCACCATCCACAAATCGATCTCGACAGGACTATCGATGTCGATGACTGTGTAAGACTGACAGTAGAGAATAGGTACGCATTATTTTTATTTCTTTTTTTTAGTCTTTCACCATTTCTCTTTATACGACACTCTTTTCATAAATAGTGGACTGTCATCCCTCACGGAGCTTTACGCTTCTGAGATCGAGCGTGTGCTTGGCAGTCCACCTTATCTTTATCTAACATTCTCTTTGTTTGAGTCTTATTCTTATCTACAGGTGTCTTTCTCCACAGCCAAAGAGGAGTTCCTACAACGTCTGGATACGGTGCACAACTTAATTTGGGTAACGTACAAACCCCTGACCCTAACCTTTAGTTTCTTTTTTCTTCTGAATGTAAATAGTAAAAAATGAGTAGAAATAAGGAGGCTTGTGACTTATTTTGATCTGAGAATTGATAACCTATGTTAATTGGCACACATCAAACATAATCGTACAACATCATAGTGCATTATTATATGGGCATAACACTTTTGTCTTTGTAACATTTTTTGATATGAGATAGTGTCATGACCTGCAATTATGTCTAAAAATGGAAACCAATTGATCCTTAAATAGGTAGTGTCAAAAACTACACTAGTTTCTTTGTTTTCATGGATATAAATTCTCAATTTCTCGTTAACTAACTTGAAATTGGCATTATAATTAAAATCAATAGTAAAACTGATAATAAGCAACAAGCATGAGTCACAGAGGCAATATGAAAATTAAAATTAATAATATTCACCTGATCTAGGATACATCTTTGGGTCCTGCTCAAAGGTAGAACTGATCAATTATTAATGCAAAAATCACTTTGTACATCAGTTATCCCCAATAGGGGTTTTTGATCTGTAAATAAATGTTTTGATGTCCTCTGGTTCTAGCTCTAGCAATTGGCTCTGACTCTAACTCTTGGCTCTAGCTCTTGACTCTAGATCTTAGCTTTCAGATCTAACTCTCAGCTCTGGCTCTTGGCTCTAGCTCTCACTCTTGGCTTGGAATTTGCTTGATTATTCTCAAGTTTTGTGTGTTATGTGTTGTTCTTCATACTTCAATTGTGATTTCAAATGACCCCTCTAGACCCTTTCTATAGGTTTATAGGTCCACAAAAGGTGGGCTTGGATGATTATCCTTTCCCAATTTTAAATAATATTCATAATTATTTCAAGACCTATTTTAATGAGATTAAAAATTATCTCATTCTATCATGGGATTAGAATATAAGGCTTTATTTAGCCCACACATGAATTATACGGCCTTAAAATGTTTTAATTAAAACATTACATTAAAAATAACAAATAATATCTCACATTTATGGGAACAAATATTATCATATCCCATTCCTTATTAAAAGGCAATCTTTTGTTTATATCCACATGTGTGGAAAATATATTTTTTTAATATTAAACTTTATCCCATGTAAAGTGGTCTCACCTTGCCACATAAATGTGCCATGTGGAGGCTTGTAGTTGTGCCATGTGTCCATAAAAATGTGTGTCATGTGCCCATACCACATTGGACTCGCTTTAATGTTTTTTGAATGGGTTTGACCATCATTGACTAATGTTGACCCATCTTTTTGACTTTTGACCAACTTTGACTAGCCATAACTTTTGTATACAGACTCAGAATTAGTCTATTCAAATTGTGCTAGAAAGATTATGACAAGTTATATACCATGAAAATAGTTTAGAAACGTTCCATGACCATCAATTTTTATAGTTTGACTAGCTTTGACCACTTATTGACCAAATGTTGACCAATGATAATTGGAGCATATGATGTCCATTTTTTGCATTCTAATAGTTGTCAAAAAGCTCTTGATGAGCTCTACATAATAGACCACTTTTTAAAAAAATTAGGAAACATCTAAAAGTATCCTCCAGATCATGCCTCATGGAGATCTTTGTAGTGGACTCTGTGGTCTCTAAAACTGCTATTCTGATATGGGCAAGCTATGCCATTATTTTCCTGTGGAAAATCATCAATTCACAATGTGCCCATCAACCTATGTAATTCCTATCAAAAACCTCCAAAGCTGAAAATATGAATTTAATTCCCAAACTGTACTAAAAACTCAAATTGCTAAATAGGAGATTCAAATTCAAATTTTCAAATATAAAATCGTTGATCATGATAAACCTGTCTCTCATTTCCTCTCATAAATTTGAACTCCAAAATCAAAATTAAACAATATGGGAAAAATATTTCCTTTCAACATACAACATGAATCCCATATAACCAAATGTTGTGAATTATTTGCATGCCATTCAACAATCATCATCTATCCAACATATAATTAAAGAATTATTTACCAACTCATTTTAATGTATTTTCTTTTTTAGTTAATACGTGATCCATGGTTGACTTAGTAACTGTTGGTGAATTAACAACTTCATTTACCTTTGTAACAGGCCTATTTTTCATCTTTTTCTTACTATTTTTAAGATGGCGTGATGGTTGAAGTTTCCAACACTGTTCCACTTG
Organism: Torreya grandis; assembly: GCA_037957365.1. Taxonomy (NCBI): domain Eukaryota; kingdom Viridiplantae; phylum Streptophyta; class Pinopsida; order Cupressales; family Taxaceae; genus Torreya; species Torreya grandis. The sequence goes on along the minus strand of JARHVA010000539.1, from coordinate 3,016,084 downwards.
ATGTCCACTCATATGACAATGAGTACAAAAATTCATCTTCCTAGGTGAGGAACCCTATTTTCCATTTCTCACTTTTGAGTGATGAGATTGGTCTTTGGTAATAAGATCATCAAGAAACCACTTCTGCATGAATGACTTTTTCTTCCAGCAATAAGCAATAGAATGATTACTTAACCCACAAAATGTACATGAAAAATCATACATCATTTTTTGTATATTTAAACCATATTATTTATACTAAAAGAGTACATCATTAGAAGTTTTACAATTTCCCTTAGGTTAATGATTATAATCTGTGTAAGAACGAGAAGGTGGAATCTCATTACCTCTTCTCTAAATTTGCTTACATCTTTCACCCTATGATGTTGAATCAACGATTTCTTATAAATAATCTTCCTGTGGGACTAGTGGGGTAATCACTTGGCTATCGAAAGCTTGGCTCCCTTCAAAATTATTGGAGCATTATCTATTTTCCATTCCCACACTAGAATAACCCAAACCTACAAAATGCGGATGATCCTCCACCTATATTGGGTTATAAATACCTTGGCCATTTTTATCAAGGCCTCTTCCATCAAATCCCATTTTAATTAATAATTTAGATCAAATGTCTTTAGTATGTTTTTCAAAATCACCAAAAGTATTACCTGAATCTGAATTTAAATGGGATGAATAACATGATAATTAACTTACAGTGCATTTTTCTTTCATGATTTTTGCATCTGACATGGAAGGCAAATCTTTTTTCTATTCACCACATTGCAATCTCATCAAGAGCTCATCCTTAGTTTTTAGCTCTAATTTCAAGAGTGCAATTTGTTCTTCAAGGGAGTAGTACTTGGATCTCAAAAAAGAATTCACATCTTGAATTTGTCTATTGATTATTTCAATTTCTTCTAAACTCTCTTTTTTCAAGGCTTTACCCATATATATCTACAAACAACCTGTACTTTCAAAACAATGCACACTAAAAATGGAAGATTAATAAGCCCAAAATGTCTACAAATACTGAATCAAAACCAAATTGAAATTAAATGAAATCTAAAAGTGAGCCACTAAATTCAACCACTCTGATACCAAACTTGATTCATAAATAGGCAATGTCCAAAACTACACCAATTGCTATATTTTTATGGATGCTTTATAAATTCTCAATTTCTCATTCATTAACTTGAAATTGGCATAACAATTAAAATTATCACTAAAAACTGATAATAAATAATAAGCATGAGTCACAGAGATAATATGCAAACTAGAATTGATAACAGAGTTCACCCAATCTAGGCTACATCTCTGGGTCCTTCTCAAAGATGAAACTGATCGATTATTGATGTGAAAATCACTTTGTACATCAGTTATCCCTAATAGAGGTTCTCAATTTGTAAATGGATGTTTTGATATCCTCTAACTCTGGCTCTTGGCTCTATCTCTCAAATCTTATCTCTAGCTCTTGGCTCTCATCTTTGGCTCTCGATTTTGGCTCTTGGCTTAGACTCTGCTTGATTATTCTCAAATTTTATGTGTTTTTCTTCACACTTTGATTGTTGTTCACACTTTGATTGTGATTTCAAATGACCCCTCCAGACCTTTTATATAGCTTTACTTATCCACAAAATATGAGCTTGGATGATTATCCTTTTTTAATTTTAAATAATATTCATAATTATCCCAAGACCTATTTTAATGAGAATAATAGTTATCCCATTCTATCATGGGATTACAATATAAGGTTTTATTTAGCCCACACATGAATTATATGGCCTTTACATGTTTTAATTAAAACATTACATTGAAAATGTCGTAATAATATCCCACATTTATGGGAATAAAGATTATCATATCCCATACCTCATTAAAATGCTATCTTTTGTTTATATCCACATATGTGTGGAAAATATATTTTTTGATAGGACCTAGGTTCCACAAAGCTCTGACACAACTTGTCATATTTAAGAGCACACTTAATTACTTTTGTATTAGCAACTTAACATGAATTTAACTAGAAGCAAAGAGTAACTAGAAATCAGAAATAGCACAGAATATGAGAGGCAACACACAATTGTATTCAACTCATTCCAGAAGGAAATTACAATAAAGAGATCACACTTTTGCATCTACTTCGTGGGCATACCAGTAATCTTCCCTCAAGAGTTATCTTCTCTCAATATAGGTCACAACAAATGGCTAACATAGCGTTGTTGTTCACCTCAACCAGTTAGTACAATACTGCCAGTACAACCGAGTACGAACCGGTACTCCAAGTAGATCTCCCCTGATCTTGCTCCTTGATATGTTGTTGTCACCGTTGATCTTGCTACCCCGCAGATCTACCTTTGACCTTGCACACACACACCCCTGCAGATCAATCATGATCTTACATACCTGAAAGAACTCATGTGATTTCAACAATGGAAGAAATCTTCGGGTTCTACACTTTACAATACAGCCCATGAGTCTATTATATAGATCCCATGCATACAAAAATTAGACAAGCGGCTCAAGACTCGAATTAGTCTTTAACATGCAAATAACTGATTCAACAAATTAACTATCCATCAACAAGCAGTTCTGGAACCACACAGGTGACCGACGTCAGTCCCTGTCTGTTTGAAGGTGACCGACGTCGGTCGACTCTTGACCGATGTCAATTGCTTTCTGTCGACCTTTGACCGACATCGATTGGCCTGCCGATGTTGGCTACTGTGACACTCAGCAACCTCCTCTATGTTTGCATCTGGGTGAAGCTTTTAGCTCCACAACCTAACAATCTCTCACTTGGAGATAAACAACTGCACCTATACATGTACCAGTACATTGTCTAATCTGTATCCTGACTTATATCCCTCTTCAAGATCAATCTTGAAGACCAACCACCACACACCCTATGGTGTTACGCCTGTGTCTGAATTTCTCCATTCTCAGCTTACCTTCTTCTGCCATTGCTATACTCCCACTCAATTAAAAACCCCTGAGAGTGAACTGTAATAAAAAAACACTTAACACACTCTGTGACCAAGGTGTTAGTGAACCTCGCTTTGAGAACCTCCAACCTCGCTCTGATACCAATTGATAAGACCTAGGTTCCACAAAGCTCTGACACAACTTGTCAGATTTAAGAGCACATTTGATTACCTTTGTATTAGCAACTTAACACAAAATTTAACCAGAAGCAGAGTAACTAAAAATCAAAAATAGCACAGAATATGAGAGGCAACACACAATTGTATTCAACTCATTCTAAAAAGAAATTACAATAAAAAGATCACACTCTTTCATCCACTTCGTAGGCATACCAGTAATCTTCCCTCAAGAGTTATCTTCTCTCAATACAGGTCACAACAAATAGCTAACACAGCGTTGTTGTTCACCTCAACCAGTTAGTACAATACTGCTAGTACAATCGAGTACAAACCGGTACTCCAAGTAGATCTCCCTTGATCTTGCTCCTTGATGTGTTGTTGTCACCTTTGATCTTGCTACCCCACAGATCTACCTTTGACCTCGCATACACACACCCTTGCAGATCAACTGATCTTACTTATCCATGTAGATCTCCTCCCTGATCTTACAACAACTTGTAGATCAACCATGATTTTACATACCTGGAAGAACCCCTGTGATTCCACCAATGAAAGAACTCTTCTGGTTCTACACTTTACAATACAGCCCATGAGTCTATTATATAGATCCCATGCATACAATAATTAGACAAACGGCTCAAGACTCGAATTAGTCTTTAACATGCAAACAACCGGTTCAACAAACTAACTGTCTGTCAACAAGTAGTTCTAGAACCGCACAGGCAACTGACGTTGGTCCCTGTCCATCTGGAGGTGACCGACATCGGCCGACTCCTGACCAATTGCGGTTGTTTTTTGTCGACCTCTGACCGATGTCAATTGGCCTACCGACGTCGACGACTGTGACACTCAGCAACCTCCTCCATGTTTGCATCTGGGTGAAGCTTTTAGCTCCACAACCCAACATTTTTTTTAATATTAAACTTTATCTCATGTAAAGCGATCTCACCTTGCCATGTAGATGTGCTATGTAGAGGCTTGTAGTTATGCCACATGTCCATACCAATGTGTGTCATGAGTTGATACCACATTGGTCTAGCTTTAATGATTGTTGACCAAGTTTGACTAGTGTTGACCAATGTTGACTCATTTTATTGAAATAGAAAGAGCATACAACAACCAAGAGATTGGCACTAAAAATAGAAGAGAAGATAAACTCCCACTTCAGCCCAAGTCCAATTTTCATTATGCCAAGATAACAAAGCCTTCTAAAAGTATCTTTGTCTTTTATCTTGCATGAAAAACCCTTTGGCATTTGAAAAGAATGGTGAGCTCAAGTTTGAGTCAAAACCTTCATCATGCATGATGCTATGCCAATATCCAAATTTGAACTACCGAAAGTGTTTGAAAATAATTTTCTTTGCATGAAATCAACACCAAAACTAAGATTAGAACTCCACTTGAACTACTAGAAATGTTGAAAGCTTGAACTTGAAGTTGAGTTGGATCATTGTGACTAGGAGACAAGCATGGCTTCAACAAATAGTCAACTAAAGCTTTGACCAATCAACTATAAAAAGCCTTCCACTGTTAACCTCTTCAAGCCTTTCATACATTCAAGTCTCTATTTTAGAACTGAAAGAGTCATGTCTGAAGGTAGATGCATATCTTTAAATGATTTGATTATTTCATTTATTATTTGGTGTTCTCTTTACTACAGTCTTGGACTATAGATCTTCTTATAAATGGAAAAATAATACTTTGCTAGATTTTTGCATGTTCATGCTTATCTTGGATGCATCTGATCTTTATTAGGTCACTTTGCATGCTCTGTATGTATTCCTTCAACATTCATTTGGGCTCTTTGTCTTGAAATTTTCCTTTGTCATGTATTCCTTCAAGGATTTGTTCTCATCCTTTGTCTTTAGGCTTATTACCCATGGCTTTATACCTTATTTATTTCTTTCAGACAAAAAGTCTAAACGAATTATATCTTTAGGCTCTTTGTCTTTTGTCACTTTTATGTAGACAAATTATCTGTGAGAATTGTCTCTTAATCCTTTTCAATTGGTCCATTTCCTTTCTATTTCCTTTGGACAAAAAGTCCAAAGGAATTATTTTAGAACCACTCCTTTCTTCATTTAATTATTTTAGGTTTCTCTTTATTTATTTCCTTCAGATAAAAAGTCTAAAAGAATTCTCATAAATAGAACCCTTATAAATTGCCCTATGGGCTTTCGAAACTTCCCTTCGAGCTTTTTGACATGGTCTTCCACTTTGAAAAGTGCCCCATTTTACCTTGAAAATAACTTCTTGAAGGGAAAAACCCCTTCAAACGTATTGTCAGTGACCCTTTGGAACCTTTCCAATTTGCCCTTCAAGCCTTTCAAAACTATCAATCAGCTTTTCAAGTGACCCTTCATAATTTTCAAGTGGAATTTTCTGAAGGGACTCTAACCCTTTAGATTTTTTTAGGACAAACTTTCTCGAAGGAAAAGAGCCCTTCGGGATTTCTAAAGTGTCCCCTTAATTCATTCATTTCCTTTGGACAAAAATTTTGAAGGAATTATTTCTTCTCAAGTTTGTTGATAATGACTTTCCTAAAGGGAAAGTGCCCTTCGGCTTCTTGGAATCGATCCCTCAGGAAAATGTTGAAGGTCCTTCAGAGTTATGAAGTGAAATTTTTTGAAGGAATTCTACCCTTCAAAAAAGTTGTTGAGGTTATCTTGGTGTTTCAAAAATGCCTTTTTCAGAAGGGCAGATACCCTTCGACCTTTTTATAAGTGAACCTTTCAAAAACCTTGAAGAACCTTTCAAAAATTTTGAAGTGAACTTTCCTGAATGGAAGATACCCTTCAGGATTCTTGCCAAGTGTCCTTCAAACTTTTCCAAGTGAACTTTTTCCTTCCCTTCGAATAAAATGTCTAAGGGATTTGAACCCTTCATAACTTTTCAAATTAGCCTTCAGATTTTTGCTTGGATAATTTGGAAGTTCAAACAAACCCTTTGGCTTTTTCAATGAACCCTTCAGAATTTTTGAACAAATGACCTTGCTTTTGAGGATGCCCTTCAAGATTTCTATTTGGACAATTCTCCCAAAATAAAGTGACCATTTAAAGTTTAATCATTCCTTCAAATTATTTAGGACCAAAAACTGATTCACAAGATAAACTATCATGATATACAAAGTTTTGAATAGTAGGGGTGACAATTTGACCTGTGGAGAAAAATTGTCAACATTTTGGTGACTCAATGGGGAAGCATGCATGTTATACTTGAGAACTTAGACCATATACATAATATTTGAACTCATAAAATAATAGTAAATTTGGTCCATGACTACAAGTACAACATCTAATTTGAAAAAGACAACTTTCATCCTCCAAAACAAGAAGGGAAACACACAAAGCAGGGAAAACTAACCAAAAAACAAATGTGCAAACAAGCACTTATTTAGAACAAAATAGAATGAAACTATTGTGCTTGAACATCACTTGGAGGAAATCAAACAAACTAAGTATGTATAAGGAGTTTTTCTCTTTGTTAGCAATGTTTTAGATGAATCCCATTGACTGGGATTAGAAGCTCCTCACCATCCATCTTTGCAAGTTGGAAGGCATTGTAAGATTTACAGCTAGAGATTATGTATGGGCCACTCCAAAGAGAGTTAAAATTTATGTGTCTTCCTAGTTTAGCTCTATCTTCATCCCAATTGAGGACCAAATCTCCTTCCGAGAAAGTTCATGAAGAAGCTCCTTTGTCAAAACTTCTCTTCACTTGTGCTTGATGAACTTCCATGGATAGCATGGCCTAATTTTTTATCTCTTCCAGATCCATAAGCTTAGCATACTTGATCTCCATAGGCTTATTCTCTAATAAGTCAAGCTGATGCATTAGTTTCAAAGTAGTAAATTCAAGAGAAATAGGTAACTTTGCTTCTTTACCATATACCAGCTTGTATGGAGAGATGGCTATTGATATATTGTAGGTGATCCTATCAGCCCACGGAGCTGACTTCAACTTGAGATTCCATGACCTCTGATTGTCTTCAATACTCATTATGATCCTCAATAGGTTCTTATTCATAGATTCAGCAAGGCTATTGCCTTCTGGATAATAGTTTGATAAAGTGTTGAGATAAATTCCATGATGGATAATCCATTGGCTAATCCTAGTTCCCACAAAAGGTATTGCATTATCAAAAATAATAGTTGAAGGAACTTCAAATTTAGTAAGTATACTTTCATAGAAATTGAGAATGTTGGTTTCGTTTGCTTCTTTCAAAGCCACTATTTTTGTCCAATGTGTGAAGTAATCTATAGAAATTAGAATCCATTTATGTCCTGAACTTGAAGAAGGATTTATGAGACCAATAAAGTCCAATCTCTATTGGACAAAAGGTTGATCCATCATAATTGGTTGAAGAGATAAGGCTACAAGTGACACTTTTCCTACAAACATAACCCACTATTTGCACTTCCTAACCCATGCATGGCAATCACCATATATAATAAGTCAATAGTACCCACCTCTCATGATCTTACGGGCTATAGTTCTTATAGAAAAATGCCCTCCATGATGTCCATCATGGAATTCTTCAAGCAATTTATAAGTTTGGCTTGGCTCTATACATCTTAGCAATATGCCATTAATATCTTTTTTGAAAAAAACACCATTAGTAAGCAAAAATGGAATTGACTGCAACCTAAAATATCTTCTTTTTGAAGCACTTAAATGAGAGGGATAAATACTATATTGGAGATATCTTACCAAGTCATGAAACCAGTTGAAAGGTGAGGTATGACTAGTTGCAACCTCTTCATCATTTGACACCAAAATAGCTTCATTAGTCTCTTGCAAGTCTTGAGCTAGATGCTCGCAAAGTCCTTTGCCTCTAATCAGCTTTGTCACCTTAATTTTCATATCATACTCCATTACCTTTGTTATCAAACTATCTCTCTTCTCATTTATATCTTTATTCAAAAAGAACTCCTTGATGCTTGGATGGGGAACCATAAGGTGTATCTTATTGTTAGACAATAAGTATCTAAACTTTTTAAGAGACTTTATAACTGAAAGCACATGTTTTTTAACAAAAGTGTCCCTTGTTTCATACTCTTCCAAGCCTTGACTAAAACTAAATATTGGTTGTTCCATAGTCTCATGATTTTGTTGCATAAGAATGCTTGAAATGATGTCCATGTTAGCATATGTATACAAAATAAAATATTTTGTGAAATATGAATTTATAAGTGTAGGAGCACTAGTTATGGCACTCTTAATATCTTCAAAACTCCTTACTCCTTCTTTGGACCAGCTAAAGATCTAATTCTTATTTAGCATGGTTGTAAGTGGCTTAGCTAAAATGGCAAAATTTTAAATATATCTTCTTATGAAGTTGATTTTCCTAAAGAAGCTTTGCATAGCTTTTTTGTGTTTAGGCAAGAAGAGTGCAAGAATAGAGTCTACCCTTTCAGAATCTATGCTTAAACTAGACTTTAAAACCACATGTTTAAGAAGCTTACCTTCATGAACTGAAAATACAAACTTTTAGAGATTTAGAGATACTCCAAATTGCCTACACCTTTCAAATACTTACTTAAAATGAATCATGTGATGTTCTGCACTCTTTAAAAACACTATTATATCATCCAAATAAACAAGTACAAACTTGTTAATAAGGCCTTGGAATGCCATATTCATGGCTCTCTAAAAGGTTGTTTCAACATTAAATAGATTAAATGACATCTTTTTATATGCAAACATCCCCCACTTGGTTGTGAAGGCTATCTTAAATTAGTCCTCTTTATTTACCAAAATTTGATTGTAGCCTTTATATCCATCCAACAAAGAAAACCTCTCTAAACTTGCAACTATCTTTAAAATTTGTTCCATTGATAGCAATGGATAGTGATCTTTAAGTGAAGCCCTGTTGAAATCATGAAAGTCAACACACAATATAATCTCACCATTCTTTTTATATATCGAAACAAGATTTGTCACCCAAGTTGAGTGCTTGATTAAAAATATAATAGTTGACTCTATGAGCTTGTGAAGCTCAGCTTTCATCAAAGTCTCAATCTTAGGATTGATGGGCCTTTATATTTGTCTCATTAGTTTAGTTTTAGCCTCTAACTCAATGGTATGTTGAGCTAAACTTGGATCAAATCCCTTGAGATCACTATATTGCCATGCAAATACATCAGTAAAACTTGTGCATAACTCAATGAAAGCTTATTTTTGTGAAGAAGTACATACCTTTTCCAACTTCAAAATTTTATCAATTGTAATCTCTATACTGGCATAGTGCTCTTATTTTGTTGACAAAGATGACTTCTCTTTCCTTAGCTCATCATCACCACTAAAAATATTCTCAAGTTTGACCAATCCCTTGGAAAACTTATTTGTTTTTAGCTTCACAATCTGATCACCATATTGCCATAAGTGCTTTGATTGGTTTCTTGAAAAAAACTTAGCCTCTTCTTACAAGAATCTCAAAATCTGATTGTCATATTTAAACACTTACCAAATCTCATGATTATCTAGAACAAAAGGCCTTACAACCACCTTTATGTGTGACTGAATTTTATCACTTTTTATATCAGCTAGGATACTAAATTGTGATCCAATGGAAGCCAACCTATCTATGTGTTTATTTTCATCTCTTGGTATTACATGATGTTAAAAGCTTAGAAATCTTCAAGTAAATCCTATATTCTATGCTCTTAAGATTTAAGCAATAAATTTTTACTTACATTCAAACCTCTTACTTGGTGAACTACAAGTTCACTATCACTAAAAACTCAGGTATTCACTTTCATCTTCCTAGCCCACTACAAACCGTGAACTAGTGCTTCATACTCAAAAACACTATTTGAACAATCAAACTAAAATTTAATAGAAGAGAAATACATTTGCTTTGTTGGAGAAACCAACATCATTCTAGATATAATACCATGTTAATTCGTTGATCCATTGAATTACAATTGCCATAAACCTTCACTAGATTCATCATCTTTAACCATGGCTAGATTGGCACATCATTCTCATGAAGGCAATACACAGCAAGTCCTTCAATCAACTTATAAGGATCATGGTCATGCAAAGTGGAAGCCCACTCATCAAGAAAAGAATTTAGAACTCCATCCAAAGGTGATCCATTTTCTATTTCATTATTTTATAGCACATCATCTAAAATGATACAGTTAGTGTTCACAACACTTGGCATATATGGCTCCATATGGAAACGTGTAATGGGTTTAGAATGAATAGTTACCTTGGTGCCATACCTAGTTTTAAACAATAAATAAGCCCAATCAACTTATAATTATCCCTCAATATTTGAGGTGAAATCCCTTGAAAGGCGCATATCAAAGTAAGGAGGCAAGTCTACCACAACAACATCCTACTAAATAGTAACATTAGGATAAGCATGTAATGTCAATTTTAGATCTTTGATGATGCCTACTATCTTTGTTGGTGACCCACCAACTGTAATACCCCTTAGTATTTAGCTCATAAACAAGGTCGAGCAATTATGAACCAAAGTATCACATACTATCAAAGAAAGGTAAAAAGGATGAGTTTTCTTTGATTTTACCTTAGTTTTGTCCACCTTTTACATATTATTTACTTGTACTTATTACTTAGTTGTCTAAGCTAAATTAGTCAAGATAACACCTTTCTCAAATGGTTTTGAAAACAATTTGAGAGCTGAAAGTTCTTAGATGAGCATATCTCTTTGTCCTGGAATGGAAAGAGAATCCCACGTGTTAATTCTGATAGTAGACTTCTTCATTTGATCGACTAAACTGAAATACGATCTACTAATTGGTTGCACTTTCTGAAGCATTGGTTGTTCATGAACTAGAGGTAGTTGATGAACTTTACTAACCTGTATACTCTAATTTTTTTGATTTGTAGTGGCATAAAATTATTCCTTTGTACTCTTAGAAATAACATTAGTAGTATTTGAAGCCTTTGTCACCTCCTATATCTCATCAATGTCTCTTTTTTTAGCTCTAGTTACAGCTACAACTTGACCACTTGAATTGTTAGTTTCAACATCTTGATTAAAAGTAGCATGATCATCCACTTGATAATTTACATTAATGGCATCAGGCTACCCTTTAATTTGTTGAGTTTCTCTTTGTGACACCAAACATGTATCTTGGTATTGACCTCCCTAAAAATAAAACTTTTCTTGTGTCATTTATGGCATAGTGATGTTTTGTGATACCAAGGCTTAGTTTTAAACATCATTGAGATTTGAGGACTGCCAACTTGAATCATGCATCAAGTTGTTTTGAGGTGGGGTGGGAATAATATTCTTTGAAGTGGAAGGATTATTAGGATCAAGGGTTATGGCTCTTTGTGTTTGATAAGGTGGTTTATTCTCTCTAAAACCTTGATAAGGAGGCCTTTGATCTTTGAAGTGATGATAGGTGGTCTGATTTTGTTGTTGATAGGGCCTATTAGATTGATATTTTTGTCTCTTGAGTTGCACTATTTCATTTCCAAATAATTGTAAAAAGCTTTTCAACTCTATTATCTCACTAGCTTGACTAGTAGGCATTACAATTTGATCTTGATGTGATGGAATAGGAGCTAAAGAAGGAATTTGAGGGGATGGTACATTATTCAATTCTAAGAATATAAGAATTGGAGGCCTTAGAGAAATCTTACCATCTTGTATCAAACTATTTTTTGCCCTTACTGCAACCTTATAAGCATCTGGAAAGGTAGTACAACCCATTGACTATATTATCACACTAATGTTAGAATTAAGGGCTTTTAAATAATACAAAAATACATATTCAAGGGATGGCCTTATCAACATAAGTATATTGGTCCATGTATTTTAGAATCTGAGGTTAAAATCAACCATGAACTCATGAGGGGCTCTATTTATGGTGGTTAATTGCTCAACTAAAGATAGGTGATCCAATTTGTCCTCAAATTGCTTGACTAAGGCTATACACCCAATTCATCCTAAATAGAAATAGAGTTTAGTAGGAGATTTATATACCATTGCAATGCTTTTCCTTTGAAGGAAGAAGTAAGCAATATGATAGTAACATTATTTTTAACAACATTATGGACTGAACATAAATTAGCTACATCTTAGATATGCTCAATAGGAGTTGATTGATTTTTTCTTGAGAAGAATAAGATGCTCTTGAGGGCAGACACTAGAATGTCATCAAAATGGGCTAAATTTAGTGGGATACTCTATTGAATGGAACAAACACCTAATTTTTTATGGCCATTTGGGTAGTGGGGTTTGTAGTGATTAAAACATTAGGATAACTAGGAGATAAATACAATTTTTGAAGATATGGTTTTGCCATCCTAAACTTTGATCTCTTATATAATATAAATTCAAAAGGAATACCTTTAATTGTTGACCTTGTGGTAACCTTTGGCATGAATGAATTGCCTGAATGATGCAATGAGATCTGTAATTTGAAGAATTTTTAGCTTGTGATGAAGATAGATATTCTCTTCTACTACAAATGCTTCTCCTCATCTCCAAACTTTCTTCAGATATACAAAATATTTCTTTGTTGACCCACTCGGTGTGCCAAAAACTATTATCAATCAAACTAGCACTCTTGTGAAGGTATTTTAAGGCCTTCACAGTCTAATAAAACTTGGAAACAATCCTAGGTTGTGGGTAACCTAATCAGTGGATTGAATCTCTAGGTTATAAGGGCTAGTTCCCTTTGGTGTATCAATTTGGATCTTTTTTCTATGCTAAAAATTGTTGGGGGAAAAGGAGAAAGGGGAAACTTGAAAGGAAATCCTATCTAATGATGGTAATACACCTAAATTTTGGTTTATCCACTCAATTTGAGCTTTTAAAAATACTAATTAGATAAGAAAAGATTAAATCTTCAACTCCAAGTGACTCCTATGCATAAGTATTTCATGAAAAGGTTTTACCTAGTGATAAAAGCTTGAGGGAAATAATGAAATAGGCTTGATTCAAATCACTAACAACCACTTATGTTCACTAGTACTTCAACCAAAAGATATTAAACATAGAACATGACCTACATAATCTAATTAGCTAGTAACTAGAAAAAAATCAAGACTTGACAAGGAAATTTTTTTTATCACTTATGCAAATCATTGATATAAATACACTATACCAGCATTCTATAAATTAAAAATAGTCCTTTTATTTATCTAATAAAAGGTTAAAAAACTCAAATCCTTGGTAGAGTTTGATCTTGTCAAAAGAGGGATTGATATCTCTAAATGGTCAGAAAAGCCAACTTATATAGAAAGAATATACAATAGCCAAGAGATTGGTGCTGAAAATAAAAGAAGAGATCAACTCCCATTTCAGCCCAAGACCAATTTCTATTATGCCAAGATATTAAAGCCTTATAAAAATATCTTCTTATCTTTTGTCTTGCATGAAAAACCCTTTGCCATTTGAAAAGAATGGTAAGCTCAAGTTTTAGTTAAAACCTTCAGCATGCATGATGCTACACCAATCTCCAAATCTAAACTACTGGAAACATTTAAAAATAATTTTCTTTGCATTAAATTAATGCCAAAATTTAAATTAGAACTCCACTTGAACTACTAGAAATGTTGAAAGCTTGAACTTAAAGCTAATTTGGATCATTGCATGCAAGAGATGACTAGGATACAAGCATGGCTTCAACAAACAGTCAATTTAAGTTTTGACGAATCAACTATAAATAACCTTCCACTGTTAACCTCCTCAAGCCTTTCATGCATTTGAGTCTCTATTTTAGAACTGAAATATTCATGCTCGAAGGCATCTACATGTCTTTGAATGATTTGATTATTTCATTTATTATTTAGCATTCTCTTTACTGCCGTCTTGGATTGTAGATCTTCCTATAGATGAAAAAATAATACTTTATTGGATTTTTGCATGTTTCTACTTGTCTTGGACATGTCTAATCTTGCTTAGGCCACTTTGTATACTTTGAATGTATTTCTTCAGTATTCATTTGGGCTCTTTGTCTTAGACTTTTTCTTTGTCATGTAATCCTTTGGGCATTTATTCTCATTCTTTCCCTTCAGGTTTAATGCATGTGGCTTTATACCTTATTTATTTCTTTTCAACAAAAAGTTTGAAGGAATTTTATCTTTGGGCTCTTTGTCTTTTGTCACTTTTCCATAGACAAATTTTCTTTAGGAATTATCTCTTCATCCTTTTCGATTGGTTTATTTCCTTCAAACAAAAAGTCTGAAGGAATTCTTTCAGAACTAATCCTTTCTTCATTTAATTATTTCAAGCTTCTCTTTGTTTATTTCATTTTAAAAAAAAGTCTGAAGGAATTATCATAAATATAACCCTTGTAAATGGCCCTATGGGCTTTCAAAATTGCCCTTCGATCTTTTTGACATGGTCCTCCACTTTGAAAAGTGCCCTATTTTGCCTTGAAAAAAAATTCCCAAAGGGAACAATCCCTTCAAACTTATTGTCAGTGACCCTTTGAAACCATTCCAAATTTCTCTTCAGGTCTTTCAAAACTATCCTTAGGCTTTTCAAGTGACCCTTCAAAATTTCCAAGTGTACTTTTCTGAAGGGATTCTAACCCTTCAAAAAAATTTAGTACTAACTTTCTCAAAGAGAAAGAGCCCTTTGAGATTTCTAAAGTGTCCCCTTGATTCATTCATTTCCTTTAGACAAAAAGTCTAAAAAAATTATTTCTTCTCAAGTTTCTTCATAATGACTTTCCTAAAGGAAAAGTGCCCTTCAGCATTTTAGAATTGATTCCTCAAGAAAATGTAAAGGTCCTTCAGAATTATGAAGTGAACTTTTTCCAAAGGAATTCTACCCTTCAAAAAAATTGTTGAGGTTCTCTTAGTGTTTTGAAAATGACTTTTTTCAAAGGGCAGATACCCTTCAACATATTTTTAAGTGACCCTTTCAAAAACCTTGAAGATCCTTTCACAATTCTTGAAGTAAACTTTCCCGATGTGAAGATACCCTTCAAGCTTCTTGCCAAGTATCCTTCAGAATTTTCCAAGTCAACCTTTTCTTTCCCTTTAGATGAAATATGTGAGGGGTTTGAACCCTTTAGAAATTTTCAAGTTACCCTTCAGATTTTTGCTTGGATAATTCAAAAGTTCAAACAAACCCTTCAACTTTTTCAATGAAACTTTTGGCATTTTTTAACAAATGACCTTGCTTTTGAGGATGCCCTTCAGGATTTCCACTTGGACAATTCTTTTGAAATAAAGTGAGCATTTAAACTTAAGCCATTCCTTCATATTATTCAAGACCAAAAACCAATTCACAAGACAAACTAGCATGATATGCAGAGTTCTGAATAGTAGGGGTGACAATTTGACCTATGGGGTAAAATTATCAACAGTAACCAATGAGTAATGCAAGGGAATCACAATCAATAGGTCTTATATCTAACATAGGAATGGTGACCTTTTGTGAATGTAAAATGTCATATTATTGTGACTAAAATGAGTTGAATTCAAAATCTAAATATTGATTTCCTTCTATACTATAAGTTACATTATCATGATGATGATCTATAGCATACTATGGATGTTGTTGAACATGATGAACTCTAGTGATTTTTAGAACCCATCATAGAGTATATAAAATTTGTGTTGTGTTCTATATGAAACGCCCTTAGTGCCCTATAATATCAATTTGGTACATGAAGGAATAGAGAGAGGCTCTCTAGAATCTATGAAAAAACTCTACTGAAGTGGCACTTTAAGAATAAGGATCCTTAGAAGGGTAGACACTTGATTTTAATCTTTCTGAGTAGATTGAACCATTTTACATGGCTCAACTAGAATAATTTTTACGTTAACCATATCTTTTTATTTTAAGGGGTATTCATATTGGATAACCCAAATTATGATTACATCATCATCATATAAATAATTTAGACACCTATGAACTATAGAAGGAACTATGTGAATATTTTAAATCAAAGGGCACCTTAATAACATATTGAATTCCCCTACACTGGGTACAATTGTGAACCTAGTGGCCACATGTGTTGGACAAAATTATAATGGTAATGTAATCACACAAATGGAGCTCTAAATGTGACCATTAAATCATTTTATTGTTGTTGTCATGGGAATAAAATCCTCATCTATGTATCCAAAATGATATATAAGTGTGATTGTGCATATAATTACAATCGAACCATTATCAACCATAACACTTTGAATAGTTTCATGATCAATGTCATCTCAAATGAATAAAGAGTGAAATTCTAAGTTATTGTATAATATTTCATGCTTTACAAATGTGAGAGAGTCCTAGATGGCACTAAATTATGGTACGTATCAATGATGCCATTAAAGGGATGATGTGTTTCTCTAGGAGGATGACAAAAATTGGTAGAGGGTATGCATTGTATGTGTAATGCATTCCTAATGTATCTATTATATCTTGAACCATATGCTTTAAAAAATATCACTGAATATTTTCATTGATTTAATTTTACTTACTTGTGGGTTTGAATTATTTTTAGGTGTGCCCATATCAATGATGTCAGCATCTATCATCTTGAATCTTGTGCCTTAAACTAATGCACCTATTAGTAGTGTGCCCAGATACTCTATGAAATGCAAAATCCATTCTAGTAAAAACCCATTGGAATAGGCATACTTACATCAACATATTTAATTGGAGGGAGAGATATCAGATTGCATTATAATAATGTTTTGAGTACCTTATATGGAGCTTCTAGTAAATTGGTAAACTATCTCATGGGAGGAGTTGATAATAAAATATGCAAAGTAGGTTTCTAAAAATACATTTACTATTGCATTTTGATCATTTTTATTTTCATTTGGCCTCACTTTGTATGGTGGCTTATTTGGATCCTTTGTATTGGAATCTAGGTTGGTTACATAGTTAAGATTATTCATTGCCAATAATTTGACTCCCCTTTATTTAAGTATATTACAAATCTATGAATGATGGGAATTTCTTGAACATATTAGATTCATGTAGTGGCACAAGTAAGCTATGTTTGACGATATCTTGGATTTCTATGTCTACCATAGGATTTATCATGTTAGATAGAATTGTGTTGTACCTTAAGACATATTATATAATAGACACATTAGATTTATGTTTGAGTTGGTAAATATGAGCATATAAAATATTCTCACTGATATTTATTGAGAAACATGTTATAAACATATCAACCAAGGAATTGAGTGTATGCGTTGATTGATGTGATGAGTTTATTGAAGAAAATCTGTAAATCTAAATAAAAAGAAGAAATATTAATCTAAAATATCTAAAACTAATCTAGAGCTACAAGCAAAAGAAACAACACAAACTTAAACTTTAGTTGCAAAAATATTCTTCCATTGCAATGTGAATTTAATTAGCTCTCTTTGAATTGTGGTTGCTCAGTCTTATAATGCAAGGTAAAATGAAAATTTTTTTGATGAGAAAATTCTCTTTGATATATTTTATTCTCTTTGGATTCACTTTTGATTTTTATATCGCTTTATCATCATAAGTCAAGATGATGAAAGTGATTGATTTCATGCTTCTTTATTGATTTTTTGAAGAAAGATCCAACGATGGAGGATTATTTAGATATTTAAAATAATCCAAATAATGTATGGTGGATAATGACTCCTCATCCATGAGGATGGTGACCATTTAAAATGGTTTAGATAAACATGGAGATGTTTATTTGAGTCACCAAGAATGAGTCAAATTGTTTGACAACTCAAAGAATGACTCAAAAGAAGTTAAAGAAGTTATGGGATTGGTTTGGGTGAGTCAAAATGTGAGGGAGATAAAGGTGTAAGATGTTGGGTGAGGCGTAAAATCCAAATTTATTAATTAAATTTAGATTTAAAGTGTGAATAATTGATTAAATTTGATTTATTTAATTATTTAAGAAGAGGGAAATGTCATGAATTATATTTCAAATGTTAGGAAGAATAATTAATAGGGTTTATGTTCATTTTGACACTAAATGTAAATTAGGTTTCCATAGTAAGTCATAAAACCATTGTAAATCATATTATTTCAAACTTATTAGGAATAACTTGGTCAATAAATGATCATTGGATGCATAGTTTAAAACATGTTACATAGAATGCTCTCAAATATTTTTTAGGGTCACCCTTTCCATTATATAGTGTAAGCTTTAGTTCCATGAAACTTTTTGTTAGATGATATGTTGTTATGTGTTTCACCAATGGAGTGTGTAATAAATTGTGAGAATCAAGCACCTGATTAGATTTTAAAGTACCTTGCTCTAAATGTAACACCTTAGTTTTCATATATTGAATCTCATGCATGAGGGATTGTACATCAAGAGAATAAGAATGTGTTCTAATAAAAGGTCATGTTCCTAGTGACTAAGTAGGAATTTCCATATTAACATTTTGATATCTTTGGGTTTCACCCATAATAGATGGTGGTACAAAAGTGAAATCCAATGGTTCCAATAAAGGCAAATAACACATAGGATTAGAAGTCTCAAAGGATTACACCTTCTTAATTTCCTCTCTAACAATCTTTATGAATAAATCTTTCATATCTTGATTCCTTCAAATAAATTCATGCAACTATCATTTATTTATGTCATCAAATATGTTAACTAGTTCTATCATTATGATATTATCAACCAAAATTTGAAATATTCAACTTGAGGACAACTTAATGTATCATTATGTCTAAGATAGGTAGAAGCAATTTTTTCAAATTGAATAAAACATGAAATAAAACCTTAGAATATTTTTTCTAATAAATAAATTATCAAAATTGAAAACCCTAAAAAGTTGATAAAAACCTTAGAAACATCTATGATTTGGGGCTTTGAAATATTCAATTAATATACATGTTCACCAATATGTTTATTCAATTTTTAGATTAAAATAGTATTAATCTTAATTAGATAAATTGATGAGTAAAATTAGAATTTACAAAAATACAATAAATGACACAAACTAATTTGGAACTTACCAAAGTTATAAATATGCTAAAAGGGGAAAGTACCAAAGAAACACAACTTAGTTATAACTTGGATGTGCATGACTATAAGTGTTATTATGAAATCACCTATGTGGTTGTGTGATGATGTTGTGAATCATGAATAGTGTTTCACTTAGATCTAGGACAAGATCACTAGAATTAGATAAGGGTAGACTATGTTGGTATCCTTAGGGTGAATTATTGTCTTGTGAGGGTTTATTCTTTGTGATGATATGACATGTTTCCTTACACCTGTATATCATGTTTAACTATGATGGATCTCTTGATATATTGCAGAAGCCACTATGTATCTTCTTCTTCAATTTTAACCCTATTTCATTAGATCATAAATGATAAATGGATTAAAACATAAAATGGCGTTAGCAGTTGAAGTTATGTTAGACCTCAATGCCTCCTATGTTGAGTGTTTCCTACATACCAATCATACTCCATGTAGTTATCCCAGATTATGGTGGTGTGTATAAAAATTTAGTGCAAAATGCTAAATATTGGTGTAATCCTAGTGTGATTAAGTGCTTCAATAATAACCTGTGACCTTGGAGGTGTATTCAAACTTATCTAAGGGATATGTGGAATTTGAATTATGAAAAATATGTATTTTTTCTCAATGTACAATTAGATATTTTGGTGTTTTCATTCATATGAGCCTCTACTAGATAATGGTTAGAAAATGTGGCTTTATAGTGATCATTTTTAAATTCCTTCATATGAGACTTGAAAAATATGTGGGATTACCCATTGGGTAATTTTTAATTTGATCAAAGATCCATTATTTGGTGGGAGGACATATTTGGCAAAATTGGACAATACTAGGGAACATGATATTCCAAATGGAGTGGCCTTGTCTAAAGAGTAGAGACGAATAAACTAGAAATGTGGATTAGTACAAAAGTGAGTTTAGTCTACTTATAATGTTGGATAGTGATATTTATAATCATAATTTTCTCAAGAGGTAAGGTTCATCTACATAAAAAGTGAAATAAGGGTAGTCAAGGATGGTAGAATTAGGCTTGAGCTAAGTGTGTATAAGGTGTGGTCACAAATACATTATTTTATCAATAAATACTATTTTATGTGTTTGTAGTTATCTCAATCATCATCTCATTCATATTATTCACCGAAATCTCATATTAGATGCCAATATATGTGATGTTAACACTAGATGAGGGTGAATACCTCATCCATCAAAGCAAAGCAAAGGTGATCAACATGTTCTTCCCCAACCCCCTCCACTACCCTAAAGGTAAAAAAATCAATTAAAGGGTTATGATATTATTGATCAACTTAGGAACACCCTTGATAAAATTTATATTTTGGAGATATTAAAAATATCAATAGTTTACAAACACATCTTATGTGATGTTTTGCATAATACAACTCTCCCTAGTGATACATAACCCGCTCATTTGATTTTATCATTAATATGATCAAGAGTGTTAACAAGGTCATCAGCTTCAGTAATGAATACTTACCTCCTAAGCATAATAATGTCTTCTATTATTTATTCAATATTAGATACATGGAAAGATAATCAAGTGTGTGTTAGTTGATAATGGTTCAAAAGTGAATATTTGTAAGTCTACTATATTATAAAAATTGGGTATCAATATGAACAAAATTCAAAAATTAGAATAAAACATTAGGGTATTTGATAATAGTCTTAGTCAAATAATATGAACTATCACATGGATTTACTAGCAAGCCCTAAAATAGTGCCTACTATTTTTTAAGTCATGCCCAATGAATTACATTATAATTTACTTTTGGGGAGACCTTAGCTTCATGTTATGATAGTTGTTTTGTCTACATTCCATAGATATGAATATACTCTTCTAGAAAATGAAACATCTTTCGTATACTGCAAAATGACTCAAACTTAATTTTAAGATCATTCTATTATACCACCTACACAACCCATCACACTTGATCAAATACATACATATGAGGTAGGTGAGTCAAGTATAGAACATTATAAATTACCAAAAGTAAGCACTCAAGAAGATAAATAAAAGGCATTACTAGTAGCTATATAACAAGAGGAGAAAATACTAGATCTCCCTCTGTTGGCCGATTCTAAAGATCCTAATTGCATAATTACATATTGGTATTATAGTGATGATGGTGATATGCAAGTTCTAGCATATGAAAACTTGTGTAAGCTAAATTTCAATCTCATTTATCTATATGAATACTTATCTCATAATTTATTTACACCTGTGGGACTTGAAACATATCAAGATAATTCATTTTTATAAAAAAGGGATAAAACATTATTATGGAGACACAATATTTTGAGGATAAAGGAAAAGCTATAGTTTAAGATAATAAACATAATCATATTGTCAAAACTTTTAGTATTATTCACAATAACAAAAAAATAATGTTTTATGGTTAATGATGGCAACACTTGAAGACAAGATTGCAAATACTCTCAAGTTTCAAAATGTTACAGTTAATGTCACATCTCCTCAAGAATAATTACAAACTGAACAAATGAAAAAATGTGAACAAGGCAAGTTATTTAATGAGAAAATCATAAGGGGACCAATTCAAAGTATAAAAAATATACCAAGAAAGGTTACATAAAAAATAAATACAAAGAGACAAAAAAAAAAAAGAGTAATCATTACAATAGCAAGCATAAAAAGACAAGTTGCAAAAACAAACTTAAATTAAGTAAGACAGCATCTTTAAAAAGGCTCTCTTACAAAGAACAATCATAAGCAAGATACACCAAATAAGGATAATATGGTTCCAAAAGAGGTAGTTGAAAATATTTCACCATATCTAGAGCCTTTGATTCTTAGTATCCACATTTATAACAATAAATATGCAAAGGTCAAGATTTCCTCTTTTCATGAGGATAATATATGTAGCATGACTCTTATTCAATAGCTAGGGTATGAGAAACAACATTTGGGTAATATTATTAGGCTTAAACATTGCATTGTATCCTTTCATACACTAGTAACACTCAGGTTAAAAACACGTTCTATCACATTTCACATTGACCCTACCTTAGATCAATGCAATACAAAATTTGGAAAATCATGGATAAGAGCAATGGAGGCAACATTGGGTAAAGACCATGATTTTTTCACATTTGAGCATGAAGTTATAATCATTACAATCTCAAGAGTAGATTAATCCATCAAGAAAGAAAAAATAAAACAAAATACTTCTTAAGTTATCATCCCAACAAATACAACTCCCAACCATCAAAAGACATTATACAATTCAAAAACACACTATGATGGAGTTGGATTTACATATACAAACACAAACAATGATTAGAGTAACATTATGTAATTATAGGACCAAGAAGATGATTATGATCCTTATTATGATTATGCAGAAGATTGGTATGAAACTCATAATAACACAAGACCTAAACAATGACATCCCATCCCAATCTATGGTTTAATGCAAAATTCAGATGGTGATCACATATGTTATGTAGGAGCTCCATGGGAATGTCATGTAGACCAAGTTATCAGTTAAGCTACCATAATTTTCATTGTACATAACTTCATTATATCCACTTATCTTTTTCTCTTCTATTCTTCTACCCACTAGCTTTATTTCATCTAATTTTTACCCATTTGATGGTTTATCTAGATCTGAGCATCCCAACATTCATCTTATAGTACACATATTTCATAGTAAGTTACTTCATCATTATTGAATATCAATTATTCACACATACTTTGAGTTTACCTGATTACATGTTACATGGCCATACATTGATTCTCACCTACTAGGGTCACACATATTCTTATCTCTACATATGATATTTAACTACACTATTGTGACACACATATACATTGAGAGCATATTACTTGCTTGACATTTTCCACATTGCCATAATATCACATCTAGTGCACATTATGACACATGTTGTAAATTGTTCGGATCCCTCACCCTCTTATTTTTTTGAATCTTTTCTACAGTATTATATATATATATATATCTCAAAAAAAATAAAAACATTAAAAAATATCAAAAATACAAAAAAATAAAATATTACAAAAACATTCAAAAAAATCTCAAAAAATCAAAAATCAAGACATGATAATGACATGAGATGTTAGTTTACTTCTTTACCTATGTTATATTTTGGTAGATAGCATATTCTTTTTTAAACACACATGGATTTCATGAGGTATATGAGTGTGATGTAGGACATACATTACACATGGACTATTATATGTTGGATTCCCTCCTACCCAACGGTCATTCCTATGATGGGGACATCTGATTCTACAGGTTATATTTCTATTACCCCTCTACCATGTTTAGCCACATATCTTACAAGTATATTTATATTTACTCATATATTAGATTTTTCTACATGAATATACTATTGTGACATGATATTACATTGAGACATATGGATTGACTAGACTATTTTTCACTTTTTCAATGTTCTTTTAATGTTTTTTATTTCTTGCATGATAGGATAGACATCACTCACTTATTATGTGTGTCCTTTGGCCTTTTTGAGAAAATTTATTAAACATATTTATAATATTTTTACTTGGTATTTGTTACATTTGAACATCTCCATTGTTTATGGCCCTTGGCTCTATGTTTTATGTGACATTTGAACATGTCCCTTATTTATGATATTCTTAATATACTTTGCATGTGTACATCGGCCTTATTTGTAGTGACATGTTAGTGTACATTATATGTGTCCTTTGGACTTATTTTATGACATTACATAGCATTATGTGACATTTTATGACATTACATGACATTATGTGTTATTTTTTTGAGTTTGGTTACTGGTGCCATGATACATTTCATGTACTTTTACTATGTAGTATACTTCAAAGATGGCTACTTTACTACATGATTCATTGATAAAAATATTTATACATGACACTTTTATGCTTCACATTCAACATGTTACATATATGCTTCAATTAAAATTTCATTTATATGATGACATACTCTTCACATGATGACATAATTTCTACATGATTTTATCTTTATCACATGATGTAGTTAACTCTTTTTTTGAGATGAGTGACTTTTAGGCTACATCCCTTATCTCAAAAGTGGGGAATTAGAGTGGGATTATCTATAATATAAAAGCCTATATGAACAAAAAAAAAATATTTGGGACAAAGTGTAGATTTCAAAGATAATAAAAATTAGTTTCATGCCCAAAAATTCACATGACTGAAACCATACAAAAATAAGCCAATTTTTTTCAAAATGTATAAATCACATTATAAAAAAATACAATGTCCAATGGTTAACCATATTCAGTCATAAGACATGCAAAATGTCAAAGTAAACAACATAAGTGGCAATGTGCAAGTAGATGCATTATCACTATACAATCATGCAAGCCCCACTTACTCTAATCAACCTACAGGCTCTTGAATAGGTCGAAAACTCTCTAATAAAACCTAAAGGTCCCCACATCCCCAATATATACATTATATGTTTGACTGACATGAGGTGGGTTCGAGCAACCACTAGCTTGAATGATTATTTTAAACTCTCAATGGCGTTCAAGGGAGACCCCAAAAAATTCTAACCAATCACAGAGCTCAGTTTGCACCTAATGTTCCAACTAAATATAATTTCAATTTGACTAAAATTTTAAAAAAAAAATTAATCAAGAAGGATGCATAATCTTCATATGACCTCAAAAGGGGTCCAAAGTGTCATTGCTTGGCTCATTAAGGATGGAACACTCCATCTCAGTCGTTGAATCATTTTTAACTCAAACATCATATTTGATCAACAATGAAGAATCCCTCAAAATCCTTTTGGATGGCCATAAAGGTTTCAAATTATTAATTATATTTCAATCTAAGGTTTTGAAAAAGGGGAAGGAGGTTTTAGAGGATGACTCTTCCATAGTCATCCCTCTT
Organism: Torreya grandis; assembly: GCA_037957365.1. Classification (NCBI taxonomy): domain Eukaryota; kingdom Viridiplantae; phylum Streptophyta; class Pinopsida; order Cupressales; family Taxaceae; genus Torreya; species Torreya grandis. The sequence continues at coordinate 2,991,170 of JARHVA010000539.1, read as the reverse complement.
CTCCTTCATCAACCTTGGATGACTACCATTAATGGAGTCTCCAAGTTTTTTGTTATTTTTTCATTTTATTCCTTTTTTAATTATATTTCAATAAAAGAATGTTTGGTTTTATTTTTTAGGTACCCATCTTCTCTAATATGTTTTAGGTGGATCCAAGCTCCTATAGTTTTTGAAAATGCCTTTGCGAGCTTCAAGCTCTGTCACAACCATTAATGGTCGCTAGCAAGGTTTTTTAAGGAAGTATGTTTTGTTTATATTTTTAATCTTTGGTTTTTAGTTCACATATAATGGGATATAAAAATAAGGAGGGTTCCCTTTTGGGTCCACCTATCTCGAGGCTTTCAAATCCTACAAACATCAAAAAGGTATGAAATGACTTCCCTAGGACAAAAGAGGTATATCTTGAAAAGAAAAATATTCTAGGTCCTAAAACTTCTTCCATGTGGAAGAGGGTGAAAAATCAAAGGGGGGGTCCCTTTTGGGTTCCCCCACCTATGGGTCTCCTAATCTATGCAATCAACTTCACAATCTTTAATTACAAAAGTTCTAGTTTCAAATATCAATGTTTAGGAACATACTTTAAAATGCATAGTCTTAATAAAATAATTTATAGAATTATACTATTTGAAATGGTTTGTTTAAGATGTGGTCAATGTTATTTGGCCACTTACATGGCTTAATCCCATGGTATGGGTTCATCATGTGACTTATTAGCCACATGGTTACCCCACCCGCTAACATTCACCTTAGTGGTTACTGCCATGGAAAAAAAGTTGGCCCCTTAGGGCCTATCCCCATAACCACATAGTCACATGGATGACTATCAACTTATTTAGTTGGTTTCCCTACAATATAAGGCCAGTGCCCTTCCAAAGGGCATGTCAATTTAATAACTACCCTATAGACACGTAAACTTTAAAAAATCACATTGAGCAAATTGTATGGCCTCAAATTATGAAATGAAAGGAAAAATGTCCTAAAAATTTTAAATTTTCATATAAAATTATTCTAATCACTTTTTTGCTTTACTTTTGTGCACAAAATTAAACAAATATAATGTGAATTATATAAGAAATTTTACAAATGTCTTCAAAAATCATAGAAATTAAATCATGTGTCCCAAAATTAAACTATAAATTTTATTAGGATCTTGATTATGCATATTTTACATTATAATTAAATTAGGACATTTCAAATTATATATAAATTATCTAAGTGCTTATAGATCTTGTTAAGATTACCAAAATTAGTTTAATACAAGAATATAAAAAAATATCTTTATTTAATTTTAAAAAAACTGTAAAATATAGAGAATGATATTATCCATGCAGTTTTTACAACTTTATTTCAACCATAAAAATAATAATTTCATTTAATTTATTCTTCTTCATTCAATTGGCACTTAATAATAACTGAAGCATGAAAGCTCCTACTCATTACATCATATTTCTTTCTTTTTGTTTCACATGTATAACAATATAATATTTTTTAAAATGGCTTGAAAACCAACAAAAAAATAATTTCCTTGTCATTTACATTATAAGACCATAAAAGATATTAAAAAAACTCCATGCAAGATTTAAGTGTAATTATGAGGCCAAGCCAAGGAGGGGCTCACCTCCCATCATATTTCCATCATCAGGTAGTTGCCTTAGGCACCTTTAAGTCTAAGATCTAATCTCTAAACATAGGTGACACCAAAGGTTTAACGAAAGATGATTGAGTTACACAAATAGGTGGGTACTCGTAAGGTAACAAACTCAACTACACTCCCTTATATCAAGAGGCTTCTAAGATCATCCCATCAAGGAAAATCACGACATCACTCAGAATAAATTTCATGATAAGAGGTACAAACATGAATGGAAAGCATAAAAAAATAAAAATTATCAAGACTCCACCAACACCCATTATGGATGAGAATTTCTACTCTCCACACCATGGGGGTTAGAGAAGGAGTTTGGAGTTTTTTTTCCCAAACCCTTCTCCCTTACCATGGGAGGACATTGGCAACATGAGGGTTTCTCTTTCCCAAACCTCATATATAGTATTTTTGTAGGATCACTTGGAACTTAATCCCCTTGCCCAAACCCTACACAAGATGGTAAATACCATGTACAAAAATTTAAGCCCATTTGGGTAGCATAAATTTATGATTTTAAATCTCAAAATAGACTGTAAAATTTCAAATAAAAGGTGGAGGTATTTTGCATCTCCAAGCCCAAATAGGCAATAAAATACACATGGTGGCCATAGGCACAATCCATGGAAAACAACAAAGAAAGAGGTTAAGCCAAATGGCCTTACACCCCTTGAAAGCTAAAAATAAGAGAAGGGGGAGAGATAATTCTTTTAAAAATAATAAATTTAAATAAATTAGGAAAGAATGAAGGCTAACTTGGCTCCACATCTTGGCTCTAGGCAAGGAATTCTCCTATAAGTGTTTTAAGTTAGCTCTCCTCTCCCTTATCTAAGTCCCTTCCCTCCTTCCTCAAGATCTCTTCCAGACTATAAATTAGAAATGAGGAAAACTTTCCTCTAAGGAAATGTTTCCATGCTCTTATATCCAATATATTCCAAATTAATTACTAATGGGAAGGTGACACTTTTCCTTTTCCATTCATTGGCTCTTCTCTAGAAGTCTTTTTTAGCATTAACTCTCCCTACACACCCATGTGGTTGAGCAATACCCACATACACCTATTAATTATCTCACTTCCCCATGCCATATATGGGTATATGGGTTGTCATATGACTTGAAAATAACTCCACAAAATTCTTCATTCATCCCTTGGTTATAAGGGGTCTTAAAAACACATACAACCACCTTTAAAACACATTACATCCTCTTACAAACATGGGTCCAAGTTCCCATTCGAGTTTTGGTCAAGGGAGATGCTTAATTGGCTTATGTATTTAACTTTATGAATTAACATAATGCTAAGGTGACTTATAAGGTCTTATACAAGGGTAATTAATAGTTTCAATGGGTGTGAAGAGTGTTAGGAGGGTCAATGAAGTTCAAACTCAAAACTAAATTAGATGATGACACCAGGGTTAAATTTTAATCTAAGGGGGTCATGAAGTATCTACATAGCTGAAAATAATGGTTTACTTATGTTCAATGTAGTCCCATTTCCATTGCTTGGCCTCCCATATCACTTGCACATCATTTCACACATAAAATCACTCTATCCTATGATAGTCAAAGTAACCATACTTCAACAATCTCAAGTAACATGTAAAAATATGCATTGTATACATTGAATTTCAAACTCAAAACTAAATTAGGAGATGACTCTAGGGTTAAATTTTAATCTAAGGGAGTCATTAAATATCTACATAGCTAAAACTAATGGTTTACTTATGCTCAATGTAGTCATAATTCCATTGCTTGTCCTCCCCTATCACTTGCACATCATTTCACACATAAAATCACTCTATCCTAAGATAGTTGAAGTAACCATACTTCAACAATCTCAAGTAACATGTAAAAATATGCATTGTATACATAAAATCATTACAAGAATAATATTATCCCTATAATCATCATGGTTTAATATCTACATACTAACATCATATGTTCATCACATGTTAAAGCAATATATCCTAACTAATACGATACTATGGCATGCATATCAATAATCAAATGAAATCATCCAAACCACCATATGGAAAGTAATCATATAAGCAACTAATGTCATTTAGAATGTAAATTCCATTGTCTTAATAGTAACTAAATAATAAATAACTCATGTCTCAAACACAAAAAGATCATGTTACAAGAGGACATGTGTATACTAACAACAAGTTCTAACAGAACTAAAACTATGAAAATTATGGCCTCTCATGATATATATTAACAAATTGATATAAATTCTAGGGGTATATGATATACATATGCACTCACTTTTCAAATACTAAAAGCACAATTTGTATACACATTTGAGGGCATATGCAAAATAGTTACAAGAACAAAGTTATATGTTAAAAATACATTTACTATTGAGCATATAGATGTATGACATTCTATATCACTTGACACATATTCATGGGACATATATGTGTTCATGCTCACATATACATTTTCAAAGTTCAAAAAGGCATTATACTTGTTCATGTACATGTTTCAAAACTTAAAGTTACAATTCCAAAGGAAAAAATATTCATTTTAATTCAAATCAATGAATAATGAAATCATGATGCGGGTCTGAATATTATTCATTCTCTTTTGATCATGCAAATTAGAATATATTTCCATCTATAATGGTGTGATTTGATATGCCATGGGTAATGTTCATTAAGGTTCAAGGACACTTAGCATCCATGGAATTACTCTTGGTGAACCCATTATAAGGTTCCCTATTTTATTTTAGTGTAGATACTAAAATTTGATTTATATAGTACCCCAATATTGTACACTTGGTAAATACCTATCATGGTTTTACCTTTCAATTCTATACTTTCTTACTTCAAAAAGGCTCATGTTCACAATCTCTTTATACCAAATTTATTATCTCCTAGTTCAATCATTATTATTTTGATGACCAGGCTTTATATACTATGCAAAAATATCTCAACTTGATTATTTTCTTTCACTACCAATTTTGGACCTGTACCTATTTTATAACTTCTTGGATACTTTCACCCCAAGCAAACACATGATCGATGCAAGTGTCTATCATTTTAAAAAGTGTCTAGTGCCCAAAATTCATCCAATTTTCAAAAAAACATATCCAAAAGGTAAGACTAAGTGATTTAATGTGAGATATTTCCAAAATGGATTGGTATATATGAAATATCAACCCTCATTCATTCACCACCTAGAAATCACATACAACTCACAAGGAAATATACCAAGAAGCACTCAATCAAGCATTAAAGTGAGAAAATATGCCCTATTTTCCCTTATTTCTATGTCATTCATAGGAACATCTCTACATGTTTGAAGCATTAAAATAGCATCCCATGAGTGATATTTTTCAAGTTACAAGCTAGGTCATTTCATGTCTTTGTTTATCACACATTACACCTTTGTGCACACACAAGCCAATGTGTATGGGAGAACTACATAAGTCTAAGGCCCTTTTAAAAGTATTGTATATGTAGGAAACAACCATTGATAGAAGAATATTTGGGGTTAGCTCGACACTATGATTCTACTAACCCAATTTTCCCACAGTCACTCCAAGTGTGAAGAGAAAAGGTTTGATAGTTTGATAAAGAGTGATAGCTTATGTGCATGATCTAAAGAGATCAAAAGAAAGGCAATAGAAAATTCAAAAGGATACAATTGGTTTCGTCTATATCTAGTTAATACTTCATACAAAACACATATAGTAGGTTTAGACACCTACATCGATACAACTATCTAGATTTAATACAAGTGTTTAATGCCATAAAAAGGATATTCTTAGAATCTGATGACTATACCAAGATTGTCTTTCAATCCACTTCTAGCTTGTTCCTACCCAGACATGCATGTGCAAAGTAAACCATCTAAGTACCATTATTTCTAATTTATTTAAATATCTATCAATAATTATATTTTACTATATTTAGTAATCTTAGTTGTATAAATTGAGAGTATTATTTATGTAATTTTCTATTATTGGCCTGCTTATTAGGTTAGTTCACCATTATTGTGTAAAATCTAATTTAATCCTATTAACCTTAGATATCCCTCTTATCTAAATTTAGGGATAAACATTTGGTGAACCTAAATTTTGGTCTCCAAACCCTAGATTAACCTAGGGTTTTCTATTTTATGATTTTTGATTACTGTAAATTAATTTTTAAAATTCTAAAGTTTTCATTTATAAGAAATGGAAAATGTTAATCAAAAAATCCTTTTCAAATGGAAGATAAATAAGCATTAGTCACTCATCTCAATAACAAGGACTTAATGGATGCATTTTTGTATGTTACAAGAGATGAAATCAGTAAAATGCCAAGGCTAATGCATACTTCTCTAGTGATGGTGAATCCTTAGGGGTTAATTTAATTGATTCCATACCAATCAACCTCCCATTGGTCACATCATCAATTCATACATCTATTGGGGACATGCATTATGTATTTACACCATTGTTCCCTGAAAAAAATCCTACTATTACTACATCTTCCATCAAAAACATTAACACTTTAACCTAATTATTAGTTTTAATGCCTATATCAAATCAAACAATGGGTGCACCTTCTTTGATGTCTTATCAAACTTCTAATTTTATAAATAAAAATGTGCAAGATCTTGTCTAAACTATAAAACTTTTACAAGTTAAGTTTAATAATATTGAGCAAAATTCTATGAAGTCACCTTATGCTCTTGATTCACAAGAGGTGTTACATTATCCTCTTACACCCGAGATATATTTTCACCCCTTGCCAACTAGTTTTGTTGCACCTAAGTTAACATTTTATGATGGTAAGGGTGATCATAAATAGCACTGATTTTTCTATATGGCATGACTTGATTATACCTCCAATGATAAATTTTTGACTAAACTATATCCAAGGAGCCTTAAGGACCTCTAATGTGCTTCTATTATTTAACAATATAATCTTTAAAAGCATTAAAACCTCTTTTATATCATTTTTTGTAACATTTCTTTATCAATGTTACTGAAAAGGTATCCTATGCCCAAATTTTAAATATCAAACAAAGAACCAATGAACCTATCAATGAATATGTTTTGAGGTACAAGATAATGTTGGCCAAAATTACAAATAAAATGGAATATAAAGATCTTCACGACATATTCAATACAATTTTGCTTGCCCCGTGACATGAGTCCATTACTTTCCAAAATTTCAAATCTTTTGATGACTTATGCCATATTGTTTAATATCGTGAAATAAAACTTATTTCCTTGAACAAGCTTAAGTATGTAGTAAACACACTGACTACATCCAATACCAAGTTTCATATCAAACCAAACTACAAGTTTTAACTTATAAAACCTAAAAATGAAACAACTACAATTGTTAATGCATTTTCATAGTAATCTAATCAGCTTGTTTTCTCCAATGCACCAAGGAGACAATTCACATGATTACCTAAGTCTCCATCTTTGCTACTTAAGAAGCTTATAGATTGTCATATTATATCTCTCCCTCTTCCCATAGAGGTTTATATGAGTAGACCTATACCTTGGAGAAATTATGCCAATAATTATTATGACTATCACCAAGACCCTATGCATTCTACTAACCAATGTTATTCTTTGAAGCATAAAATTTAAGACCTTCTCAATAACCAATAGCTTACATTTGATGGTCCTCCCAAATATTATGGGTCACAACCAGGAGACCATTAGAACCAAAATATGTTTAGTGATCCATTAAATATCATTCTTAGAAGAATATGGAAGTGTAAATGGAATATTATACACATCAACTTCCACCACATTATGGGCACCCATTTTATGAGATTATTGGTACCTATACATGACATATATCTCATATGGTTTAGATACCCTCTATTAGTTTTGATGGTAATGATATTATGGATGATGACTCAGATATGCATTCATTATCTATTCGAGTATACCTTGATCACCAACCTATTCATAGAATTATGATTGATAATGATGGGACTAAAAATGTTTGCACCACGACATTACATGCACATTTAGGATATATACATGATGACTTTTACCCTTAGACTAAAATGGTTAGAAAATTCAATGGGACCTCACAACATGTTCTTGGTGATAATGACTTACCTTTACAAGTTATCCCAAGGCATGTGGTCACTACATTCTCATTTATACCATACACAAGAGTATTTGATATGTTAATGGGATGACCTTGGATACTTAAACTCTATACAATGCCTTCCATAGTGCATGGGTATGTTAAATACATTCATATAAATAGGGTAATCATCATTTCATGAATCCCATATGAACATCCACTTGAACAAAAATATTTTATTCCAAGATAACTAATTATAAAACCTAATAAGGTTAATCCTTTGTGAAAGGGTAAGAAACATGTAATCCCATTTCATAGGCGATCCATACTCAAAAGACCATTGCATAATAAATACATAGTGGATTCCATGGAATCCTCATCTACTGCTATGTAACATACTCATTTATCTAGATCAACTAAACATGTTCCTATTATTTCTACTTAAAATAAACTACAGAGCATAAAATCATCGGTTCAACAAACCCATACTCCTTATATTACCTATTTGAGACCACAAAGTCTTATGATACATACACAAAGAATCACAAAGTTAAAAGTGCCATATATAACACCTGTACATACTCTTTAGTAGTACCACTATACCATATTTTGATCTTGGATCTACTTATGAGCATCCTTTGGATGGGATAATAGGATAACCTTTTTCTTTGAAAACATTCCAAAAATACAAAAACATTTAAATAGTACAAAAATACAAAAAAATAAACATATTCCTAGTTGTACTATTTATTATACATATGTTGTTTGTTCCATTTTAGTAGATAGAATATCATTCATTTCCTATATACACATATGTTTCACACATCATTTGAGTGTGATACATGCATACCTAGATACATGATATGCACATACATATGTTGAGACTTCCCTATAATCACATCGTAAGTAGTTGGTGGATTTGTTTCTTTGATCATGATACACCTAAGTTATATCATTCTATAATCACATTTCATCATTATGTTTTAGCTTATACATGCATATATCCATGCTTATACTTTTCACAGTGTACTTGATATGATATACACTTAACATTTTTTGAAAACACTTATGTTTAGAAATTAGTATGTTATGTTCATATTGGTTTCCTATATTCCATGATTTCATTTATGTATTTATTCAAGTGTGTTCTTTACTTTTTATTATCTTACATTGTTTTCTTTGTTGAGCATTTGAACATGCTCCTTTGATTATGGTCCCCTGTGCCTTTGTTTGCCTTTCTGGACATTTGAATATGTCACTCTATGTTGTATGTGTAAATTTGAATATGTAATTTTTATTCTATTTAAACATATGACTAAATCATGTCCCTTTAATTATGTGGCATTTGAACATGCCCCTTGTATGAAGTCTCCTTGGACCATTATATTATTTACATTAATTTTGAGTGATATTATGTGTGTGGTTGATTACTTGATAAGATTTTATGGTTTCTCTCTAAGCGTTGCCATGCTCTATATCATGCATCTTAGGACTTGATATGATTACATACTATATGTTTAAATGTTAAATATACCTATACATATTCCTCTTATATGTTACATGGTTCATACATAGATTATATAATTATCTTATCCTTTTGATGTAAGGTGACTCCCAATTTTTACTTACCCTCACCTCAAAAGGGAGGGTATATTAGTGGGGGCATTTCATAGAGGCATAACTTCCATATTTTCATAGTTTAATATTTTACTGGGGACATGTCAAAAAGGCATGATCTTCACATTTATTCAGTGTTCAGCATCTCCATATTACAGTGGAGGCATGTTATAGAAACTTGTTCTCCACATTTACACCAATTCTTAGATTTTTCAAATCCAATAGAGGCGTGTCATATAAATATATAATCCACACTTTCACTAATCTAAAATTCACTATATTTCATAGTTATATGATTCAGATACATATTTTTGGCAGCATTTTATACATTGGTAATGATATTATACCCAAATTTTAACTTGACACATATATGAGGTGCATATGCCATGAAAATGGCACCTAAAATTATAAAATCAAATCAATTTATAGATTTAAAATACTATTGTGGATTGTTATCAAACCTAATATGGATTGTCATGCACTGTTATTGAGCCAATTTACTACAGTACTTGGTTCACCTTTGGAAGGTTGAGTTGATTAAATTGCTCAATCTTACCCAAATTTATAAGTTGGATTTGATTAAATAATCTAAATTAAATATAATTATATTTTGGATTTGATTAAATAATACACCCTCACCAAATATATAATGTGATTTGATTCAATCACTCACACCAGATTATGCACATACTTAGGTTGCATGATTGAGATAAAACAAGCTCAATGGTCATGTTTTGACTCATCTTTACACCAATATTGGGGGAATGTGTCCATATATATATATATATATATATATATATATATATATATATATATATATATGCACTTATAGGTTAAAAATTATCTTAATATCAACTTCAATGCTTCATAATGAGCTATATTTTCAAATAAAATTGTCAAAAGGTAAGATGGTTATATCAACACATAGGTGTACTCCTAACATTGCTCTTATTACTTTCAATAATTTAAAATTCTTTCAATTTAAGATTTAATACATTGATTATAACTATAACATGCTCTTGGTTAGGCCATTCACCAATAAAATCACTCAATTTGTGCTCATGCAAAGGCAAGGTGGGTTATACACACCTAGGAACACATTTTTTTCCTTTAAACTAATAATTTCATTACTAAATTAAAGGGGGGCCAAATGCAGATACAAAAATCTTATTTTTATATTACCTCAATCTTTTACACTTGGAAAAGACCTATTATGGCTATACCTTTTAGTTCTAGACCTTGTTGCTACCATAAATCTTGTGTTCACTACATCTTTGTGCCAAATTTATTCTTAGTATAACCATTATTATTTTGATGACCAGGTCTTATATACTATGCAAAAATATCAAAACCTAATTATTATCCTTCACTTCTAGTTTTATACTTGTATATATTTTCTAGCTTCCTAGATACTTGCATCTTAGGTGGACACATGCGTCAACATAAGTGTCCATTTTATTAAAAAGCTTCCAATGAACAAAAGTCATTCAATTTTGAAAATAAATGTATCCAAAAAGTAAACCTAAGTGATTTAAAGAGATATATTTCTAAAAGGGACTGGTATATATATATATACTATCAACCCTCATTCATTCACCACCTAGAAATCACATACAAATCATAAGGTAATATACTAAGAAGCACTCAATCAAGTATTCAAGTGAAACAATATTCTTTATTTGTTCTTATTTCCATATTAATCATAGAAGCATGATTTCTATAGGTATAAAGAATTCAAATAGCAACCCATGAGCCACATTTTCCAAGTTACAAGATAGGTCATTGCATGTCTTTTCTTATAACACATTGCACCTTTGTGCACACACAAGCTAACACATAGGGGTGAACTAAGTTAATCCAAGGTTCTATTCATAGTTTTGGTTATGTATGTAGTGTCCATTGATAAAGGCATCTTTGGGGTTAGCTTGACATTGTGGGCCCACTAACTCATTTTTTTCATAGTCACTCCAAGGGTGAAGAGCTAAAGTTTGATCATTTTAAAAAAAAATGATAGCCTATGAATGTGATCTAAAGATGTCAGAAGAAATGTGATATAAAACCCATAAGGATCCAATTAATTGCATCCATATGTAACTATTATATATAGGACTCTTGTAGCAGGGTTAGATACCTACATCAATGTAACTATCTATATTTGATGCAAGCATCTGAGGCCATAAAAAGATATTCCCAGAATCTGATGACTATTTCAAGATCATCTTCTAGTCCACTTTCATCTTGTTCCTACCCATACTTGCATTATTGCATACGCACAATAAACTAGTTAACTAACATTGTTTCTAATTTATTTCAATATCTATAAATAATTATACTTTACAATTTTTAGCAATCTTAGTTGTATAATTTAGAATATTATTTATTTGGGTTTTCTATTAATTCTTTTTCTTAATATGTTAGTTCACCATCCTTTTGTAAAATATAATATAATCCTTTTAACCCTAGATACCCCTCTTATCTAAATTTATGGATAAACATGTAGGTGATATACGTTAGAGTCTAGTGATACTCAATAGCCTTGGCATCACTTCTAGCAAACTCATCGTAGTTCTACCTTTTTAGATTAGTACATTGGGTAATCTTTCTATTCATGAGAGTTGGAATGATTCATATTTACATCTCAAAATCTTGATTACTTATTCAAAATTAGGACTTAATCACTCACAATTCACTTTTAGTTCAAAAGTATCCAAGTACTTTAGTAAGGGGGCATAGTTATCTATCATCAGTAATAGATTATAGGGAAATTTGTTTTCACCTACATACATGTGTACTCTTTTCTTTCTCTCTTTTCAATATTTTAATTTTTAAAGTTTAGATTTTTAGATTTCAAAATTGGACAAATAACTACTTCATGTGTTATTGCAGGGTTTGCTAAATTTGAGTGTCATGCACAATTGGAGTATCCTCTCAAATTTAAAGTGTGTTTTACACTCTTAAGTTCAATTATTTCTCATTTAATCTAGAAATTTCATTACAATAATAAAGGGGTGAAAAATATAGCCACATAAATCTAGTCATAAGTACTTGAATATGTTAATTATTAACACATCCTAAACTACGTGACTTACACCAAAATGCATGACTCATATTTTACATTCTTTGAATCCTTTTATCTATATGTCAACTCGACCCTTTGTTGGTCATCACTACTACATATAAATTTTAATGTCAAATGCTTAAATGCTCAAACTACTTAAAAACACCGTCAAGCTATATCCAACTTATGACAAGTGTCCATGATATTTCAAGATGGGTTCACCTTAAGTAGATAAGAGCGATGTCCTGCTCCTATTCCCCTAAGTTGATCATATTTTGTGCCAAATAGTAGCTAATTTTTAAAATTTGAACATATCTTTTGGGTCTTCTTGCAGGTTTCATAAGGTTGGCTAAATGAAATCATCAAAAGGTTCACCTATAAATACACATCAAATATCATTTATTATCTTCACTTGGTATTCATTTGTTTCAAGATTACATGCTATTGCACATTGATATAATATTTTCTATTCTTTTCAAATTCAAGATCACTCATAATGAATAGTCATAAGCCAAGTCAATATCATTCTAAAATAAGTCAAGAGCTATCATTGTCAAGTATCAAATCCATTTTCTAGTTATATATGCATGGGTAAGGAACATAATTGCATAATTAATCTAGGTGGGACAGTTGTGTGGGCTTGATTTCCCTCCTTATAGTATTGGATAGGTAGGTAATGGTCAATCATCAAGGGGGTGATTGACTTCAGCTCAGCGTATTACACTCTCCTATTTTTTTAAGTTTTTAATCTATGAAAATACACTAAGGGTTTCAAAGACAAGAAGGAAAACTATTATTTTTATACAACATAATCCAAATTATGATATCTAAAATTACTTAGCACACATAGGTGCAAAAGGTTCAATAATCAATTTTGTATCATAATCAACTAGGATAAGTTTGTGATCAATAGAATCAATTGGTTTGTGCTCATGTCCTTCTAAACTAGTCTCATCTAGAAATATTTTTTTATTCTATTTCTAATTTGTCATTGTCATAATTCTAATTCTTCCTATATTTTCATGTTAATCAATAAATACAGTTAATTGGGGGGACAAGTTTGAATTCAATGGACATGAATGGCCTATGCTACCATGCAACTTAAAGTGAACCTATCCAGAAGCAATTTTAGACTAAATTCCTAATATTTAGCATGCATAATCACCTCTTTTAGTGATTTCCACTTTCAAACATTTAGAACAATCAATTAAAACCCCAATTTGAGCTAAGATTTTCTTCCTAGTGTTTTTTTTATCATATTTTCTCAAACTAATGAATTAGTTACCTAAATATGATAAATGTGCAAAATTAGACTGCTATACATATATAATAAATGACATAAAATGATTTAGAACTCACTAAATCTATAAATATACTAAATATGGAAAGTATAAATGAAAAATAAAAACTTAGCTAGACAACTAAAATGCAGACTATTTATGGATCTAAAACTGATAGGGTGATTATGTTGATTGATTGTGTACCAAGAACAAGAGTTAGTAGGGATTCTAGACATGAGGATTATAATTGGACAGTAGAGTAGTGCATTATTATTCTGATGGATCACCAGTGTCTGATGCTTAATAGAGACCTAATATTTTTGGGTTAGCTTCACCTTCACATGTTTACTCTATGGACTATGTGGGACTTTTGATCTAGTGTGAAAACCATTTTATGTCTCTTCCTTCACTTGAAATCATAACTCAATAGATCAATAATCCAAATTTAATCACGAGGTAAAAATAGGTTAGCAATTGAATTTGTATTGTACCTCAACATTCTCTATGTTGAGTGATACATACATACCAATACTCTAAAGAGGGATCAAACTCCATGTAGAACTCCCATGTTATAATAGTATGTGTGAAAGACTAGTGAAAATGCTAAATTTTGGTGCAATCCTAGTGTGATTAATTATTTCAACCATGACTTGTGGCCTTGGAAATGTATTCAAACTTTAGTTTAGGGTTATTATAGTTGTGTGTAATCATAATTAGGAGAAATATGGAATTTACTTTCAATATATAATTATATTTTTAGTGTTTTTCAATGTGGAAGCCTCTTTTTGTAAAATAGTTTGAAATGTGGCTTTATAGTGTTATTTTGGAAATCCCTTTGGATAGGGATTATTAAACTTATGTTCTGACCCTTTTATTGCTTTGAGTTTTATAAATTATTTTTTATTTGGTACAAATATAATAATAGTGGATTTAAACAAGAGAGTAGTGTGTTGTTATCCAATTAGGGTGTTATTGTCTGAAAGGCACAAATAACTACTCTGTGTACCAAGGATAGTCTGAGTATGATCCTAGACTAGTTTACATGAAATATAGTGACATTCAAGAGTCATTTGGTTGCTCATAAGGATATATCATCATGTGTAAAGTGAAGGAAAATGGTCAAAAGGCCTTAGAATAAGACATGATCTAAGTGTGTGAAAAGGGTGCTCATAAGTGCAAGTTTTAGCTTAAATGTTAATTTATGTGTTTACATTTACCCCTTTATTTATAGTAATTTATCAAATCAAAATTACTAAAGTAAAAAGAAAAGTCTGTACCTAAATTTACCTACAAAGTGTTATCTTAAATATAGGCCACAATGTTGAATTGTGCTTCACGAAAACTAGCAATAAAACATGTATAAAATAAATCCTTAAATGAAAATCAATAATCAAAAGGAAATTAACTTATATAACTAATATTAAAGAGTGAATACCCCTTATTGGATATGTGAACCGTTAGGTTTCTAGTGTAGAACTGGTGGATGTAGAGGGTCGAACCCTTGGAGATTTCATTTTCACCAAAAATCCTGGATTAGGTTGTGTATTCCCCAATCCTCATTTATTAGGAGAGTGTGCTTAAGAAATAAAGGTGTGCTTTACGCCATCATTGCATACCTAGAGTGGTGAAGTAGTTTAGAATCCTTATTTGAATCCCAATAGATTATTCTGGTGCAAAACTAGTGAAAAAGTGTGAACCAACTATTATAAATGAAATAAGGCTCATGTTTGGTGTAAAATTGGTGCAAAAAGTTAGTATAATCTAGTTATGGTGTATACAACATAAATAATGACAAGCATTGTCATTCTATCTATGAAACTAGTGCAAAATTAAGTATGATTTAAAGTTATATGTTGTGCACATGCCCCTAATCTGATATCTAGATGTATATAGATTTTGATATTGAGTAATAACAACTAAGATTTTAATTTAAACTTACGTGAAAACTTGAAACACATGCCACACATGATGCCCCCAAACTAAGAAAATATGAGACAAACCTGAGTGTTTTCTAAAAACTAAGACTAAAAAAACTATTACAAACTTCTATATTATTTGTAGTACATGATTATTTTCTTTATACTAGGACAACATTGCCCTATTTAGAAAACAATAGGGTGTGTTCCTATCTAAATAGAGTTCTCCCATATAAATTATCTCTTTGACTGACATATGGATGTGTTCTATGATCCATCGTGTGAGGTCTATAAAATTTTGCATGCACATCGTACTTATTTAACCCTAAATTGAGATGGGTTAATATAGTATAAAGTTAATAAATATAAATGAATAAGCACAATGGTGATAAATAAATATATAATAAGCCAATTAATTCTAAAGTCAAATAAATAATATCCTAAATTTATAATATTAAAATATGTTAAAAATAGAAAGTAACACTATTAATTGATATTTCAATAAATTAGAAACAAGATTACTTAGTTGATTTACTACATGCATGTACATTTGATATGAAACAAGATGGAAGTAAACTAGATCTAGATTTTAGATCAATCATCAGATTTTGAAAATTTGCATTTTATGGCCTCAAACGCTTGTGTCAGACCTAGGTAGTTATGTTGATGTTGGTATCTTAGTTGGATGTAGATGTCTAGTAAAAAATATTGAATAGATTTTAATGTAACCACCTATAACCTTCAAGTTTTTTTGTTACCTTTTCATTGTTGTGTTTAGATCTCATGCACAGGTTTTCCTTCTTTATCAAATGAGCAAACCCTAACTTGTTCACCCTTCGAGTGACTGTAAGAAAAATGGGTTAATGGCCACAAGGTTTTGAACTACCCCAAAGATGCCTTTGTTAATGGGCACTACCTACATAGCTAATACTTTGAATAGGGCCTCAAACTTATGTAATTCTCTCCTATGTGTTGGCTTGTGTGTGCATAAGGATTCAATGTGTGATAAATAAGTACATAGAGTGACCTAGCCTCTAACTTAGCAGAAATTGCTCATAAAATGCTCCTTTAGTACTTTAGACATGTAGAAGGGTTGTTCATGTGACTGATATTGAAATAAGAAATAATATGGAAGCTTTGATCATTTTAATGATTGATTGAGTGATTTTACTAGGTTAACTTGTGGGTTGTTTAGGTCATTTCTAATTGAATAATGAATTAGGATTGATCTTATATATATATACCAATCCTTTAAAGAAATATCTCATTTTAAATCACTTAGGTTGACCATAATAACATGCTATATTTGTAAATTTTATGACTTTAGGGCACTAGAAAATTAGTTTATCATAAGACACTTGCATTGACATAGGAATATGGATAGGATGTAAGTGTTTGGGAAGCTAGAAAATATAGGTATAAGTCCAAAACTTGTATAGGATGATAATAGGTAGGTTTATAGAATTTTGAATAATATAGATTGCCTAATCATCATAATAAAATCTGGCTGGACTAAGAGTTAAGAAATACGCACAAGAGATAGTAGATAAGATCCTTTCGGTAGTGGGAAAGTCTAGTAACTTAAGGGTATAGCCATGATAATTATTTTTTAAATGCATAAGACTGAGGTGCTATATAATTTATATTTAGTGTCTGGGCAACTAGAAAATATGCATAAGTCCAAAACTTGCAGAGACAGAAGATAAGTAGGTATATAACATTATAAGCATGATGAAAGGTCTGAGCCATCAAAATAACATTGGTCAAACTAAGAGATAATTAATTACACATAGAGAGATAGTGTATGTGAGTCTTTTGGTAGTGAGAAAGATTTAGAAGTTGAAGGTACATCCATGATATATTTTCCAAGTGTACAAGACTAAAGTGTTATATTATTCAAAAATAGTGTCTACATTTTTCTCTCCCTTTAATCTAGTAATGAAATTGCTAGTTTAAAAGAAAATGAATGCGTACCTGGGTGTGTATAACACACCTTGTCTTTTCTTGAGTCTATCTTGAGTACTTTTTTTGTGATTGACCTATAACCAAGAGCATGTTATAATATATAATTAGTGCAGATAATCTAAAATTGAAAGCATTGAAATGATTGAAATTGAAAGAGATCAAGGTTTAGGAGTACACTTATGTATCAATGCAACTACCTTGCCTTTTAGAAATTTGATTTGGAAATATGTATCATTATGAATCATATAAACTAAGATTAGGACAAAATACAAAATTTGAAAAGTGCATATATGTAGAGAGAAATTGGTGGATAGATACCCCTAACCTTGGAGAAAAAGTGAGTTGTCACTTGATAGTTGAGATTAGCTCAACTTTACAACCCAATCATACTTATAACCTAGTGAGCGTGAGTGAATCAAGTCAACTCATATTATAAAACTAGTGAATTTAGATGATTTAATCAAGTCCAACCTATAAACTTGTCAAGATTGAGTGATTTAATCACCTCAATCATGGAAAAAGTGAACCAACTACTACATTAGATTGGCTCAATACATTACAAAAAATTCTAACCTAGTGGGTGATGACACTCCATAAAAGTATTTGAAATATGAAAGTTGATTTGATTTTACAAATTTTAGGTACTCTTTGTATATCATACTCACCTTAGATATGTCTCATTCTAAAATTATGTATAACAATGGTACCACTGTATAAAATTATTCCACAAATATGTATCTAAATAATATAACTACACTATTTATCTAATTTAAAAACTATGTGTGTATTACATGTTTCCAAAACATGCTACCACTATAATATGAAATTGAGAATTGGTGTAAGTGTAGAGAACATGTTTCCAAAATATACCCCCACTATAATTTGAATCTGTGAACTGGTGTAAGTGTGGAGAACATGTTTCCAAAATATGCCCCCCACTATAATCTGAATCTAGTGAAGAATGTGAAATTCATGTCTCTATGGCATGTCTCCATTAATACTCCCCCGTTTTGAAGTGAGGGGAAGTAGAAACTAGTAGTCACCTTACCTCAAAAGGATAAAATAATTATATAATATGTGTAAGAACCAAGTTTTATATAGAAGGAACATGTCAAAATAAATAGATATATCATTGAATGATGAAGAATGTGATCACATCAAACCCTAAGATGAATGATGTAAATTATTAACATCTATATAGTAATATTACAGTCTCAATGAGAAATCAATAACACACACAAGAGAACTCAAAATCAAATCCAAAGGTAATGGTCCAAGGAGACCTTAAATAAGGGGCATGTTCAAATGCCACACAATCAAAGGGACTTAGTCAAATTTCCATAAAATCAATAATGATATATTCAAATGTCAACATACAACAAGGGATAACATATTCAAATTTCAAAGAGAAAAATAAAGGCACAAGGGCCACAAGCAATGGACCATATTCAAATGCTTAAATAAGCAAAACATGACACTCAAATAAGTACATAAAAGAAAGGCAAAAAAACCAACATAAACATATCATACTAGTCACTGGATATGTGTTAGTAAAAAATGTTAAGTACCTAGCATTTCAAGTACACTATGAAAGATGTAATTATGGATAAAGGCATGCATAAATATATAAGGTCAAACATAATGATGTAACGTGAGCATATAATTATATAACCTAGGTGTATCATGATCAAAGAAGTTGATGCCTCCAATGTTCATATGACATGAGTAGAGGGAAGGACCAACATCTAAAAGTGCATAGATCATGTATCTATAAATGCCTGAATCAAACTCAAAAGATGTGTGAAACATGTGTATGTAGAAAGAAATGACATGTTATCCACTAACATGAAACTAAAAGTATAGGTGCCAAGAAGCCAATAGAACATGTAAATGTTGAAAATATTTTTGGATCTTTGAAACTTTTAAATTTTTTTGTTATTTTTGGAATAGGTGAAATATCTCATGTAAGATACTTAAGCAATTGCATGATGTTCATTGGATTTTTGAGACGTTTTCCTTCAAGTGTAGCTAGGCGATACACTCATTTTCCCAAAAAATTTGTAACTGTAAATGGTCCCAACCAATTTAGTTTGAATTTTTTTTTTTTTGTTTTTCTTGCATTGGTATTCTTTTGATTTTATTTTATTACCAAGTCACCCATAATAAATTCACATGGCCAAATTTTTTTGTTATATGTGTGTACCAAATTTCAAGTCTAAGCAATATTATCAAAGAGATAATAAAAACCCAAAAGTTTATGACACTAATAAGAATGGATAAAAGAGATAAATCAAAGTAGTTAGAACATTTTTACCATCCTCTTTACTTTCTCATACCTCCATTCTAGGATTTGAATTCAAATGATTTGATGTAAAATCTTGATTGTTGGATTGCTTTTGAGACTTTGACAATGGCTTCCAATGGATGTGTGATGGAAACAATGGCTTCAAATGGACACTAGAATGTTGTTATGGATGATATATAAGAGCTTAATGGATTGCTAGATTATTTCTCATTAGTCCGAAGGGTGGAAGGAAAGCTTAGTTTTATAGGCAAATGGAGGGAAGATCAAGGGTTCAAATTCAAATGTGAGCCTTTGAGATCTAAGGCTAGGAAATTTCCATGAAATTTTTAATTCCATGAAAATCTCTAGAATTGGAGAATTCTAGAGAAAGGACCAATCTGGGGAAGATTTTTAGAATTATCCAATTATAGAAATCTCCCCATAGGGTTTAGGGTTTAGGAAAGGCTAGTGTAGGGTGGTAGGTGGGTGGTTGGATTATTTTTTAATTTAAAATTGGCTAGTGGGATTAAGGAGTAGGTTAATAAGTAATAGGGGTTTATTAAAGGTTTAATGAGAGGATTAATTGATCTTAGGATGGGATAAATGTTATGTGGGATATAAGAATGGGATATGGGTATCAGGGTATTAGTTAATATGGATAAGAAATATGTGAATTATGCCAAATTAGTAGGAATTAATATAATGAGCGGGGTGAGCATATTTTAATGCGTACATTTTGACCTTTTTTGAAAGGGTATAGTGACTGAAAGGGAGTGAAAATATTAATGGTCTTTCAAAGAAACACCCTAATGTTAGATGATGTTAAAATTAGTAAGATGTGATGCCCCCTCGAAGGAGCATGTGAGGAAGAAGCTGACCTAGATGGTCACTCAAAATAGAACTCAGGGTGGGATAAGATTCATAACCGGAGAGGGTTGGGATGCCCCAATTAATTGGATAGCTTCACCAATAATGATGTTTAAGTAGCTCAAGTGATGGGTCTAGACAAGTAAAAATTGTCTAGAAAGTGAGTAAACGATAAGATAGGGTTGATTTAAAATATAATGGGTTTGAATTATTGATAAGTTTGGTGGTAAGGATAGATGGCATAGGAAGATTGAACATGGATAAAACGGATAAAGACTGGTGATTAGTGATGAAGAGCCACTTGGTGTAAGATACAGGGCAAAATGATACATGATGGGTAAGTGCCAGATCTAGCTACGAGATAGGGATAAGGAATAAATAAGAGGTTGAGCTATCCTTTGGTGCCAAAAATGGGACCAGGTGCTACCTACATAGTCTGAAAACACCTCAAGTTGATGTAGTTCTAGATGTAGGATAAGGGGATGTTGATGGTGGTGGGCATGTCAGGCCTTAGATGTCAGTAATAGATGAGTAAAAGTGATAGGATTAGTATTCAGGGATAAGTGGATAGAGGATGTTAGTAGGGAGTTGTTGGGGGCAACGGGTCATATAGGATAAAAGATCTAGGTTTGGGGCCATTTACACTCATTTTCTTAGGTTATTTGAGCTCTAGAGCAAAAGGCTTGGATCGCAATCCCCAAGCTTCTCATCATGATGAGAGAGTTTGGGAGCATCAAAGAGATGCTAAGGCTAGACCACCAGTGAGTAAACAACCTTTTGCTCTCTATTTTTTATGATTTTCATTAGTTTTTGTAGATTTTAAAGTGGATGTTGGTATAAATGGACATCATCCATTATGGTCTATCAATCCCATAACTAGAATTTTTACCCTCAATCATGGGGTTATCAACACAAATGATAGGGTTACTAGGGTAAATGGTATGATTGCAATCCCACATGTAGGGAATTGGTAGGATTACAATCACACAAGTAGGGAATGGTAGGGTTGAAATTCTATAGGTAGGATAATGGTAGGATTGCAATCCTATGAGTAGGGAATGGTGAGGTTGTAACCTTGCAAGTAGGGATTGGTGGGGTTGTAACCCTATGATTGGTGGGGTTTCAACCTATGAGATTAGTAGGGGATGAGGTACTGATAACACATTTATAGATAGATATCCAAGCCTATTTGTCAGATATTTCAAGGATCACACATGATTAAGATCAATTATAAGCTCATCTCTAGAGTTTGACTACCTAGGGAGATAGCCAATTAGTACAGGCATAAGGGCAAATTACTACCTTACAAGCCCAGATTGCTCAGAGAGATGGGCAAGTGACTTAGATATAGACATAGGTCATTGCTTTTAATTCATAGGTTATTCAATGAGATTCATATCTTAGGTACGCTACAAGATAGATTGCCACACTTCAGAGTCAAGTGGTCAGGTTACAAGGATAGGTGGCATAGTAGCAATCCTATAACTAGACACTAACTGGGAAACTAATAGTGGTAAAGAGGGATAGAGATGTGGTTTATGAGGATCTAATATGACAAGGTATTATGGGGATGATGGACCATATTGTATTACTCACTTGGGAGAACTAGTACTATAGGATGTTATATGAGGCCACAGTTCTAGATGGTTAATGTGCAGGCTCCTTTTATGCTAATCACTCATCTATTTGGTAGCCTTTTAGGGGTGGTAGTAAACCACGAAGGCCATTAGGGCCTCAAACTTGACATTGGATGTATGTGTGTGTAGGCAATTTTTGTAATATAGTTCATTCTTTCCCTATGGGCTCATGTGATTGTATTCTATCTTTTGACATGGATTCCATGTGGATATTGTATCTTGGATACTCAATATTTATATATGATGATGATTTATGGTGATGTATAAGTGTTATTTATTATTTCATGGATATGAGATGCATTTACTTATTTTATATGATGATGTCATGTATATGAGATGTGATTTGATATGTGATTAGCTTTAGATGTTATCTTATGGTATTATGAGACACATGGATGATGTAATTAGGATTTATAGTTATGATATATGCCACATTTTATCAATGAGGTAACGATGTTAGATAGATACCTTATTTATGTTGTGGTTTATTATGGATGATGTTATACATGGGATGTTGTTTTAATTTTATGTATATTATTATATGTTGTGATTTGAGATTTTTATTGAGATATAGATGATGTGATATGATTTGAGTAGGAATCATGATAGTTACACATTATTCCTTCATGGAGTAGTTATGTTACAAAGATTAATCCCTTATTTAGTTCATTTCATCTATAGTACTAGTGGTAGAAATTATCTTGCACCATGGAGGTAGCGTGATGAGGGGATGGGTGTTGGTGTGTTAGTCCTTGTATGAGGATGGATAGGATGAGATTGTGGATAGGATAGAAGATTGATTAGGATAGGATAGGAGGTTTGATTAGGATAGGATGGGGGACTTTTGGAAGTTTGTCAAAGTGTGGAAATATGCAATCTTTTTTAATATTGCATCTTATTACCATGTGCCAAGGACATGATAAGTCCTAGGCATGTAGCAAAGATGCATGGGGTAAATCCATTTGAGAAATGACCCTTTTTGAATAAAACCTTCAAGGGTCACTCATGCCATCCTTATTCCCAGAAAAGAGCTAACAAGATAAAATAAAGATACATGTAAAATTATTCTAAATAAACCATTCAAATATATACATAACATGTAACATACATACATAAAACACATAATTACATAAAAATAAATATAAAGCAATGGTGTAGATGAGTGATGATATGATCGAGAGTGGATATGGATAAGGGATCAAATGATGAGGTGAGAATTATATATAGGATATATCTAAAATATAGCTCATGTCATGGTGAAGGTCCAACCAAGTTTAAAAATGAGGGTCATGATGACCCCTCAAGAATCAATGATCACAGTGTATGCTTGGATACCTAGGAAGAGAATTTTATTAAATACTGCAACCCTCCATAATGATGATTTTATATGGGAAGGCGTGAACTTGAGGCTTAGTAATAGCATTATGGGAATGGGGATAAGATGTCATTTGTGAGGCTAAAAGGAGACATACATGTCAAAGACTTGGGAGGTTATTATGGGAATGATAAGGACATGACAAGACTTAGGGATAGATATATATGCACCAATTTTGGATTAGTGATTCTAGAGATCCCTCCAACAAATAGGTTTTGACAATCCATGTCCCTTCTTTTGACTGAATTAGTTGTGTCGTATTATTGTCCTAATCCTTATGATAGATTCCCATTATTAAGACCAGGGTCAAGTTTATTTTACCATGACGTCAAAAATTGGTTTTCATTATGGTACTTGCCCAAGGTGCCAGCAAGTTGGTTTTCACCATTGGATAGATTTTTTTTTTTAATATTAAACTGATGGGGTGGGGCTATGGATAGGCAGAATGGATGTGAGGTGCCCCATAAATGGATGATAATTATATCTAGATTAGGTATAGAAGTGATTGAGGTCCATAATATTCATGGGATTGTCCAATTCTTCTCCATCAAACATGGCCAACTTATACACTCCTGATCTAAACATGGAAATGATGACATAGGGACCTAACTAGTTGTTTCAAACTTCCCTTTCTTATCACGTTCTGCATTGGTGTTTTCACCATTGGATAAATTTTTTTTTTAATATTAAACTGATGGGGTGGGGCTATGGATGGGCAGAATGGATGTGAGGTACCCCATAAATGGATGATAATGATATCCATAATATTCATGGGATTGTCCAATTCTTCTCCATCAAACATGGCCAACTTATACACTCCTGATCTAAACTTAGAAATGATGACATAGGGACCTAACTAGTTGGTTTCAAGACTAAGTCACCAATATTGAACTCCCTAGCCTGAATTTTCTTGTGATATTGGCCCTTTAATTTGTTTTGGTATGCTTTGAGGTGATCTAAGGTCTTTTGTCACTTTTCATCAAGGAGTTCTAGTTCTTGTAGTCACTCTTGTATGAGATTATGATCATTAATAATTCCTCTTAGTGAGAGTCAGAGAGAGGGAAGCTCTAATTCTACTGGTAATATTGCTTCAGTCCCATAGACCAAGGCATATGGAATTGCCCCAATAGGCATGTGGACACTAGTTCGATAAGACCATAGTGATGGATATAATTGAATGTGCTAGTTTCTCCCAGCCTGATTGATGGTCTTCTTCAGAATCTTGATGAGAGTCTTATTAGTTGCCTCTACTTATCTATTACCTAGGGGATAATATGGGGAAGAGAAATGTTGAGTGATATGATATTTCTGACATAGGACCTCTACTTCTTGATTCTTGAATGATTTAATGTTATCTAAAATTATAATAGTGGGTATACAAAAATGGAAAATAATTTGATTGAGAATAAACTTGGAAATTTGGAGGCCTATTATGTAAGTGGCATTTCTTTGAACCATGTAGTAAAATACTCTATAACCATGATGATGAATTTATGACTGTTCAATGAAGTAGGATTTATCTTGCCAATTAAATATAGGCCCCATATGGAGAAAGGCCATAGGCTCATAATAAGTTTTAACTCTTGTGCAAGAGTATAGATGAGGTTTTCATGCTTTTGACAACATACACATTTACACATATACTAGAAAGAATCATGGTCTATCATTAGCCAATAGTAACCAATTTAGAAGAGATTTCTGGCTAAGGCCATCCCACTAATGTACCCTCCATAGATACCATCATGGACTTCTTTTATTATCTGGGTTGCCTCCTCTAATATTAGACACCTCAACAAGGTACCATCATAGCCATGTCGATAGAGTGTACTACCAAAGATTGTGTATCAGGTGGTGTGATGGATGAAAGCTTTGCATTGATGGCAATTAAGGTTAGCTGGAAGGATATTGTCATGAAGGTACCTATAAATATCATGGTACCATGGTAGATTGGGATCATTGATTACACATATTTGAAGTAGAGCTAATGATTGATAGATTGGGGTGATCAGATGCTTGATCAATAAATTACCTTACAAGACATCTTTAGGGAGATCAATAAGTGAGCTAATAGTGGCCATAGAAACATCTGCTTGATTACTTTCTTATGGAACTTGTTCAAAGGTGATGGACTGAAAATTGGTCTTTAATTGGTCCACTAATTGGTTGTAAAGAAGTAACTTTTCATCCTTTGTTTTAAAGTCATCATTAACCTATTTGATGATTAATTTTGAGTCCTTAAATACTTTTAATTATTGGATGTTCCACTAAATATCTAGTTGAATTTTGGCTATTAAAGCTTCATATTCTAAAATATTATTAGTACATGGAAAGGTAAGGCAGAATGCTTTTGGAATGAGATCACCTTAGGGGGTGACCAAGAGGATGCTTACCCTAGATCCAAGGGTAGTAAATTAGTTGAAATTGGCTCAGTCACTTCTAAAGGTGCCTCTACTAGTTGATCTAAAATGACCTATCCCTCTATATATTTTTGATTTATATATTCATTGTCGAATTCATTTAGTAGCATTATCCATTTTGATACTCAACCTGTAAGCATTGTCTTGGATAGTAAGTACTTTAAGGGATTAACTTTAGCAATGAGATGTACATGATTATTAAGCATATAGTGCCAGAGCTTCTATGATGTAAAAACTATAGCTAAACATGCCTTTTTAATAAGAGTATAGTTTAGCTCATATGATATCAATATGTGACCTAGGTAATAGATATATTTCTCCTTACCTTGATCATTGTGTTGTGCAAGGAGAGCACCAATGGTGCATGGAATTGCTAAAATGTAAAGGAGTAAAGGCTTTCCTAGATTTGGTGGGGATAAAATAGGTGGATTTGCCAAGTATTGTTATAATCTTTAAAAAGATTGTTGGCATTCATCATTCTAATAGAAATCAATCCCCTTCTTTAATAGGTGAGCGAAGGGTTGACACTTATCAGCCAATTGAGAGATAAAATATTGTATGGCCTAAATTTTTCCCTAAAGACTGTGAAGATGGTTGAGATTACAAGGTGGGGGCATTTTTGTGATTTCTTTAACCTTTAATAGATCCATCTTGATGCCCCTTCTTGAGACTATAAATCTCAACAATTTTCCTTAGGTTACTCCAAAGACACACTTTTTGGGATTCAGTCCTACTTGATATTCTTTTAATCTTTTAAAAATTCTTTTGAAGACCACATGGTGTTCAGACCTTAAACATGACTTACCTATAATATCATCAACATAATCTTCTATAATGTCATGTATCATGTCATGAAAGATAATAGGCATATCCCATTAATAAGTGGATCCTACATTCTTGAGACCGAATGGCATGACTTGATAGTAAAACATCCCCCATAGAGTGATGAATGTTGTTTAATGTTGATCTTCAGGTGATATTTTGATTTGATTGTATCTCAAGAATCCATCCATGAGGGAAATAATCTCATACTTGACTACTGAATCTATGATCATGTCAATATTAAGGAGTAGGAATTCATCCTTAACACATGCCTTATTAATATCCTAAAATTTAGTACATATATGGATTTTTCCATATGGCTTTATTATAGGAACAATATTAGAGATCCAATCTAAGTAATAAATTGGGCAAATAAATCTAACTTCTAAAAATGTTTATAACTCCTCCTTGACTAGTAACACCACCCTAGGATGCATCTTTCAAAATTTTGCTTTACAAGTTTTGCATTTGGATGCAAAATTAGGTGGTGTACCACTAATGAGGCGTCTAATCTGGGCATGTTAGCATAGCTCCATATGAATATGTCAATAAATTATTTTAGCTACTTAATAAGGACTTCACATTCCTCTGTCATAAGATATGCCCCTAGTTTCACTATTTTGAGAAGCTTATCAGTTCTGATATTAACTTCTATCACCTCCTCAATAAGAAATGGTGATTGATATTTTAAATAAGGGGGTAATGAGATTTTTAGAAGATCAAAAGTGAATTAATCTAGTAGTTTAGTATCAATATCAAAATAATCTTCTAGCATAAAGGAGCTATAAGGGAGTTCATTTAGCTTTTTGGAAGGCTCTCCTTCTTCTTCAAAGTTTTCATCCTTACTTAGACTATGGGATGTTTGTTGTTCCCCAAAATATGTTGATTAACAAAGATTGATATAAAATCCCTTTTTATGATCTCTGAATGGCATGAAGTCTCTGGCTCCCATGTATTCTAAAATGGCCTCATCATTTTGAAACATATCAAAGGTGGGCTCCTGGTTTGATTCCCAATCTATGAAGGATGGAAAACAGAGGGAGACATTGATGGTGGATATAGTGGTATCAAGGAAGAGGTTGGTGGTAGCAATCTCCTTGAAGTGACTATAGATAGATCTTATTTCAAGGTCTTCATTAGGGAGAAATGACTCATTGGTCAAAAGAGAATCCACAATGATGTTGGTCAAGTCATCATCATATAGTTTATATCCTAAGCCAAAATTTTGTGGATGTTCTTGAATGATGATTGGTTTTAGTTAGCCTTGTTCTTATTTTCCTAATCCCTTTCCTTTGTATTGCATATTTTCCATCATTCTCTAGACTCTAGGATAATTCTATTCAAGAGAGATGAGGACTTTATCATCTGAAATGAGCCAATAATCATCTCCATCTTCAATGTACTCATCAACCAGAAATCCAACACTTGAAAACGACATTGGCCTGAATTAATACTTAATGGTATTACTCTTCTTCATATCCAAAGACCCATAACTATGTGGATATAAGGGTATATTTCCAATGCATAATGTTTTGTCCTTGTATTCCCTACACCCTGTGGATGTGATCTTTAGTCATGTGACATTAGGATCTAATGGAGATGAGGATTCTAATTGATTTAGAAAGATATACTTGGCATCTGTGGGGCTTAGGATGGTGTTATTAGTGCCAAGGTAAAGTGATGGGGACTAATTCATTTGACAGTTGTGATGATATATGACTCCAAGAATGGTGACATCCATTCTTGAATAGGGGAACTTTAAGCATTTATGAAGAGTGGAGGGCACAACTTGCATTTCATGAATCCATGACCTTTCTAGCAACATGTTATATGGTAATTATACATCGACAACATTAACCAAAGTTTGATGAACTATAGGTCACATGATAATAGGAAGATAGATAGTCTTAACTGATGGTCTCTCATCATCATCATACACTTTGATCATTATTAAAGTGGGCTCAAGCAATGTCTTAGAGTATCCCAATTTCTTTAAAAAATCTAGATTACACAAGTTGAGTATAGATCCTCCATCTATGAGTACATGGGAAACACGGTGATAAGAGATGGTGACTTCAATGTATAATGGATAATTATGATATGGGCTAGTAGGGGGTAGATCCCAAGTACTAAAAGTAACTTGCTATGATGGTGATAAATGTATCACTAGTGTCTAAAATTGATTTGTATCTAGGTCACTAGGTACTTTCAAATCATTTAGCACTTGATTCAATATCTCCTTATGTAAAGCAGATGTTTTTAGAAGTTCCATCAAAGATATTTGAGTGGGAGTCTTTTATAATTGATGAATGATGTCATAATATTTATCAAAATTACTTGAGGCTATCTTAGAAATATTCCATTTATGGGCAGTGGATGACCTGGAAGAATCTTGAGGGGGTGCCATGAGAATTACAAGCTTATTACATCAAGTGGTGACAACACAATCAGTTATAGCCCTATTAATCTTTAGGATGGGAGATGGAGGTGGATTGTGTTCTTGGATTTTGTGGATTTTGATGGTATTAATGTAATGGTAGGGAATAGTATGATAATCAGTGTGATTGGAAGATGATGTCTGACCCTAGTCTCATTGGGGTCTCTAGTTCTTTTGTTCATGCTTTGGGAGAGGATCTTTATAAATGCCAAGGTGTTGATTTGTTTGTTGATTTGATGGTGTTTCTCCTTTAATCTTGATATCACCTATTTATATTAGTCTTGGATATAGTGCTTTAATTTCATACACTACTTAGTATCATGTCCTTTTACCTGGTGATATTTGTAAAACTCATCTTCATGGTGCCAATTAGGTTTCGATTTATGATTTTCCCTGGTCTAATCTCTTGTAGAGTAATCATGTTGGTAGTGATTAATTATTCAAAAATGGTTTCTATTGATACCCCCAAGCTTGTAAGTAGTCGTTTACCTATGTGATGCTTAGTTTTGCCTCATGGAACTTTGATGGTAGAGACATTAGGGAATTATGTTGGGCCCTTCCTTTGGATTATTTTCACATGTTGTTTCTTAGAAACTATCACCCCATCACCCACAACATTTTTATTCTTGTTGAAGACCTTGGGTTTCCCTGAAAAATAATTTTCTTAGTTTGAAGTGTGCTCATTTTGGGGATATAGTTTTATGGTCCCTTTTTTTATGAGGGTTTTTTCTATTTTCATCCCCTTTTCTATGATTTCATCGAAGGTCTTGGCACACTATAATTTCAATTGATATTTTAGTTCTATATTAAGGTTATCCATAGATATTTTAGCCAATTCTTTTTCAAGAATAGTGCATCTTAATTGACTTACCAATATATGCCATCTCCATATGAAATATACCAAGCTCTCACCACTTCATTGCTTAGTATTATAAATGTTAATGATGGAGATGTTATGTTCTATGTTGTATGAGAAATGGAAAATAGATTACTATGTCAGTTCTCCAAAACTAAAAATTGACCCTTTTGGCAAGTGCATGAACCATTCCAAGGCTGGCCCAGTAACACTCTTAGGAAAGAGTCACACCAAATAGGCATCTTCATATGCCACCTCATGACAAGCCACATAGAATTTTTGGACGTGTTCTCTAGGATCTCCCTTTCCTCTATACTTTTCAAACTTGGGTATTTCAAAGTGTGAAAGAAAGGGGATTTTTAAAATGATCATGTCCAATGGTGACAAGCAAAAGTCTTCATTTTCATTTTTGTGGGCTTGTGATCTAGGATCAATTTATTGGAGAGTCTCTTTCATCATTTTCCATTCTTGGGAAAAGGAGGGATCGCGAAGAGGGTTAGTGGTTTGGTTTTGACTTCCTTGAGGTATGTGGGTGTTATGGGTATTATGAGTGTTCTTTGTGTTATTGGTATTATTGGGATTATTAATGGTATTATTATGGGCATTGTTATTGGTATTATTGTGTCTAGGTGATGGTGGTCATTGATTTCAAAGCAATAGGTTGATTTGTTGAGTCAATTAATCTAGGTGATCCTCAATGATAGCCTATCTCCTATTAGCCTCATTGTGGTTGTTACGAAGGGGTTGTGGGTGTTCTTATTCTTTGATAAACCCATGTTCTATAGCCTCTTCTTCTTGAGGATTATGATTATCATGTTGATGGGGTGAGTTTGGTCTTGATGGGTAGATTAGGTTATGCAAGAGGGTACGATCAAAGGTGGAAGGTAAAGTACCCCCTATTTCAATAGCATGGGCTACAACATGATCTCGATTCTCATAAAGATAGCGATTAATGAGATTCCTTACCTCATCATTTTGGAGGGGATTAAATCTTTCATTCTCTTCCCTTGGTGTGTGCATGTCACTATGGTTTTCATCATATTCTTGATTTGGGTCCATCATGTGCCCTAGTGGATTGTTGTCTTAGTAAGAGCCTTGTCTAATTTGAAGTTGAGCTCAGGTATGGATGACCATTGTGAATGATGGTTGTGATGAAAAGTGATGGATGAGATGAGAGTCTTAAAATCCTATTTCCATCTAAAGACCAAAACCTTAGTGGTCAAAGGGATGATGATGTAAGAAGATGGCTGACCAAGAATTACCAAAAGACAAAGTCCTTTAGGAGACTAATCTATTGAGGATGAGATAAAAAGTGATGGGATCAAATATTTTTGTCTACTAGTAAATGGACAAGTTGATGGGTGCTAGAGGACAAAACTACTTGATAGAGATAGTTGTGGGAGCTAGATTATGATTTTACAAGACTATGTTTAATGATAATCAAAATTGAAGAGAGCTAATAATTAATTATCCAAAAAATATGGGTGACCACCTAAGACCTTAGTTTAAAGATAAAGTCTAGTATTTAAAGAGGATGGGATGAGGACAAGAGGATGTGTGATATGATATGTAATGAATAAAGGATTGGACAAAGACACTTACTTTAGATGTAAAATAGGGGTGGAGAAGTGATGGATGAGAGGTGGGATGTGTATGTATATATATGGTGGTGTGACAAAGATGGATGGATACTCAAATGGATATGGAGGATAGATATAGAAGGCTAAGTGATGATAAAGTTTATACAAGTTAATTTATGTGAATGTGAAGGGGAATGAACACTATATGAAATGTGATATGGTATGGGGATTATAGATGAAAATTTCTAAATGGATAGGGGATAGAATGATATATATAAACTAGTTTGGATGAAGCAAGGGTTTTATTGTGTGATAGGATGGTTGGATAATAGATATAGAACATGTGGTTATGTGGATGGAGTAATTATAAGAGGATAAAATAATATATGTGCAAGAAGGAGTGGATATGGGAAAATGGGATGGAGATTATAGAAATGGATATAAGGTGAGAGGATATTTATTTTAACTTATAGAAATATGAAAGATGATTACTATATGAGGATGCAAATGAAGATGGATAATATAGTCAATATGATGTGGGTGGATATGGGGATGTATATGGATATGAAATATATAGAATGAGGTGGAGAGAAAAAGTAAAATTGTTAGAAGAGATGGATGATGAAGTGACCAAAATAAACAAAAAAAGGGGTGAAGAGGGGATGGATACTTGATGAAAATAAGAGGTAAATAAGAGATGAGATAAATGATGATAAGAGAAGTAGATGTATATTGTATGTATGGGCTAGGTATTATGGATAGGATTAATGAATGAGGGAGGAATTAAAATGGATAGAAGTGGTCAAAATAAACATAAGGAATATAAAAGGAGATGGATACTAGATGTTATGGAATGAATATATATGGTAATGAGGTAGGTAGGATGTAGTGTGAAAAGGATGGATAATGGGAAGTAGATGAATATTATATATGATAGGGTAGTTACTATAATATGATAAATAAGAAAAAGGTATGAAAACGAGGTGGATACTAAGTGTTATGGGATGGATATAAAGGAGATGGATCTATGAAGATGTATGTAGGATGTGAAATTAAATATGTTATGGGTGGAAGATATGGGGAGGTGTGATAAAAATTGGTCACAACACAAAAGGATTCAAGAAGGTGACAAATACTAGGTGTGAATGAGTGTAGATGGGATGGATACTACAAGATGAACGTAGGATGAATGTGATGTGACTATAGGATAGTGTGGTAGTCAAGGATTAGTCAAAGTACACAAACTATTATGAAAGGGAGATGGTAATATATAGGGATGAAATGGATATAAGGAATGGATTATGTGAAGATAGTGGTCAAATAAAGATATGATATTTGGAAGAGAAATAGAAAATGGATTTCTAAGGGCGATACTATCTGGGTGAAAAATGTGGAGGAGATGACTGAATGATGATTAAAGAAATGGGTACTAGATGTGGAAAACCAAATTGGGAGATAATAAAAGACAATGTGATCAAAGGGATGATGATATTATGGTATAGGAGGATGGGTGGATATGTCTAAACAAGGTGGGAGATGGATAAGACCAAGACTAGGATATATAAAGACAAAATGTACAAAAGGATGGTGATAAGGATGTATAAAGGATAATGGGAAGACAATGAGATGATGACTAGTATGGTAAAATGATGAGCACCTAAATGTATGATGATAAATTAAGATGATGATGGAATAATGAATGTCAACCTAAAGGCCTCTAAGGTATCACATAAGATATGGGTGTGGCCAACTCATCTAGAAAACAAAATGGGTCTCATCAAAACACACAAATAATCACGTACAAGTACAATATTAATTAGTAAATTGTATAGGTGTGTACCCTAATGCCCACACCATCTAATGGCTACACAAGTGAGGTTGTAGGCCAGTGACCCATTATGAAATTGATCGAACCCTCTTGTCCTTACTTGCACTCGATGACTACTTCAGTGTTGATATTGATGCCTGTAGTGGAACACATGTTACAGCCAAAGTCCCCTAGTCTAAGGTATAAAAAATGATCTAAGGGAGTCACAAATATACATGATGGTACATTGGGTCCCGAGTCCATGTAGGAGCCTATCTGACTACCCTAGGTCTTAGAGTTGATCACCCCTCACTCCATGGAACCCTTTATGGATAATTTCACTTAGGCCATAACAATATCTCTCCTTATATTTATACTTCATCAGAACATAGAGTTTGGTTAGAGCGTGATAGTGAAATCCATGACACTAACCCTTATGTACTAAGTTGTGTGCATGGTGATGAAATCCATGTCACATGATATCATAAGGGAGGGCTCAACAAACAATCAAACACATGATATGATTAGTTTAATATTATAATTACTTATGTGTGTCTGACACGATATAACAAATTATTTACAAATAAATACACACAAATAAGCAAGTATTTACAAGAAACTAGCAAAGGATAATAATATACTTAAATCAAAGATTTTTTAATAATACAATTAAATTTAAGACAAAAATGCAAAATGGCACCCTTCCTTGAAATCACAAAGGTTAAATGTCTGATTGGGGTGACAAAATCTCTAAGGAACCTACAAGAAAAGTGTTAGTAACTTAAATTTTAACAATCTCATGAGTCCCTACAATACTATGAATACACAAGGCAATCTCGTGACCAGAATGGACAATCCCATGACTGGACTATCAATCTCACAAGTTTTGAGTCACAAGTTTAAAAATAGTCAACTAATTACTATGGTTAATGATAAAATAGTGACTGTCTAATAATCTCGCTACTCTAAACATCAAAGCCAAAACTAGCAAAAAAACACAAATAATGATATTGCACTTGTTAAGAAAAATAGTATATAACTATCCTAAATAAATAAAAAGTCTATAAAATTAAAAATAATTGCAGGGCTTAATTATTAAATACAATTATTTTATGATTAAAATTTTATCAAGGACTTATACTAATCCTAACTATAAAGTTGCTACTGAGAATAGTAAAGCCACTATTTGTAGGTCAAAATAGCAACTAAGTTAGTCATGGTATTGTAGGATGAGGCTCAACTAATCTATAGGATGGGTCTTCAGATGATCTACCTGGTCCTTTAACTTATATGAATTATGGGTCTTAAGATAGAGAATACCCCTTGTTAGTAAAATTATTTGTATATATGGAAGGAGGTTAAGTGCTTGTATAGAGGAATGCTTAAAACTTATTTAACAAAAGGGGAAAATTTCTTCAAATTTGTAATTTACAAACCTTGATCACCTTCTTGATAGAACCTAAAATCACTAGAAATGACAATACAAAGGTGATAGGGGTAGTGTTTTACCAGTCTAGAATAAGAGAATAATATCATGACTCAGAATTTCAATCCCACAACTACTAGGACAATCTCGCTATTGGCAGACTCATGGGTTTGTCAAAAGGATGCAAAACCCTTTTTCCCTATAACCACAACTCCTAGACAAAACAAGAAGACAAGAGGTAAATCTATCTACTTCATAATGATGTTAAGACAGAAGTGACAGAACAACCCCTAAGCATTATGTTTAACAATGTCTTATTAGAAACAATAAGGCTGTTATTACTAAGAAAATGTCACTACTAAGAGAGTAGTAGTTTTGTCAAATATGTGTGATTATTTGATATTTGGGGTATTTTCTACCTATTCTAAACATAGAGATAGTAACAAAAAAAAAACACCTACAGAAATAAAGAGTTAGCAGAAACTAGCTATAGTCTAAGCCCAACTATTACTTTCAACAATATCGTTATTAGCAATGACAATTTTGTTATTGATAGATTAATATCATGACTAAGGGACTCATGGGTTTGTCGATAATGTCTAATCATCCTATTTTCTGAGGATTTTCTTCTTGTCCTGCACACAGAATCAATAATAAGAACCAACATACCTAAACAAGCAAATGGTTAGCAAAAATAGGTCTAAAATCTAAGTCCTACTATATAATTGATAATATCACTACTATAGATGATGATATCGCTAATATCAGGGCAATCCCATGACTTTTATAGTCATAGTATTGTCAAAAAACAAAAACCCTGCTTAAACCCCTAATCGCTAGCAATGTAACCAACAATACCGCTACTAGCATTAACAGTCCCACGACTGCAATACCATGACTAAAAGGGAAATGTCGTGACTCACCTGGAACATGTCAAACATTGAAAATCTAGTCTTGAATTCATGTATAGTTGGTCTTATAATCACTTAAGACACTTTTAGCAAATGGTATTAGACTAAATAAGGGAGGTTACTCCCACTATGGTCATCAAAATGTGCACCAAATTTCAAGTCTAAGCAATATTATCAAAGAGATAATAAAAACCCAAAACTTGATGACACTAATAGGAATCGATAGAAGAGATAAATCAAAGAAATTAGAACATTCTTACCATCTTCTTTACCTTCTTATGCCTCCATTCCAGCTTTTTGAATTCAAATGATTTGATGCAAAAGCTTGATTGTTGGATTGCTTGTGAGACTTTGACAATGGCTTCCAATGGATGTGTGATGGAGACAATGGCTTCAAATGGACACTATAATGTTGTTATGGATGTTATAGGAGAGCTTAAAGGCTTGCTAGACAATTTCTCATTAGTCCAAAGGGTGGAGGGAAAGCTTAGTTTTATAGGCAAATGGAGGGAAGATCAAGGGTCCAAATTCAAATTTGGGCCTTTGAGATCTAAGGCTAGGAAATTTTCATGGAATTTTTAATTCTATGGAAATCTCTAGAATTAGAGAATACTAGAGAAGGGGCCAATTTGGGGAAGATTTATAGAATACTCCAATTCTATAAATCTCCCCATAGGGTTTAGGGTTTTAGGAATGGCTAATGTAGGGTGGTAGGTGGATGGTTAGATTATTTTTTGATTTAAAATTGGCTAGTGTGATTAGGGAGTAGGTTAGTAGGTAATGGGGGTTTATTAAAGGTTTAATGAGAGGATTAATTGATCTTAGGATGGGATAAATATTATGTGGGATATAGGAATGGGATATAGGTATTAGTTTATTAGTTAATATGGCTAAGAAATATGAGAATTAGCCCAAATTAGTAGGAATTAGTATAATTAGTGGGGCAAGCATATTTAAATGCATACAATATGCTTATGTAATGTGGTCTTGATAAACTCGTAAATGTTCAACAACCTTTATGCATTTTTCACTTAAGTTTTCTAAATCATGCAATCTTTTTCCACTATATCCATTATCTTTTATAATGTTTTTGAGAGAAATTGATGTGTATAGCCTCTACATAGGTGAATACAATCCTCATTTGTTATTTTGTGTAGAGTTTGTACCTCTCACACAGTTCTATGCACTCCTTTGCTCAAAACTTGATCACAACTTCACACACAAGTCATGTGCCGACCCATATACATTCTTCAAATGATCACCCCAGATCATAGCCTGTGCATCACACTACACATTCCTCAACTCATAGTCTGATGTGCCTCACTAGCATCTACTCTCAGACTAGCTTGTTTCTTCAGGCCCCACTTTAGCACAACCACGTGTTGACCTACTCTAATTACATGACTTAACAAGTGGCCCACCTATCTATTAGCCACCAAAAGAGGATCCCAAAATTTGAATTCAAAATGGTTGATAGTTTAGAAATTAACTATTCTAACCATTATCATCACTGGAAGCTCAACTACCACATTTAATAGATCATCCTTGGTAACTCTAATACTATTTATTATTACTCTTTTACTATGCATGTTAAATATATAACATATACATTTGGATGAGGATAATTACATAGAAATTAGGTTGGTCGATGCCAATACACAGTCAGAATATAGATAGCTTGCTTTGCTTATCTACATTGTATACTTGCATTTAGACATTGTACTTTATTTTTCCTTATTATTTCATTTTTGAATAAAAGTTGTATTTCTTTAAATTAAGACTTATACTCCATTTAATATGTGTTTGATTGTTCTATTTGAATACCTCTTTGTGTTTTCATTCTACACAGCCCCCACTCAGTTGTCCCTTACCAACTCAGTCATGGTTCGCATGGTGCAGATCAACTGATATCAGATCGGTTAATCTCTTTGCCTTTTTATGATTATAAGCATGCAAGCATAATGATAGAGAAGGTCTAACAATTAGTTATATCTCAAATATTTTATAATAATGTTGTAACAAAAGCAAGTTGGTTGATGCCTAAAAGCAATTTGAGGCAACCCCAGAATTTTGAATGCCCATCACTGACGTAATAGAGGTACATCACACTAATGTTTTTAGTCAATTTTATGAGTTAAAGATGAAACTCAACATCATGCCTTCTCCTCCATGTCAATAGTATGCTTTGTAATGGTTTCAATAATGAACCCCCTTCAAAGTACAAGTTAATCTTGAAATTCCTCTATTCAAAGGTAAGATCAACACTAAAACATTGAATGCCTAGATTTAATAACTCAAGATGTAGTTATTAGTCAACGAGTTCACTAATGATAACAATATCACCTATGTAGTACTAAATATGTCAATTGTAGTTGTTCATTAGTGGGAAAACCTCAATGTGCAGCATTTGTAAGAGTGCATTCTAATCAAATCATGGAAGACTTTTTTCAATACACTAAAGGAGGAATACTACCTTTTTCAAAACTTTGAAGATGAAAACATCACATTATAACAGCTGAGCTAGTGTAAGGATCAATCCATGGAAGACTACACCAACATATTCCATGACTAATCTACGTTCCTCCAAGAGAACTTGAGTGAACAACATAAGGTGTTGAATTACATCAGTGTACTTTGACCTCATCTCCATGTGAATGTGGAGTTCTTGACTTTTGACACTTTGGGGAAGTGTATCAGAACACCAATAAGCTCAAATATAAGGCAAAGATGAAGAATCATTCCACCTCTTCAACAAATGTAGTGCGCCAAGGCTATCCCTTGCACAACTCCACATTGCATCCTTTTACACTGAAACATAGCACTTCTCACAAAGGTGAACAGCCTTAAAATACTGCACAACACTCGAAGGCTCATGTGCCTTCTACTTCAGACAAAGGCAAGAATAAGTTTGGTGATAAGTGGTGCCATCACCATTGCTCATCTACCCATGATGATTCTAAATGTAATGCATAGTAATCCTTACACCATTTTTATCATGACCCACACTAATGAATAACATTGATCCACATACCTCTTGTTTAAGCATGAGCACTACTATGATCAACATCTCTGAGGAGCATAAATGTCTCTTCCACACCAAGTTCTAGGTGAAGGGTCAGCATCTCCACATCATCATAGATAGTGGTAGTTAGAAGAACATCATTGTTTAATACATAGTTTAGCACCTTAGTCTTGCCACTACTATAAACCCTAAGCCATATTATTTAGGGTGGTTTTAGGAGGCGAAATATATATAAGTCTAATGATAATGCATTTTTTAGTACAAATTCAAACAAATAGAGGAGAACATCACTCATGGCATTACACCTCTAGAGGTATATGATGTCTTGTTGGGAAGATTGTATATGTTTGACAATGAAGCCACATATTAAGCTAAGTCATAACATTTGACTATTCATGTGCAATATTTCTTCTAGCACCTCTTCAAGTCAGTCCTTGACCAAAGTAACCTTGGTCTCTACTAAGAAATGTCAAAAGCTCATATACATGCATAGAAGTTCATGTTGCTCATGGTCTACCATAACATACCTTCGCATCAAATAAAACACACTCTAAAAATTCATATTACTCACACATCATTGTAGTATTAGTAACTTGACAAGTTATTGAAGTAGCAAAGTGAAGCCTTCACATAACCTAAAGGCCTTTTAACACACTACATTAATTTGGTTATGTGATCCCATCTTCTAAATCTCCCATGTATCACAGATCAATCTGGAAGAATGATGAAATTAATCACCAAATACAATAACCCCTTAATCAAGGTAAGATCAAACCTATTTATTTGCCTTGTAGGAGTATGATAGTCCTTGCACCCAATACGGATAATTCCTAGTGACTCTATAGAGAATACCATGCACTAAATAAAATAATGGTGAAGAATTGGTATCTATTACCATGCATTGATGACCTTTCGGACTAGCTCCAAGGTGCACAATACTTCACCAAGATTGACTTGAAGTCAGGTTATCATCATATTGAAGATGTTTGGAAGTTAGCCTTCAAGACATGAGAGGGATTGTATGAATGTTTGGTCATGCCTTTCATCCTAACCAAAGCACCAATCACTTTCATGTGTTTAATGGATGATCTACTCATGCCCTTCCTAAACTCCATTATTATCTACTTAGATGACATTTGTAGACATCCAATTCCTAACACCATTTGTGTTGAAATTTTCAATCTTACTTGAATTGCACTCAAATTCAAATTTTAGGTCAAAATCCATTAAACACCCTAAATAGTTTGAACTTGTCATTTACAAGTGCCAATTTAGTTCAAAGTATCCCTAAATAGGGAAATTCTTTTTATGGGCCATCTAACTTTGATCAAATCATTTTGAGTCAAAATGACAATTTTGCCATTTAGTGCTCTAGATCACTCTTTTCTTCAAATTCATTAGTACACACCATGTACCTTTGTTATTTGGTTTTGGTAACATCCTAAATGGGAATATAAATCTAACGCATATAATGTCACCTTCCAGTTCTTCTCCAGTTAAATAAATGACCCAGTGATATGACTTTCTAAGCATTTTGATTAATTGAGGGCCAATTTTCGAATAATTGCATAAATGTTGATTAATCTTGTTTAAAGCTAATTAATCCAAATCAAGAGCTTAAGTGGATTTTCCATGAGAGTTGTTGAATATTTTTTAAAAAAAATTGATTTTTATTAACTACATCATCATGTGACATCATTTTATGGGAAGACATCTCTAGGCCATAAATGCCACAAATATCAGGATTATGGGTCACCCATGCCTAGTTAATGCCTCTCATGCCTCTTCAATGGCCTTTCTTTCAAGGTCATAATGAAGATAATTATAGATTTAATTCTAAATATTAGGATTATCTATGGCCACACATCTCAATCTTGAGATGGACGGTCATGGTTGATCCTGACCAATCTCAAAAATCTATAAATAGAGAGGCCATGGACATAAGTTTGAAGCTTGAATATTGTAAAGTTATAATGTCAAATTGTTTCCACAAGGCTTTGAATTTGATCATATATTTTGTTTGCAAGCTTCATTGATAGGCTAGTTTAGTGATTTGGAATCAAGAGCCTAGGTTTTATGGAGTGTTCTTGAGACATTAGAAGAGCTTACTGTCATTGTTGACAAAGACAAGGATGCTTCATCGAGGGAGAACATGTTTTTGAGCCACATGGGTATGGTGAATCCATTTGGTAAGGTAATATGGTGTTTCTTTCTATCCTTTGTAATTCCCATAGGAATAGTTAGGCTTAGTTAGTTAGTGTTTTATGTATGTTTCATTATTTATGGACTAATGCTTGACTAACTTGCTTTGTTATTCTCTCTACATCTTGGCATGCCCAATGGGACAAGACATATCTCACACCTAAAGAACATCACTTTACAACTCTAAAATATCCATTTGGACCCTTAAAACTCATGCAAATTAATTTTCTAACTTTATTTTGCCATTTTTGTTTGCCACAATTTTACACAATAACCAACGTCAACAAGTGATATCAACATCGGTTACCTAGCTTAACTGACATCGGTTAGTAAAACTGACATTGGTTAGATCTCAATTAGCCAAAGTAACCATCATCGATTGTAATAACTGATGTTGGTCACTGTGTTTTTCTTAAAACATAGGCCTGAGAGCTATTTTTCCAAAGTTCATTATTTCAAGCTAAAAAGAGCTTCAAAGCTAAAGGACATGCTAACATTTTTGTTGTAGGACCAAGCTTGACATTTGATAAAAACATGATTGAATCACCTTTTACATGCTTAAAAAATCAATTAGGAACTTTGTTTTGGGTGTTTAACAAAGATTTTAGATGTTTTTGGTGAATGTTTTCAAAGTTTGCAACTACGACCAAGGGGTCAAATGAACACCACCAAATATTTTGTTTGAGCTTAAAATTGAATACACTTGTCGATTCTTGTTTGCAATAGTTGTTTACTTAGGTTTTATTTGGCAAAAAGAGGAATGTTGCGTGTATGCCCTTCCATTTGTCCCTTTTAGGGAACCCTTGGAATCAAAAGCGCCATTCCTATTTCAAATATCCTAGTCCAAGGCTTAGAAATAATGTCACCTAAAGCACTCCCCAAAAACATGTCAAAGTTTGGGTGATCGTGAAAATGACCCTAAAATCTTTCTATTTTATGTTTTCTTTATTTTCATACAAACTTATCTTGCGAGGAGGATGTCATTACCTCCCATGAGTTCTTTAGGGAAGATTTGACCCAGGGTTTCACCTCTAGGCATTGACTTCATTTGAATCCTTTAGAATTGCACATGGGGCGTATCTACATTTGGACATCACACTACACTGAGCGAATAGTAGGATGTAGTGGTTGTAAAAAGAACTAGACCTTTTTACAACTAGCCAATGCCACGGTCACCCAATTTTCATGCTGGTCTTTTGCATCATTTGACATGAAATCCATTGTGTAATTGATTCCCATAAATTGATCGAATCCTTGCTAGTTTAGTAGACCCCACTTTGTCATACCTTGTTAGTTTAGACTTAAGATGTTTGTTTTTTGTCATTAGCTTGCTTGGTCTTGATTTGTGTCTAAAATTGCTTGTTAACTCAATGAAATTAACCAAAACACAATATCCTCAATATTTTTGAGCAAGGGAGGCATTACGTTGTCTAAATGGAAAATTCATCTTTTGTTCAAATTATTATCAAAATCTTTGTGTCATGTTATCCACTTGGGCACAGTCATGTTGCCCAATTGAATCTAGATCTTTTACCCAATTTGTTTAAATCTTTCATTTATAATCCACATTTGAAATTTAATCTTTTTGAGTTATAAGGGTTGGTGTGTCAAAGTAGGTTCACCATTTGTGCACTAAGCTTGTTTTAACTTGGGTTTAATTTTCTATTTGGAGTGAAGGTCATTTATTAAGACTCAAAATCACATTATCATCTTGTTGGACTTAAGTCATCTTACGTATCGCTCACGCTTTGAGTCTTAGAACATATTTTATCCTACTACAATCATGTGGTGATGTTATGTTGTCTATTTGGTCATAGCTTTATACTTAGTGATTCATGTATGTTTTTACATCTTGGTTTGCTTAGTCTATTTTATTTTCTTTGTAATCTGAAGAGCTTTCCTCTAAACTTCTAGGGTCAACTTTTCAAGGTTGAAACTAGCTTTTATAGTACGGGCGCATCACAAAGATCTAGGCTTTGGTGTACTAGTTTTCACCTTGGGTCTTTGAGTTATCTTACTCTCTTCCGATCTATAAGATTTCAAACTTTACCAAAGGTTGAGTAAACTCGTGAACCAAATCTTTTAAATTTTTCATGGTTTCAAACCACCCTCCCT
Organism: Torreya grandis; assembly: GCA_037957365.1. Classification (NCBI taxonomy): domain Eukaryota; kingdom Viridiplantae; phylum Streptophyta; class Pinopsida; order Cupressales; family Taxaceae; genus Torreya; species Torreya grandis. Next base: position 2,947,881 of record JARHVA010000539.1, on the reverse strand, counting down.
TATAGTCTCATTGATACCTTGGTTATTTTTTCAAAAGAGAGCCAAAGCATACTTTGATTGGTTGCCAAACATTGGTCCAAATTTAGACAAACACACAGAGCGGCTCTTTTTAGACATGACTCAAAGGTTCACTCGTAGTGGGGCCTCTTATGGTCTTAGTTATGAAGATGAGCAGTTTTATGATGGTCAAGATAACCCCGTTATTTTTTATAATATCCCTGCAACAATAAGATCTGAAGATGATTACAATGGATATCAACCCTAAGAAGATCAAGATGAAGCCCTTTTTAGATTGATAGAATTAGGTGTTAGACTACCTTCTAATTTTCCTACAAAAGAATTGCATACCTTAGTTAGAGAAGGAGAACAACAATGGAAAGAGCAAGCTTTTGCACAAATGAGCATACATTCTTCCTCTAACAAAGGAAAGGAAATACAAATAGAGTCAAAACCCACAAATCCAAATCTTCTAGATAAGATCAAGATAATAAGTCAACGATATGCAGATCAACTTATCACAGACTTAACTAACTCCATAATTCCCACTTCAATTCACAATAATGCTTTGATAGAATAACGAAATGTGGTTGAAAGTACACAACAAATATTAGATGAGTACATTACCATAATAGATCAATGTAATCTAAATGAATAGTTAAAGTCACAAGATACCTTACAAATTGTTCCATTTGATACAGAACATACATTCTTCAATCATCAAGAAACCCAAACATTCAGTTTAAATTGAGGAAATCCCTCAAGAAAATTTGGCTAGTTCTTTTCAACCAACCCAAAGATTGGTAAATAAACATAGAAATTTCCAAAATCAATAAAGTGTGAAACAACAAAATTTAGGAAATGTTTTACAATCCAAGAATCAACGGCCTATGTTCTCAACTCAAGCGACAAATTAGAACCAAATCATGGATCAAAATGTATATGTTACCTATAGATCCACATAAAACTAGGGGCACATTCCACCCCAATAGCAATAAAACTAGGGGCAAATGCCACCCCAATAGCAACAAACCCAAGGGCACATTCCACCCCAACAACAATGAAACCAGGGCAACATTCCACCTCAATATCATCTTATCCAATCCATAAATGCACCAAACATGCAAGAATGAAATTCTATGAAGGAAATTGTCTAAAGATTGGAGATAAATAATAGAGGCAAAAAGTACAAATTCGATGAGATATGCCCATATCCATTTGACTTATATATTCTCCAAAACCCCTTTCCACCTCATTTTGAGGCACCCAATTTTGAAAAATATAAGGGGAAAGGAGATCCACGTGAACACATACAATCATTCTTCATCTTGTGTCAAGAGGCTCCTTATAGTAGTGAGTACTTACTACGACTATTTCCATAAAATTTAGTGGGACAAGCTCTTGATTGGATACTTAAACTACCCAAGGGATCAGTTGTAGATTGGAATGACTTATCAAAAAAATGTGTTAACCATTTTCTCATATAACATAGAACATGAATTGATCATTTTTGACTTATGCAAATCCAAGTAGCGTGATGGTGAAAGTTTCACTGCATATCTGCAAAGGTGGAGAGCATTGGTAGGCCGCTTTCAACATAATTTACCAGATAAATAGTTGGTTGATATCTTTGCATAGAATTTGCATCTTGAAGTTGCACATAATCTATGATTAGCTTTTTCTAATTCATTTGAATAAATTATTAACAAAGGAGTGCATATTGAGAAGGCTCTTATTGCTAAAGGCCTTGTTAATATTTTTTGTGCAAGGTCAAGCATCTAATCAGACTAAATCATTGGCTCCTATAGCTATGTAAGATAAACCTAAGGGATTTAGCAAAAATAAAAACATGGTTGGAAATGGGGTGACAGAAACAAGACATGTATAAATGGTACAGGCTATGCCTCCTCCAAATGTATAATTAACTCCCTCAAATCCACTACTTACTTTGCAAAGACAACCTCCACAAAGGACATTCCATAACAATTTTAGAGTCTTTAGTAATTTAGGAGAATCAATTGAAATAGTGTTATAAAATCTCATTGCAGGTAATTTAATTATATGGCCAGTATCAAGGCCATTTCCTCAAGATCAGCCAAAACTAGACCGGTACAAAGAGAATGAATGGTGTAACTTTCATCGTGTTGATGGTCATGGTGTATATCATTGCATTCAATTACAACATATTATTGAGGACTTTATTGAAAGTGGTGAACTAAAAATTAAGTTGGCCACTAATTAGGACAAATATCAGGATATGGGAATCTACAAAGACCCATTTCCTTGACATGATCCACCACCACCAAGAAACAATAAAAAAGGTCACAATCAAGGATAGAGGAAAAATCAGAACCAATAACAAGGTCAGAATCATAATGAGCATAATAAAGATCATAATGCCCACACTAATAATGTGGCTTATAACAATATACCTTATGACTATAATAACACTGTGGGACACATTTTTGCAACCCACATTACCACTATTACTGTGAAGCTGCATGGCCAATCTCATGATCCTTGCAACATGAAACCCATCATTATAGGGTCAACACACTCTCCCCCTAGTAATACCATGTTGGGTTTGCATCATCATGTTATTTCTCCATTTTCATGGGTTACTAATCTTGAATAACAGTATCACTCTTCTAATTATAATTACTCCTTGCCACCTCTAGGTTGTGCAGTCGCAATTAGATGCTCGCGAGTTACCATTCAGGGCCCTTCACCCACTTATTTCCATAAACCCAATGAGAACATTGTGCCAACGGTTCCAAAGCCAAATACTATCCCAACAAAGGCTAAATTAGTTCAATCCATAATTCAAAGGCCTTATAGTCTAACAGATCAATTAGATAAAACCCCTACACAAATTTCTATATTAAAACTCTTGCAGACATTTGATGTTCATAGAACCATTTTCAATAGACTTTTAGAAGAGTTGATTGTGCTTAATGATATAAACCTTGATCAGTTCTAGAACCTAGTTGGACATTTGTCTTCATTTTGGCAAATCACATTTGATCAAAAGGACATGTCCACCCTTGGCCTGAACCACAATAACCCACTATACATTGAGATAATCATTGTCGAACACAAGATCAAGTGGGTTCTTATAGATAATGGTTCAGGGTTGAACATCATATCTATTAAATTGGTGTGACGATTGGGTTACATGGATAAAGACATTCAGCCAAAAACTATTATAATCAAGGCTTACAACAATGCTGAGAGAGAGTCATCTGATATAATTTGGTTGCCAGTCATGGTTGGGTCTATTTCTCATAACACATTATTCCATATTGTGGATATTGAGTTTCCTTATAACATACGTCTTGGTCATCCTTGGATCCATGAAGTATAGGTAGTTTCATCCACTCTTCACCAATGCCTTAAGTTTCCCCATGATGGGATCGAGGTTATTATTCCCACTGATCAGTAGCCATACTAATACTGCAAACATCTTTAAGTAGAGTTTCATAATTATAACTATTATACAAGTTCTGAACTCATTGTAAAGAAGAATAAAGCCATCATTTCTCATCCATCTCCATCTAATTATATAGACCCTAATGATCTAGCCTCTACTTTGACTGATCCATTTCTTGCAGCTCTAGCTAAACAGGTTATTATTAAAGATGCCAACATTTCCATGTACCATCTAAAGGACATCCTCCATATTGAAAAATTACCAAAATCCCCTGAAACATTTGGTAAGCCTAAAAATTCCCAAACTCCTAATATTCCTGATCAGAATTGACAACCAAACAAGAAGCAACCAAAACTTCATATGGTTTTTGTACCTATAATTACACCAAAGAAAGATCAAGAGGCTTTTATTGAGGGATATTGGTTATATTTTAAAGGCCTCATCAATTGTTTTTAGATTCCAAAGTATCCTATCCCTAACAGGATAATGGATCATCTTGACTATACAAAAAAAGGCCTTGGCCCACAAGCACAAGGAATTTTAGATCCCTTATTAGTTGGAGTCATCAATTGGAATCATGGTCTTGAATTTCAACCACCAGAGGATGAACTCATAACATTTGGTAGTGACTCTTCCAAAATGACTAGTAATGAGACTTCTAGCAGTGACACAACATCCTATTATAGCCTTTTCAATGAGCTTGTTGATTCAAATTTGTTTGATTTAAGTGCCATATTGACCATAACACCTATTGGATCTTCCTATTCTGAAGCAAAAATCCATCCTATTAGAGCTTATTGTCATGACGCAAAAACCCATCCTAGTGGTGCTTCCCTTCCTAAAGTAGGACATTATATCTTTACCATTGGAGCTTCCCATCTTGAGGCAAACCCTCATTATAACCTATGCCTTTACCATCCTGAACTCAGATTGGGATCAAAAAAATTTGGTCATATGCCTCAATAAGTTTCAAAATAAAGAATCAATTGCATAATACATGGACCTATGAGATGTATTCCCCATTGGTGATCATAAGTAGGGTTTTGATTTTTCATTGAATTCTTCTACCTACTTTAGAGAGCAGTTAAACTTTCTTGGTCATAATAAAGAACAAACATCAAGATCTTTAGGTGAAAACCTCTTTGAGGCACTTGTTGATCAGGAAAAAAGTAAAGAAAAAGACAGGCTTTTGAGTGAAAACCTATTTCAGGCACTACCAGGTGGGAAAGTTTTCTCATCCCCTCAGGACGTAGAAAGTCCATCTAGCCTAAGTTCCATAGCTATTACAAGCATCTCTTCAAAACAACATTGAATAGTTGAGCATCTTAATCTTGAGTTTCTAGAGGGTTTTGCCAATTGGCCTTTACCTGAGGAGGCAAATTTTGATTCTTCATATTATCTAAATCTTTGGGAAGAACAACAAGAAAAGGAAGCAGAGGATCATGACCATACATTGCCTATAATTCTAGAAGATGGATCCACACTCCTTATGGAGAGCACAATAGAAATGAATTTGGTAACCCATGAGGATCCCAAAATTGTTTATCTTGGACCTTCCCTTACTGAAGCAAAATGTGAACATGTTATATCCATTTTTAAGGATCATATAAACATCTTTGCATGGGCATACTCTAACATGCCAGGATTAAACCCAGATTTAGTTTTGCATCATCTTATTGTTCATCCTGATGCTAAACTAGGCAAGCAAATGTTGAGAAAGATGCATCCACGCATCACCCTTTTGGTTAAGGATGAGTTAGAAAAGTTTTTAGGACCCAATTTTATTAGACCACTAGACTATTTTGAATGGATTTCTAATATAGTGCCAGTAAGTAAAAAGACCCCAGGCATATGTGTTTGTACTGATTTTTGCGATATCAAAAAAATATGCCTCAAAAATGACTTTCCTCTGCCCAAAATCAACATGATTGTCAACTCAACTGCTAGGTATGAGATGTTATCCTTAATGGATGGATTTTTTGGTTATAATCAAATCAAGATAGCATCTAAAGATCAACATAAGACCATATTCACCACTCTATAGGGGGCATTCTATTACCAAGTCATGCCATTTGGTTTGAATAATGTTGGTGCCACATATCAATGTACAATGATGCTACGCCCCTAACCTATCACATGTATGAGGATAGTATTAGCCGATTTGTGGCTTACTTATCCCTCTTTGACATTATATTACATTTATCTATGCTTTCTTTTGATTAGTAGGTCAACCTATGGAGTAACCATGGCCTAGATAGACTATATATAGGAGGTAGCGGGTAATTATTTATCATATATTGTGAATTCTGCTCTTATTGAAGCTTGTGGAGGTTGCCCCCTCAAAGTGGCTTATCTATTATCATATATTTGGATATATTTCAGTCATATTTGGATATAATTCTGTTGTTATACTTAATTCTTGAAGTAATTTCATTACAAGTGGTATCAAAGCTACGATTTGGGCAATCTTGTGGGTGAAACACTAAATTTTTAAATTTTGTGATATATAAAAAATCGTTGTAAATTTCTCTACAAAATTTTTACTAGAGGTGCCAAATAATCAAATTAAGCTTCCCTTAAAATTTCAACTCATTTGATCTGTTTTACAAAAGTTATCGCTATTTTATGGTTTTTCATAAAATTGCGCTATAGTGCGCATATCAAAGAATTTTTCAGAGTTATTTACATTTTTGAAAAGCTTAAAAAAATTTGGATATGGTATGTTCCTTGTATATTTTGATTTGAGGCCGACATAATTCCAAAATCGCTTGGTCAAAGTTGGGTCAAAAGTACCAATAAGGGTCGACATCGTAAAACCCTTTTATGGCAGGTCCACAAACTCAGGGCCGAGGGAAGGGTGCTAAAACTCCAGGTAAAACTCCTAACAAGGAAGAGATGGAGTCAGAAGGGGGATGTACTAGAACCTTTGTACCAAGGTTTTCTGACATAGATCACAAAGTGAGCCAGCTTGACTATAGTGTGCAAGGCATTCAGAGTGAGGTGCAAGACATACAATCTAATATGCAATCCATACAAGATAGTTTGGGAGATATCATGATGGCTTTGAACATTAATCAGTCAAATCATCAAACTAACTCTATTTCACAAACCCACCAGGGTGGTTCTCCTAACCAGTCTACTTCAAATCTAACTCCATGGCCACAGAGGAACCTTTTACCAAAGGTGGATATGCGCAAATTTGATGGAAAAGATCCACTCAATTGGCTCAACCAAATGGAGAGTTTTTTTTCCTACATCAGATTCCAAGTGGACAGAAGGTTCCCATGGCATCCTTGTATCTTAACGTTGATCAATTCATTGGGTATCGATGGTTGTATGCTCAAAAGAAAAAGATGACTCTCAATGTCACCTGGTCAATTTTTATAGAAGAGCTACAATTACACTATGGCAATAGTGTGATAGAGAATTACTTCAGCCAACTGGAAAAATTGTGACAAACTGGCTCAGTCAAAGATTATATTCATCATTTTCAGAACCTATCCTTACGTGTGGAGATAATTTTTGAAGCAAACTTGAATGACCTATTTTTGGGTGGACTCAAGGACCACATTCAACATAAGGTACGCATGTTTAATCCACTTAATATTTCTAATTCTATTATCCTAGCACGTAGAGCTAATGAAAAATTCATTGCCAACAAGAAGCAGCCATTCACTCACTTCAAAGATCATAGCATATCGTCACCAACATTTCCTCCACCTACTAGACTGACCCCTCAGCAAATTGAAGAGAAGCGTGCAAAAGGATTATGTTTTGGTTGTGATAGCAAGTGGAGTAAAGGACATAGATGTGCTGAGAAGAACTTATTCTACATTGAGGGACCAAATGAAGATGAAGAAGCAGATGATGCCTCCAATGATGATGAGAAAGATATGGAGGAGGTAACTGAAGATTCCCAACCTACAATCTCTTGTCATGCACTTGTAGGTATTAGCACTCCACAAACTCTTAAGGTGGTGGGTTTCCTCAAGAAATAGAAGGTGACAGTGTTGATTGATTCAGGGAGCACACATAACTTTATAAACCATAAGTTGGCCACTCGATTGAACTGTTTCATCTACCCAGCACCAGAATTTTAGGTCATGATTGCAGATGGTGGCACAATTAATTGTTTAGGCAAATGCCATAGTATTAAGCTTACTATGGGTGGGTACAATCTCAACTCTCCTATGTTTGTTATTCCCATGATAACACAGACATTGTTTTGGGAGTCCAATGAGTCACAACCTTAGGTACAATTGAGATGAACTTCCAAGAACTATTCATGCGCTTTCATTCTAAAGGTAAGAAAATTGAACTACATGGATTACATGCAAAATCTCCACAATTGATTAGTTCACATCAAATGACCAAGTTGCTAAAAAAGGGGGCAGAGGGAATTATTGCACGATTATGCTCCATAGAAGTTCAACCCACACAGGTATCTACACATCCTAATCTACAAATAATTCTTGAAGACCACTCATCTATTTTTGGGGCCATGCCAAAAGGACTACCACCAAAAAGAGAACATGATCATGCCATTCAACTAATTCCAGGTAGTCAACCACCAAATATCAGACCATATAGATATCCATATGCACAAAATAGTGAAATTGAAAAGATGGTCCATGAGATGCTGGAGGCAGGGATTCATCAAGCATAGCCAAAGTGCATATTCATCACCAGTGGTCATGGTGCAAAAGAAGGATGACACATGGAGGATGTGCCTAGATTATAGGGAACTCAACAAGTACACCATCAAAGATAAGTTTCATATTCCAGTAATTGATGATTTACTTGATGAGTTGCATGGTGCTAATTATTTCACAAAATTGGATCTTCGCTCGGGGTACCATCAAATTAAAATCAAGGATGAAGATGTTCATAAAACTGCTTTTAAAACACATGAGGGCCATTATGAGTTTTTGGTAATGCCCTTTGGTCTTACAAATGCACCATCTACTATTTAGAGCTTGATGAACACTATTTTTAGGCCTTTTTTAAGGAAGTTTGTGCTAATTTTCTTTGATGACATATTGATTTATAGTCAGACATGGGAAGCACATCTGCAACATGTGAAACAGGTGTTGATAGTTTTGGAGAAGCACTGACTTTATGCAAAGCCATCTAAATGTGCTTTTGGAGTACAGGAGGTAGAGTACCTCGGTCACATTGTTTCCCATGAAGGGGTCAAATTTGATCCCTAAAAGATCAAAGTGATAATGGAATGGCCCATGCCAAAAACTCTCAAAAACCTTCGAGGGTTCCTTGGACTAACATGGTACTATAGAAGATTTGTGAAAGGTTATGGCAGCATAGCGGCTCCACTCACTGCATTACTAAAGAATGATGCTTTCCATTGGAATGATTATGCCACCAAAGCATTTGAGAAACTAAAAGTAACTATGTGCACCACTCCAATTTTGGCTACTCCAGACTTCTCACAAACATTCACTGTTGAATGTGATGCTTTTGGGTCTGGATTGGGGGTAGTACTAATGCAGGAAGGAAGACCCATTGCATTTGAAAGTCGTCAATTCAAAGGTAAGAATCTACAAAAACTTGTCTATGAGAAAGAAATGATGGCTATTCTTCATGAAGTTAAACAATGGAGGCCTTATCTGATAGGTAGACACTTTAAGGTGAAAACGGATCATGATAGTCTCAAATACTTTTGGAGCAAAGATTATCATCTAAGGAACAACAAAAAGGGGTAACCAAAATGTTGGGTTATGATTTTGAAATCATCTACAAGAAGGGTAAATATAATGTAGTAGCAGATGCACTATCCAGATAGGATGCATCCACAGAAGCATTACTTTGTGCAATGTCCATATTGCAAGTAGATTGGGTGGATGAAGCTAGGTTAGAATGGGAGCAAGACAAGGATATACAGGTTTTGATTCAAAATCTCCAGCAAGGTAATTTATCCTCTGACAAATTTGAATGGAAAGGTAATGTCCTATGGTATAAGGGTAGGTTATACTTGTGCAAAAATTTAGAGCTTAAGCATAAGATTCTTGCAGAGTTGCATGCATATCCAATTGGGGGACACCCAGGGTTCTTGAAAACTTATCATAGAATTAAGAAAGAATTATTTTGGGAAGGACTCAAGGGAGATGTACAAAATTTTGTGGAAGAATGCTTGATATGCCAACAGAATAAAGGTGAAACAGTTAAGACCCCAGGTTTGTTACAACCGTTTGCAATTCCTAGTCAAAGGTGAGAGGAGGTTTCCATGGATTTCATCACTGGATTACCTTGTTCTGAAGGTAAGAATGTTATTTTGGTCATTTTGGATAGGCTTACAAAATATGTCTATTTTTGTGCTCTCTCACACCCATTTTCAGCAAGTACAGTAGCGGCTATTTTTATGGAAGCAGTTCTCAAAATACATGGAACCCCAAAAATAATTGTAAGTGATCGTGATCCTATTTTCACTAGTAATTTTTGGACTAAATTATTTTCCTGTTTGGGTACTCAGCTAGCTCATAGCTCATCTTACCACCCCCAATTTGATGGACAAACTGAAGTGGTTAACAAATGTTTAGAGGGGTATCTCTATTGTTCTGTATCAAATAAACAAGAACATTGGGTTAAATGGCTACCACTTGCAGAATGGTGGTATAACACATCTTTCCATACCTCTTCTAAAATATATCTATTTCTAGCACTATATGGTTACCATCCACCTTCCATCACTTCTTCATTAAAGGTGCACACCAAGGTTCGAGATGTGGAAGAGCACATTCAACATCAACAAGAGGTTTTGGCTAGTTTGAGAGAGAATTTGGCCTTGGCACAAAATAGGATGAAGCAACAAGCAGATCAACACCGTAGTGAGCGAAATTTTGAGGTGGGTGACTGGGTATTTGTTCGTTTGCAGTTTTACAAGCAGATGTCCTTGAAGCAACAGAAAAAGGACATCAAACTTGTTTTTAAGTATTATGGCCCTTATCATGTTCTACAAAAAATTGGAAGTGTGGCTTACAAGCTCGAGTTACCTCATTCATCTCACATACACCCAGTATTTCATGTTTCTTGTTTGAAGAAGGTCATTGGACAGAAAGTTTCCACTTAGACAGAGCTCCCAAAACTAGATGAAGAAGGACGAGTCATTTTGGAACCAGAGAAGATCCTCCAAACATGTACTAAGAGGTTGAGAACCAGAGAGATTAGGGAATATTTGATCAAGTGCAAAAACTAAAGCAATGAATATGCAACTTGGGAATGTGAAGATTTTCTGCAACAACATCCAGAGTTGTTCAACGTTGAGGACAACATTGGTTTGAAGGGGAAGGGCATGCTACGCCCCTAACCTATCACATGTATGAGGATAGTATTAGTCGACTTGTGGCTTACTTATCCCTCTTTGACATTATATTACATTTATCTATGCTTTCTTTTGATTAGTAGGTAGGTCTATGGAGTAACCATGGCCTAGATAGATTATATATAGGAGGTAGTGGGTAATCATTTATCATATATTGTGAATTATGCTCTTATTAAAGCTTGTGGAGGTTGCCCCTTTGAAGTGGCTTATTTATTATCATATATTTGGATATATTTCAGTCATATTTGGATATAATTCTGTTGTTATACTTAATTCTTGAAGTAATTTCATTACAAATGACCATCATCTTCCATGACATGATGCATGACATTATCGAGGAATATGTTGATGATATACTAGCAAAATCAAGAACAAGAGTTGGACACCCTGACATTCTACGAAAAATATTTGAGAGGTTTTGTGCATATAAAATCCACTTGAATCCTAAGAAATGTGTCTTTAGAGTCACATTAGGAAAATCTCTAGGGTTCATTGTATCACAATGAGGGATCAAAGTTGACCCTACAAAGGTCAATGCTATTATGGAAATGCCTCCACCAAATAATCTTAAATAGTTACGAGGTCTAAAAGGAAAGGTCTAGTCTATACATAGGTTCATTTCTCAATTTGTAGATATGTGCCACCCATTAACCCACCTCTTAAAGAAAGTGGTAACATTTCAATGGGATGAAGATTGTTAGATAGCATTTGCAAAGCTTAAAACATACTTGGCCAATCCACCGGTCTTACAACCTCCAATACAAGGAAAGCCACTGATTTTTTATATATCAACCATGAAACATGCATTGGGGGCACTTTTAGCTTAGCATGATGATCATGGTAAAGAACACATGGTTTATTATTTAAGTCGCACATTGGTAGCCTATGAAAATAATTGTATGCCTATTGAGAAGGCATGTTTAGTTATGGTGTTCACCACTCAGAAATTACGACATTATATGCTAAATAACAAAACTATTATTATCACCAAGGTAGATCCTCTCAAGTTCCTCTTATCTAAAGTAGCTCTTCAAAGATGCGTGGCTAAATGGATTATGCTCCTAAATAAGTTTGATATTGAATACTAGAATCAAAACGCAATCAAAGGATATGTTCTTATAGACCAACTTGTAGGAGCTCCTATTACGGCCACTTGACCTTTCAGATGATTCTATCATGATGATAGAACAAGCATCACAAGAACCTGAATAGTGGATGCTCTATTTTGATGGATCCTTCATATCTTGAGGATCTAGAGTTGGCATATTTTTTATCACACCATAGGGGGATTTGATCCCCAAATCATTCTATATACAATTTCAGTGTACAAATAATATGGCCAAATATGAGTTCATCTTTCCATACAATGGGACATTCAAAGCTTAATGGTCTATGGAGATTCACAGCTAATCATAAATCAGACAACTGATCAGTATCAAACAAGAGATGATAAGCTTGTTCCTTACAAGCAAATTGTCAATGACCTCAAAACACATTTTAAAATTTGATAGTTTGAGCAAGTTCCATGAGTCAACAATAGATCTACCAATGCCATGGCAACAATTGGTTCCATGATTTAAATGCATGATAGTGCTAAAGAGTATCAGTTCTTGATTGAAAATCTTCTTTAATTGGCACATATTTTATCAGATTTAGAGAGGATATGCACCATTTTTGATTCTAATCTCTTACCTGAGCTACCATGGTACCAAGATTTTTATAACTATTTTCATAGTCATGTATTTCTTGCCAACCTTTCCAATAACTAAAAAAACTTTTCCTTCATCACTTAACACATTATATCCTCCTTGGAAACATTCTTTATCAAAAATGCTATGATGGAACACTTCTTCATTGTTTATCTTTGGGAGAATTTAAGCTAGCACTAAAGGAGGTTCATGAAGGAATGTATGGGGGCCATACCAATGGTGTAGTCCTAGCAAAGAAACTTCTCAAAATAGGCTATTATTGGCACAAAATGGAGATAGATGATTGTAATTATGTAAAGAAGTGTGGTCCTTGTTAGTAGCATGGCAACTTGATACATCTACCTTCCTTACCATTATAGATTATTACAACACCATGGCCATTCTCAACATGGGGTCTCAATCTCATTGGAAAAATTAACCTAACATCTTTAGATGGCCATAAGCACATTTTGACTGCAACTGAGTACTTTACCAATTGGATTGAGGCCATTCCTCTCACTTATAGTATCGGGAAATAAATAGCCAAATTTATTCATTACCATATCATCTATCGATATGACATCCCAGCCTGTATTATATCTGATAATGGTGGATCCTTCATGAACCAAGATATGAAATATCTTTCTACAAAATTCAAGATCAAGCACAACAAATCCACTCCATATAACCTGCAAGGAAACGAACAAGCTAAGGCATCAAACAAAACCATTCTCTCCATCTTAAAAAATATTGTCAATGATGATATCCGTAATTGGCACTTACAACTCTTTCCTTCCCTTTAGGCTTATATAACCAATCATTGCACCCCAACTGGAGCTACTCCATACTCCCTTGTTTTTAGCACTAAAGTTATCATCCTGATTGAGATTGAGATCCCATCATTAAGAATATCATTTGAGCACATTGAAGATGATGAAGACTATAGAGCCTCATGACTGCAAGAACTAGAATTTCTTGACGGTAAGTGTTTGGCTGCCCTAGAAAATTTGTAGGCCTATCAGAATAGATTGCAGAGAAGCTACAACAAATTCATTCTCCTTCAAGAATTTGAGATTGGTGACCTAGTTTTGAAAGAGAACCAAAAGAACATGAATGTTGAACCCAAAAAGAAAGGCAAGTTTCAGCCTAATTGGTTAGAACCATATACTGTCATAACAAACTATGGATTAGGAGCATATCGATTGGCTAAACTTAATGGTGAATAATTTTTAGAGCCTATGAACATCATACACCTTAAGAGATTCTACACATGAATAGCTTTGAACCATTGTCTATAAGACCCCTAACTTGGGGGCAACTTGTGTTGTCGTAATTTTATCCCACCCTTTTATCCTACCTTGAACACATTTTATACTACCTTGGTCCACTTTTCATGACTCTTGATAGAAAAGGCTTTGAACCTTTGGCACTCTGAACACATTCTTCATCCCATTCTAGATTGCTCTCTTTGAGAAGCAAATCTTTGTTGTCTAAGGCATGTTATAATCTTGAACACTTTTTATTCCTTGACCAATTATGATCTCAACTATGCCTCATAAACATTATGAACATCTTTAGTCATAATTATACAAAGCAATTCAACTAGGATAGTCTTGTACAGTTTTAGATAAGTGAACAATTGCATCTTCTGGGTTCAAGTATTTGTTGATTTTTCTTATTTTATTAAGAACCTCACTCTCGCCAATTAGCAAGCATGGGTTGTTGTAGTCAGCTTAGCTATCTTATTGGAAACTCCACTCTTAGGACGTGCATCTCCTCAACTAGATGGTCCCACCTTGTGAATATTTTACTCCAAAACACCAAAAACATTAGAAATACATCAGAACATGATCCATAAAAAAATAAAAACATTATATCACACTTCTATACATTTGTACATTCCCATTCCACCATCCCATGCTCTCATCATTTTGTGAGAAACTATTGAGTTTGAATGCTCTCATCGTTTTGTGAGCAACTATTAAGTTTGAACGCTCTTTCCATTTTTCAAGTACAAAAATACTAGTTCATTCATCTTGTCCCATGCACTTACCATTTTTCAAGATCATTCTTTTTTGTCTCATCAGCTTCTTGTTTACCAGACTATTCTCATTTTTTGTCGTATCTTCTATTTCTTCTATAACATTAATCATGCTAGCCTAATCATCATTTTTCTTCTATCCCATTTCCTAAGAGAACTACATTTGGCCTAAATTTTATGTTAGAACATGCATCCATGGAACTATGTAGGCAGCATCCACTTGTCTTATATATCTGGAGTCAACTCAGCCAACCACTTCCTTTTCTTCTCTTCCCCCATTTCTTCTATCATTGTTCCTCTTTAATTAGGGAACAATTTTCATGTCATTGTTCTTTGTTATGATGTGGTGGAAAGTAATGCCTTTACCGCACATACATGAACATTTATCTTTAAACCGCACTAACTTGGTTTTTATTTGTGTGTGTTTATTTGAGTTTTCTTAGTGTTTTATTGTGCTTTCACACCTCTCCTTTTATTTCTTCTTCTTTTTCTCTTTTTATTACTTCTTGTCTCATCTTGGTCTTTTGTATTCTTATTTGTTTTTGTTTATCTCTTTTGTGTTTTAGAATATCTTGATGATTCACATGGATCTCAATTGTTTTATATCTTGATCCTATGTTATTACATTGTTCATGGACCATTTTGTTTATCTGATTGTTATTGGTGTCTTTTTTTTCTATTTAATTTTTTGATTTTCTCTTTTGTGTTCAAGAATGCCTTGATGGTCCACATAGATCTTGATTATTCATATCTTGGTCTCATGTCGTTAAGACATTCTTGACTTTTGTTTTTAAATATTTTTTTTCCTACTTAAGTCTTGATTGATCATATCTTGATTTCAACTTAGGTTCATTTATGTTTATCTTTTTCTTTGTCTTTGCTTTTTTGTTTAAATCTAAATCATTGTAACTCTGATTTTGGTCATTTTTTTACCATTATCTTTAGTTATAGATATTCATATTTGAACTAGCTTAGCGCAATAAGAATCTTATGTCATTCTATATTATTAATACTTATGATGCCTAATTTTTATGGTTATAGCAAGCACTTTGTGCTCAGGTCTCACCATCTTAACATCAACATCAGCGTCGATGAATGATTCTCAAGAATACTTTGCAAAACCTAGGCTTATGATATGAAATTAGGCTTCTTGGTAGCATGCATTTTACGCTTCTTTCTCTATGCTTAGGCATGCATCTCTTTGTATATATTGTGGGTCTAATCAATTCTTGGTCATTCTTCATCATTCCTCATTCCATTCTCTCCCAAACTTGGGTGAACTACATTGGCCTAAAGTTCATATTGGAACATGATTCCATAGAATTATGTAGGTAGAACTCAATTTCTATTGAGGTTAGCTCAGTTATCTCCATTTTTATTTTCATCTCTCTCATTACTTTGTGCATTCTCATATGCTTGGTTGTATATGGCTTTATAATTCATTACACCATCGCATGTATGTTTTCACCCACTCGCTTTAACCTATATTTTTAGTTATATCCTTGAACTATTGTGCTTGATAATTGCCCATGTTGGGGCACAACATCTAAACCACATCTAAATAAAATCAGATCTACATGGGCAAATCATTATTTATTCTTTTTCAATGATCAAAATTTTCCCTACTAGGGAAAAATTGTTTTATCATGATCAAATCTATTCTACTGGAGTACTTATTATATTCTCTTTGGAGAACCCATTCTAGTGGCGCTTCTCTTCTTGAAGTAGAACATTCTCTATTTTCCTCTAATTCCAATCTCTCCACATTAAATCCCATGATGGAAATATTTTAGTGTGCAACTTGTCTTGAGATTGATTAATGTCATAAGTGCATAGCTTGTACTATCAAATTGGGTACATTTACAATGTGTCCCTTACATTTATGGATTGTATCTTTTCCATTCCCCCTATCTCTGGAGCCTATTATACCTCCTAATTATATTTTGATCATTGATGGTAATCACGTGTGTAAGCATTAGCCTATCCGGATGTGATATATTCCATGGGTTAATCTCTCACTTTCTCTCTCTTTTCAAGATTCCATCCTTTTCTTCCATCCTAGTATGCCCTCTCGAGGGGGCATCATGGGTCTGTTCCAATTTGTTCTTGACAACTCTTTTCTTTGAAGAGATTTTGCTTCACCTGAATGCCTCGCTATGCCTTCTCAAATAGGGGAAAAATGTAGACATCCAATTCCTAACACTATTTATGTTAAAATTGTTAATCTTAATTGAATTTCATTCAAACGCACATTTTAGGTCAAAATCCATAAAACACCCTAAATGGTTCAAACTTATCATTTACAAGTTCTAATTTAGGTCAAAGTATCCCTAAATAGGGTAATGCATTTTATGAGCTAGCTAACTTTGATCAAATCATTTTTAGTCAAAATGATAATTTTGTCATTTAGTGCTCTAGATCACTATTTTCTTCTAATTCATTGGTATATGCCACGTAAAATTGTTATTTGGTTTTGGCAATATCCTAAATGGCAATACAGTTTCAATGCATCTAACATCACCTTCTAGTTTCTCTCCAGTCAAATTACGATCTAGTAATGTAATTTTTTGACCATTTTGATTAATTGAGGGCCAATTTTCAAATAATTGCATAAATGTTGATTAATCTTGTTTAAAGCTAATTAATCCAAATCAAGAGCTTAAGTGGATTTTGTATGAGAGTTGTTGAATATTTTTTTTTGAAAATTGATTCCTATTAATTGCATCATCAGGTGACATCATTTTTTTGGAAGACATCCCTAAGATATAAATGCCACAAATATCAGGATTAAGGGTCACCCATGCCTAGTTAATGTCTTACATGCCTCTTCAATTCCCCTTCTTCCAAGCTTATGATGAAGATAATTATGGATTTAATTCTAAATATTAGGATTATCAATGGCCATACATCTCAAAATTGAGATGGATGGTCATGGTTGATCCTGACCAATCTCAAAAATCTATAAATAGAGAAGCCATGGACATGAATTTGAAGCTTGAATATTGCAAAGTTATAATGTTAAATTGTTTCCACAAGGCTTCGCATTTGATCATAGATTTTATTTTCAAGCTTCATTGATGGGTTAGTTTAGTTATTTGGAATCAAGAGCCTAGGTTTTATGGAGTGTTATTGAGGCATTGGAGGAGCTTACCACCATTGTTGACAAAGACAAGGATGTTTGATCAGGGGAGAACATGTATTTGATCCACATGGATATGATGAATTCATTTGGGAAGGTAATATGGTATTGCTTTCTTTCATTTGTTTCTTTTTATCCTTTGTAATTCCCATAGGAATAGATAGGCTTGGTTAGTTAGTTCTTTATGCATGTTTCATTATTTATGGACTAATGCTTGACTAACTTGTTTATTAATCCTTTCTACAACATTCTCATCTTCAGTAAGACTTGTAAGGAGAATATGAAACACATCTTGCATGTATTCAACACCTTGCATCAACATTATTGGCATCCATGTAAATCCAAAGAAGATCAAAGTGATCGACGATTGGCTTACTCCATGCAATCTCTTAGAATTAAAGAGTTTTCTTGGAATTTTTATCTTCTACCATGGGTTCATCATTATTTCTTGCGCATTTCTTGGGCTCTCACTCAAATAATGCATGCAAAATCCAATTTCAATTAGACTCATGCATAATAGTGCACTTTTTATGTACTCAAGCAATACCTCTACATAGAACTTGTTCTCTTAGTGCCTAACATTATGCACTCATTTAAAATTCACAATTATGTATCTGACTATGCACTTGATGTAGTGCTCACACAACATGGACATCTAGTCACATACCACTCAAATATGTTTAACAATATGTTGTAAAGGTAATCCACCTATGAGAAAGAACTATATGCTACTATTCAAGCAATAAGGTAATGATAACACTACATTCTAGGGAAGGAGATAGTTGTTCATTAATATCACAAGCCAATTTAGTTTATATATATGCAAAACAAGCTAGAGAATGCATGACATGTGAAATGGATGACTTACCTATATTAGTTCCATATTTTGATCAATCATAATAAAGGAAAGGATAACAAAGCCACAGATTGCCTTAGCTCATCATTGGTTCATGTGATCATCATGGTGTTATACATGTGTGGCCATAACTTCATAGATTGGGTACCTCTCTACCCAGATAATCAGGACTTCATAGTGACTTACACAAGCCTAGAACAAGGTAAACAAGTTTAGGAGTTATACATGTCTAACCAACTTCTCTACAATCTTGGACATCTGTGTTCCTAGTGGTGTACATCATGAATGAATGATCTAGGATGTGTACTATGTTAAGACCTTGGGACACTTTGGCATGACAAAGAATCTAGCCACATTATAATAAAAATTATACTAGCTATACATGCACACATATGTGGATCACCACATCAAGTCTTACATTCCTTATTTCATTTCCAAGCCCACAAATAAGAATCTAAGACTTTACATGCCTCTATTAGTTCCATCCAGACCATGGGAATCTATCAACATGGATTTCATAACTAGGATACCTATGACAAGATTACAACATGATGTTGTGTTCATTATAGAGAATAGGTTATCCAAGATGGCTATCATGGTTGTTTACAAGAAATATATTGATGCACTTGACACTATGCAAGCATTCTTCAACCATGATTGGGTTCATTTTGGTCTTCCAATATCCATCATCTCCAATCGATATCTACACTTTGTAAGTCATTTTTGGAAAGCATTATGGGGCATGATGGATACACAACTAGATTGGTTGATAAATTTTCATCCATAAATAGATGGGAAAATTGAAATGGTCAATCACACACTTGTTCATATTTTAAAAATGTGTAATCATGTACATGCTTGCACTTGGGATGAAAATCTCTTATTCATTAAACATGCCTACAACAGGGCTCTACATAGTTGTATGGGTCATAATCCATTCCAAACATGTCTTGGGTTTCAACCTTAATCACCTTTAAACATTTCCTACCATGCACAAGCAGACATTAAGTCACACACATATGAATGGAAAGTGGACAAGGCCAAGAATTTTTTCTACCACATATAATCTATTCATCAACATGATTAATAGATCGTCTCTTGCACATTAAAAAAGTACAAAGAGTGCCATGATGCACATCACACACCTCATGCATTCCAAGTTAGAGTGATGACCATAAAAGGAGAGCTTCAATGGTCCATACCTGAAGATCAAGCCTCTACATTATAGTTTATAAACCATTTTTCACATGGTGAAAACATCTTCATTCTTGATCTACCCCCATACATGGGCACGCACCCAATCTTCAACATGGAACTTCTCAAGCCTTACACTCCTCTACTTCTTAAACCAATAATGACAACATCCTTTTGATTTAGATCCTGAACACTTTCACCCTATAGATCAGGACCAAATCATCAAAATGGTAGACATGCATACCTACCATAGCACACATCTACTTTTTAAAGTGGTCAAGATTCGCTATTATTCTAATCAAGATAAGTGGTACACTTCTCAATAATTTTCAGTGTAATTTCTACATCTACACATTGATGTTATAGAGACCATTACTCTTCAATAAAGGGTGAATGATCTATGTGCAGCCTCGGCATAATTGAACACACTCCTCATTTGTTCTTCTACACATAGTTCATCCCTCTCATGTAGTCTTATGCACTCTTTTTATTCAATATTCATCACTTCACGCACAATTCCCATGCCTACCCATAGACTTTTATGCAATGATCACCTCAAATCACAACATGTACACTACATTACAAACTCCTCAACTCATAGTCTTGCATGCCTCACTAGCATTTTTCTCTCAGACTAGCTTGTTCATTCGAGCCCCACTTTAGCACAACTATGTGTTGGCCTGATTTGACCACATGACTCAAAAAGTGTCCCACCTTATTGTTATCTACCAAAAGAGGATCCTTTTAAATGGTCCATAGCCTAGACATTAAGTGTTTTAATGGTTGTCACCACTGGAAGCTCAACTACCACATCTGATAGATCCTTCTTGGTAACTATGATAGTAGTTATTATTACTTTTATATTATGCATGCTAAATATGTAACATATGCATCTGGCTAAGTATGGTCACATAGAAACCATTCTAGTTGATGTCAATACATAA
This sequence comes from Torreya grandis, assembly GCA_037957365.1. Lineage (NCBI taxonomy): Eukaryota > Viridiplantae > Streptophyta > Pinopsida > Cupressales > Taxaceae > Torreya > Torreya grandis. The sequence continues at coordinate 2,927,256 of JARHVA010000539.1, read as the reverse complement.
TCATAACACAGATAGTTAGCTCTATGCATCTACTCTATATACATTCATTGTAGACAGTGTACCATGCTTTCCCCTATTCTTCCATTTATGAATAGAAGTTGAATTTCTTACAAGTAAGACTTCTACTCCATTGAATGTGTGTTTGATTATTGTGTTTGAATACATATTCTTGCATTCACTTTATACAAACCTAATTCGAGTTTCCCCCACACACTCAATCTTGGGCCCCTTGGTGTAGATTAGAAACATGCAAGGAAGATATCTCAAGTTTGATCAGTAACACTACTTATACACCATAAACCAAAGAATAAGGTGTAGCCTGAGTAGGTGTGTGAACACTAGTGCAGTATGTCCATAAAGTATAACCATCTATTGGTGTCAATTTTTATCATACTATTCAACTATTTTGCCAAGTATTTTGACAAGGGTTGTATTTATTGCCTTTGCCTTCCCGTTACCCTCTGGGTAATAAGGTGTAGACAAGGTATGTTTGATTTTTTATTTACTATAAAAGTGTTTTAGTGTCTTATTTTTGAATGATGATCTATTGTCAGTTATAATAGTTAAAGGTATGCCAAAAGGGGAAATAATATTGGTCATAAAAAATTTGCATATGTCATCCTTGTAGTATAAGAAAATATGCCCCTTGGAGTAGTAAATGTTGCCTTTTCTAATCTATTGAGTTAATTTTGATTTGGTTATATCTATAAAAACCATACATAAATGAAAATGTCTCATATCCAGCTATAGATTTGACAATCATGTTGATGTTAGGTAAAGGAAAGTCATATTTTATACAAGCCTTGTTTAAATCACGATAATTGATGTAACATTGAATGTCACCATTCAGCTTAATAACTGGTATAATGTTAGATACCTAACGTGCAATGGCTCTTATAAATCTGACATCTAAGATTTTTTTAATCCCATCTTTTAATAGCAAAGCTAATTTGGGATGCATTTTATGAAACTTTTATTTAACATGTTTTGCATCCAGATATAGTAATATATTGTGCATTCCCATTAATGGATCAATTTTAGGAATATCTGAGTAAGCCTAAGTGAATTTTATGGGTAATCAAGTATGACTTGACAATAGGCATTAATTTCATCATCCTACATCATTCTAACAAGTAATATTGGTCGAAGATCTTTATCTGTGTCATAGTTATATTGTATTATTTCTTCATTCAATAAAATGGATCATTCAAAGATAAATGGCTTGGTAGGAATAGCATTATTTTAATTATGTTGGAAATTGGTATCATTTCACTCACTAAAGTAAGCATGAGTAGAGGTGGCATGAGGAAACCTATTCTTATGATAGAAGAAATGGATATCCTCATATGCCCCCAAGTACTCGAGTAAAGACTTATTATTTGAGAACTTGTCAAATGTCAAAAAAGTTGGTGAAGCATTTTTGTCAATCAAATTAGGTTTTACCAATTATAGGTCTATGGTATAGGTAAGTACATGCATGCATTTTGATTTGGCCTTCATAAAGCAAGTATTATTGTGAATAGTTTGTTTGTGACTTACATATTTTCCTAAAAAGTCCAACCTTGTCAATTTATGTTATTTTCAATAGATATAGGTTGGGCTATAACTTTTTCATTTTTTCCCAATCCTTCTCCTTTGTACCCATATTTTATCAAATATTGAGAACCAAAATCTAGGTTGTATGATGGTGGTAGAACAGTATTTGTCTAGTGAACCATATCAAGGAGGTACATAATATGTGATTGTATCAAGGCCTTACATGCATGATTTGAATCATGTAAATGTCTAAAGAGTAATATTACAATATCAACAAGTAATCAAATACACACAAAAACACTCAAAAGTAAGACAAAAGGTAAAGGTCCAAGGAGACCTCATACAAGGGGCATGTTCAAATTCCACACAATCAAAGGGACATGACTTAGTCAAATATCCACAAGGCATAAATAAACATGTTCAAATGTACACATACAATAAAAAATAACATATTCAAATGTTAAAATAGGCAAACATAGGCATAAGAGCCATAAATAATGGAGCATATTCAAATGCTCAAACAAGCAATATAGTGCAAGATAATAAAAAGCAAGGAAAGACATGCAATAAATGGCATAAATGAAAATCATGGAATATAAGCAACCAGCATAAGCATATCATACTAGTCCCTAGATATATGTGTTGGAAAAAAATGTTAATTACATAACATATCAAGTACAGTGTGAAATATATAAGCATGGGTAGATGCATGTGTAAGTATATAAGCTCAAACATAATAATGAAAAATGATCATAGAATGATATAACTTGGGTGTATCATGATCATGCATAGGTAAAATTGATACAATAACCTAAGGATCTAATCAAGGGTATACCTTTGTGAAGTCCCTATATCATGTGTGTCATGTTCATATATTGCGTAATCATTATCTTTAGGTTCATAAAATCTTCTATATTATTAGGATCATAATCATTGATGTAATCAGTATTATAGGATAAATGTAACCTCGTAGGTTTTTATTGAACTTGTGATATACCATTTTGAGTATTTGTATATGAATAAGGAACTATGACATATTGTGGTTTTGACCTTACTGGTATATCATTATTTATATTTGTGCACCTCATATGTTAATACCTTATGAACATCATGAGCTATATGGTTTTCCTTGCCTTTATTTATATTTGGTTTTGTATGTTCTTGAGATGGATTTATTTTATATGTACTAGGACCTATAGGTATGAATAGATTATTTGGTAAGTTATCAAGTGAATCAAACTAAAGTTTGCTCAACTGTTCATTTGTCATATTAATATTAGGAATAGTACCATTACTATCATAATCATTGGAATTTTTAGAAACTATGGTAATGGTATTTTCTCTATTTATTTGTTCTCTCTTACTTTGAATTATCTTATGGTAACCATATTTTTATTTCAGCACTTGTGTTTTGGGATAAGTACCCATAATGTGAGTGGTTTGCTTGAGTGATATATCAATGATAGCATCACCACTGTCTTTTAGAGTTTATATTTTTTTGAATTCAAAACAACAATTTGCATGATGCCCATGAATTCTATGATATGTAAAAATAGTATTTTGATTTTCTTATAGGATGTAATTGGATTACTTTATTTCTAAGCATCTCCCTTAGGATTTCAATTAGACTCTTATTATCCTTTTGTTCACTTATTCTATATGTATTATGTTTTATCTTTCCATTTGGATAAAAAAATGTTGTTGGGTATAATAGTGTTAAATGAATTCTATGCAAACACATGATTAACACTAACTCATTTTGGATTTTGAATGTATATAAACTAATTTTGTAAATCTTTTATTAACTTACTCATACTGATGACTTGATCTTTTAAGACTTCACTTGAACAAACCCTAGGTGCTTTAGATTGAGTATGCATACATGTACCATCTAGCAATTTAGAAAGGGTTTGTTTGCTACCCTATTATGGCATTATAGTATGGTCCACCTTAACCCTTGAAGAAGTGATAGCATGGACCTAATTATAGTTATGGTATCTATCACCATCCTTAGGGTTAGCAGGAGGAATAAGAAATTTTTTAATTGCATTGAAAATGATTTTAGGAAAATAGATTTTGATTTTTAAAATAAATTGTACCAATTGAGAGATTATAAAAATCATAAAAAATACTAAAGCACACAAAGAGTTGCATGGAAATATGACATGGGTCAGTATAGTATAGAGTTAAGAATTTAGAAATGAATAAACACAAGGGTGATAAATAGATCTATAACTAGCCAACTAATTTCAAACTCAGATATATAATATCCTAAAGTTATAATACTAAGATATGCTAAAACTAAAAAGTATAACTATTAATTGATATTACAATAAATTAGAAACAAGAATACTTGGTTTATTGTGCGCATGTAGATCTAATATAGAATAGGTTTGAAGTAAACTAGATTTAGATTATGGATCAATCATTAGACTTTCTAAATTTATATTTTACGACCTCGGATGCTTGCATTGGACCTAGACAATTATGTCGATGTTAGTGTCTGAGTTGGATATAAGTGTCAAATACAAAATATTAACTAGATCTGAATGCAACCACTTTGAAAATTCAATTTTTTCTATTACCCTTGCATTTATGTGTTTATATCTCACACATTGGTTATCATTATTTGTCAAATGATCAAACCCTAGCTTCCTCACCCTTGGAGTGACTATCAGAAAAATGGGTTAGTGTGCACATAGTGTTGAGCTTCACCAAGGACCCCTTTGCAAATGCGTACTTCCTATATGGCCAATATTTCAAATAAGGCATGATATTTATGTAGTTTTACCCTACAAGTTGGATTGTGTGTGCATAAAGATGAAATGTGTGAAAAACAAGTACATAGAGTGACCTAACTTATAACTTGTAAAATATGCCCCATAGAATTTTCCTTGAATACTTCAGACCTATAGATGGGTTGTCCCTATAACTGATATTTAAATAGAAAAGAATAGGGAAGCATTGTTTACTTGAATGCTTTATTAAGTGCTTTTGATAAGTTGCCTTGTGAGTTACTAGGTCTTTGCTAGGTGAGGAATGAATGAGGATATATATATATATATATATATATATATATATATATATATATATATATATATATATATATATATCTTTTCAAAAAATATCTCACATTAAACACTTAGGTTGACCATAAGAACACATTACAATTATAAATTTTATGTCTTTAGGGCACTAGAGATTTAGTTTGGCATAGGATACGTATACCAATGTAGGCATCTGGCTAGGATGCAAGTGTCTAGGAAGCTAGAAAATAAGTATAGGTCCAAAACTTATAAAGAATGATAATAATTAGGTTTATAAAATTTTAAATCGTTTAGAAGGCTTGGTCATTAGAATAACATATGGGAAAAATAAGAGATAAGAAATAGGTACAAGAGATAGTTGATGTGAGTCTTTTAGCAATGGGAAGGTATAAGAATTAAAGGGTACATCCATGAGAAGGATTTTTCATGTGTACAAGACTAAAGTGATATATAATTCAGATTTAGTGATTATAATACTATAGGGTCTTAGCCTCTAAGACAAGCTATTGTGTATCCCCTCTCTTTTGAAGTGAGTTATTATTCATACATAATAAATTGAATATAAAAGAAAACTTTATGTGAGAATGTTATGTAAAAGATGTAAATTTGAGTAATAATGATAACATGGAGGAACATGGTATAATCATATGTATAAATTGAGAAAATTAGTAATGTGTGATGCATGTAGGAATAAACATACATACTGAGAATGTCAAGATATATGTTAGTAATTAGACATGTAGATAAATGATCAAATTTGAGTACTAAAATATAAATAAAACTAATTGGGGGGAGATGCATGATATCCATCATGACATTGAAAATTGGGATGATGCATTATATCCATCATGGAATTGAATACTGAGAAAACAAATAAACAAATGTCATGGCCATAATGCAAAAAATAAAAGTACACACAAAACACATAATAATAGAATGTTAGGGGGCCACAGACAAGGTACATGTTCAAATGTCACTCATATGCAAAGCACATAATTAAACATTCGATCCACACACAAGGACATGTTCAAATGTCCACAAGCTAAATATATAAAACACACAAGACATAAAGAGAGAAAGAAGACATGAAAAGCATGCATAGATATATGTAGTTGATTAACATAAGTAATTGGTAACACTAGTATATTCAATAACTTAGATAACTAGTGATATATCAATATATTATTAAGATCAATATCAATAAATGTTATGTTATGCAAAAAACTGAAGTCTGAATAATAAGAGATAGCCAAAGAAGTATAAAACCTATGAATAATATTACCCCAGTGAGTTTGTTGATATATATACAAGTTATATAGGGTTGTGTCTAGTTTAAATCTGATAAATAGTATCCTATGCTCACTAGGACAAGAGTAGGGGAATAGGATAACAAAGCAGTGCATGTCTAAATAGGGCACTCTTGTTTGAATGTAGTTTTAGAGTCTAAGATGATGAAACTATGTTTGGGAATGGCATCCTATGTGTTGTCCACTCACTCATATACACTCATGAAAAATTTATGATATAATTAAGTATTGAATAATTGTGCATAAATTAATTGATGTATGTGAACTAAACATAAGTAGGCATAGGTCATTTTTTTTATTTTTACGAAATATTTGATTTTTTTGTATTTTTGCATATTTGAATTGAGAAATAAAAATAAGGATACTAAATGATGACTCCCTTCATAAATTTATAATCAATAGGTCATGTATATAAGATTATTTAACCTTAAAATATAGACTATGGTTATTCTAGGTTAAAGGGTTAGAGATAGCCTAGGGTACAAAGATGGTAGACTATCTTTAAAGTAGGCAAATTATTTATGAAACTTAGATAGAACATATATTGAATTTATTATACTGAGATGATAAAGATAGAAAGTATAGTTATGATATATATTTTAATGAAAATAATATACTTGGTTCTGATGGTAATAATGATCAAGGTCTAGAAAATGTAAAAAGTAGACTAGATCTAGATTCTAGAATAGTCGCTTGATTCTGGAAATTATAACTCTTTAATCATGAACACTCACATCAACCTGGTATAGTTGTGTCGACGATATTTTCTAACTCAGATGTAAGTGTAAAGTACTAAAATACCTATTAAAACTAAATGTGACCACCTAGATGCTTCTAGGTTTTATGTCACCTTTACTCTAATGCATTCAAATTTGGTTCATGGACTGTCACTCCTTATCAAATATCAAAACCTTAGTTCTTCATGTTCACATTGGTCATGAAAAAAATGGATTAGTGGACACATGGTGTTGATTTTTACCAAAGACTCCTCTATAAATGAGTGTTGCCTACATAGCCAATACTCTGAAGAGGGCCTCGGTATTATGTAATTCTTTCCTACATATTAGATTATGTTTGAATCATGAAATGTGATAAGAAATTAAAATAGTGACCTAATTTGTAACTTTAAAAATATATCTCTTGGGTTTCTCCTACATTACTTCAAACTTGTAGATGTGTTATCCCTAGGACTGATATGAAAATAGGGTAAAATAGGGAAATTGTGCTCACTCCAGTGCTTGATTAAATGCTTTGGGTAAGTTACCTAGTGAGTAAGTTCATTCTAGGTGAAGAATGAATGAGGGTTGATCTTATATTTATGTCAATCCCTTTGGAGAATTTCTTCCATTAAAGAACTTAGTCCAATCATGAGAATATGTTTTATTTCCAAATTAGATGACTTTAGGGCACTAGACACTTGCGTTGGGATAGGACACTTGCATTGATGTAGGTGTCTGATTGGGATGCAAGTGTCTAAGAAGTTAAAAAATATGTGCAAGTCTAGAACTTATAGAGATATAAGATAAATAGGTTTATAACATTTTTAGGAATTATAGAAAGACTGGGTCATTAGAATAACATTGGTCAAACTAAGAGACAAGCAATTACACATAGAAAGATAATGTATATAAATATTTTGATATCAAAAAAGGTCTATAAGCTAAAGATACATCAATAATATGTATTTACCAAGTGTATAAGACTAAGGTGCTATATAATTCAAAAATAGTGTCTACATTTGCAACTCTTTTAATATAGTAATGATATTATTAGGTTAAAAGAAAAGGAATGCATACCTAGGTGTGTATAACATATTTAATCTTTGTTTAACTCCAACTTGAATGCTTTACTAGTGATTGAACTACAACCAAGATCATGTTAAAGTATATTATCAGTGCATATAATCCGAAATTGAAAGCATTTAAATAATTGACACTGAAAGAAAGCAAGGTTTAAGAGTACACTTGTGTATCAATGTAACTATCTTGCATTTTGGCAATTTGATTTGGAAGATATCTCATTATGAATCACTTAAACTGATATTAAAATAAGTATAAATATAATAAGCACACACACACACACACATATATTGGAAGACACATGCCCCCAACTTTACAGAAAAGATGATTTTCCACACGGTAGTGGAGATTAGCTAAATCATACAACACAATCATACTTATAACCTAATGAGTGTGAGTGAACCAAGTCAACTCACACTATAAAACTAGTGAGCTTGGATGATGTAATCAAGTCCAACCTATAAACTTGGCAATATTGAGTGATTTAATCACCTTAAGCATACCGAAAATGTGAACCAACTATTGCAATAAATTAACTCAATACAGTTTGTAAAAGTCCAACCTAGTGGGTGACGATAGTCCTTGAAAGCATTTGAAATCTGAAACTAATTTTATTTTGCAATATTATATGCACATTGCATAACATATGCAACTTATATATGTCTTATGCTGAAAATATGTATAACAATGGTACCAATATATATAATTCTACCACAAATGTGTATCTAAATCATATAACTACATAATTTGGCAAATTTGTAACTATGCATGTGTGGCAAACATGTTTACAAAACATGTCCTCACTATAATTTAAAACTAAAAATTGGTGTGTGGAGAACATGTTTCTAAAAAATGCCCCCACTATAATTTAAAACTAAAAACTGGTGTAAATATTGAGAATAAGTTTCTAAAATATGCCCCCATTGCATTCTAAATATGAGAATTGGTGTAAGTCTGGAGAATATGTTTCTAAAACATGCCCCCACTGTAATATAAAATTGAGAATTGATGTAAGTGTCAATGTGGAGAATATGTTTTTGAAACATGCCCCCACTATAATTTGGGTATGTTGAATATTGAATAAGTGTGGATAACATTTTTCCAAAACATGCCTCGAATATGATCTAGGTATGATGAATATTAAATAAGTGTGGAAAACATGTTTCCAAAACATGCCCATACTAAATCTAAATATGTGAAGTAATATAGAAGTCATGCCTCCATGGCATGCCCCCACTTATATGCCCTCCTTTTTGAGGTGAGAGAAAGTATATATTAGTAGTTACCTTACCTCAAAAGGACAAAATAACCATGTTAATTATTAATGTATAATGTAGCATATGGAAGGAGCATGTCTAGGTAGATATATCATTGAAGCATGAATAATGTGATCACACCAAGTCATAAAATTCATGATGTATATCATGACAATGTCTAGATAATAATAGCGCAACCTCAACAAATAATCAATCATACACACACACACACACACACACACACACACACAAGAGCACTCAAAAGAAAATCAAAAGATAATGGTCAAGGAGACCAAAAACAAGGGGCAATTTCAAATGCCACATAATGTAAAGAACATGACTTAGTCAAATATCCACAAATCAAAAAATGACATATTCAAATGTCAACATATAACAAGCAATGATATATTCAAATGTCAAAGAGGCAAACAAAGGTACATGGGCCACAAATAATGGAGCATATTCAAATTCTCAAATAAGTAATATAATAACAACATAAGACACTCAAGAAAGTGTATGAATGAAATCATAATAAACCAACATAAACATAGAATACTATCCCATGGATGACATGTGTTATAAAAAAATTTAAGTACATAGCATATCAAATACACTGTGAAAGATATAAGCATAGATAAAGGCATGTGTAAGTAAATCTATGAGCTCAAACATGATAATGTAAAATGACTATAGAATGATATAACTTAGATGTATCATGATCATAAATGTGTATGCCCCCAATGTCATGATGATGTGAATACATGGAAAACCCAACATCCAAAAGTGCAAAGATCATGTATCTGTGTATACCTATATCACACTGAAAAGATGTGTGAAATGTGTATATAAGAAATACTGATATGCAATCTACCAACATGGTGTTTATCCCTAAAAATATCTCTAGTTTGGAATTAACTATATGTTTGAAGGAGATATATAAATGACAATGCACAAGGGTGATAATCAAATCTACAACAAGATAATTAGGTTCTAAACTTAGATATAACATATGTTGAATTTATTAAACTAAGATAGGCTAAATATAAAAAGTACATATATGCCAAATATTGAAATGACAAATAAATAATATACTTAGTTTTAATGCTAACTAGTTTTAGATCTAAAATAGGCAAGAAGAAGACTGGAAGATGATTCTAGAATAGTCACCAAATTTTAGATTAGGTGCCTCTAGAGCTGTAAACACTTGCATCATCATGGGATGGTTGAGTTAATGCTAGTGTTTAGGTTTGATGCAAGTGTATTGTATAAAATACCTATTGGAAAATGATGTGACCACCTATATGCTTCTAGGTTTTTTTTCACCTTTACTTTAATGTATTCAAATATGGGTCATGGATTGTCATTCCTCATCAAATTTTTAAACCTTAGTTATTCATCTTCATGGTGACCTCAAGAAAAAATAGGTTAGTTGACTCACAATGTCATGATAACCCCAAATACCCCTCTATTAATGAGTATTTCCTACATAGCCAATACTCTTAAGAGGGCCTCAAATTGATATATTTCTCTCCTATGTGTTGTCTTGTGTGTGAATCATGCAATATGTGTAAAATAAGTACAATGTGACCTAGCTTGTAAATTAAAAAATTGGGCTCTTGGGTTACTCCTTCAGTACTTTAGACTTGTGTATGTATTGTTCATGTGGCTAATATGAAAATAGGATAAAAGAGGAAAGTTTTGACTTATTTAATGCTTGATTGATTATTTTTGATAAGTTGACTTTGGTTTGTGCTAGGTCTTTTCTAGGTGAGAAATGAACGAGGTTTGATCTTGTATTTATATCAATTCTTTTAGCTAATAACTCACATTAAATCACTTAGGCCAACCAACATAAACATGTCATAGTATCTCATAGATCAAATGTATTATCAAACAAAATGTCAAGTGCATAGAATATTAAGTACCTTATGAAAGATATAATCATGTATAAAAGCATGTAAAAGTACATATAATCTCAAACATAATAATGAAATATGATCATCAAACCATATAACCTGTGTGTATCAAGATCAAAGAAATAGATGCCCCCAATGCCCATAGACATGAGTATAACAAAGTCCCAACATCCAAAATAGGAATATATTGTGTATCTATGTATGCCTATATCACACTCAAATAGAAGTTTGACACACATGTGCATACATAAGTAGTTTGTATGATATCCATCAACGTGGAACTAACATATAGATGCCAAGGAGCTAATATAACATCTAGGCACCAAAAATATTTTTAGAATTTAGAATTTTTTAATTTTTTTTAGTATTTTGGAATATTTGAAGAGATTAATCTATGATCTCATCCAGTGGATGGTCATAGGTATCTCCCTATTTGGTGCCTAACACCTTAAGTTGGATCTTTACATTATTTCCATCTTAATTGGACAGGTTGAAAAGGTAAATATAATGTTCCTCCTCACATTTTCCATGTGTAGTAAAAGAAATAATGTTATCATTTGGAATATGTATTAGTTTGCCTTCATGAGAAAAATAAATACCTTATTGATTTGGATCAATTTTATCTTCCATTTGGTATAACCAAAAAATTCCTAATGAAAATGCATATGAAGATGTGGCAAGCATAACCCAAACCTATGTTTGAATTACTTTATGACCACAAATAATTGGTATTGTTATGTTGCCTAAGGAGTCTTTCCAACTGACCTTTATTTCAAGTCTTATAGACAAAAACCAAGATATTGAAATGTTGTTTTATATGGCAAGTATTTTTTTTTAAAGTATGATAAATATGGTTATGCCAAAAATAAGCATCACCCATGAATAAGGTGGTTTTCAAATCTTGCTTGTTTGGATGTTATTTAATTTATTTACTCAGATTCTAGTGGTGTGTAGTATGTCCCTATTATAACACTAAATCATTGTTAGAATGATCATTCATATAATTTCTAAGTGTTTCTTATTTCTATTTATCACGAGGTTATGACCCTGATTCCTTTGGAAGATCATCAAATATAATCTCTAAGTCATCAATAAGGTCTTGGATCTTATGTTTTAAAGTAAAGCATCTCTTTGTATAATGCTCTAGTTCTTGATGATAATCACAATAAGCATTCACATCATATCCTTTGGGTAGAGGCTGAATCATATCAACCTTTATAAGATGAGGGAGATATATAAGCTAACACTCTCTTAATTGCAGGAGCAATGAAGCTGGAGACTCATGTAAAAGTGAAAACTACCTCCTTAGTGCATTGGATAAGGCAATATGCTTAGTTTTTATAATAGTGTAATGTATTTTCTTGAAAAACCCAAACCTTTCCAGTTTGTATTATGTGAAGGAGCAATGGGATGAGTTATGCCTTGATCATTTTTACCCAATCTTTATCCCTTGTACCCATATTTGAGCAAATGTCAAGAACCAAAATCAGAATTATAAGATTTCAATGTATTATTATTAGTTTGTTGGACCATTGCATATTGTTTGAAGGGATTAATGTGTTTCGATATATTATCCTCATTTTAAAAAGCTATATTATGTTCATCCTATTAAATGGAGTTTAACATGAAGGATACATGTAGTGATTATACACTCTATATAAAGGTTGTTGTATGTAATGCTCTCATAAAAATACCCTTGTAAGGTGGTGACTTGTGTAACAAGCCTTATAGTGAAACTTTATTCATAGCCTCATTATATGTCTTTAGAAGTTTTGGAATATGCTCATGTTGATTTTTTCGATTGTGATAAGGAAGTTTTGTTTCCAGAGGTAAGTCTTGATAAATGATATTCTATGAGGACCACTCTTTACACCCAAAGGTAAAAATATTTATGTTGTATGTTAGTTTTTACATGATATTTGTGAAACCAACCAATGTTATATCACTTGGTACTTGGGTATTATTTAATGCCTCATATAGGATATCTTTATACATAGTAGAGTGCTTTATAAGCTCGAACAGTGAAATTTTAGGATACATGTTGCCTAATTTATCAATAAGGCCAAGGAATAAGGCCAAGGACACCTCCTATGACATTAGGTTTAGAAATCACTTACTATAGTGTATTACAAAAGGAATTTTGAAGAGAGATTAAATGTTGTTTTTGCTTTAAAACCCTCTCATTATTGGTATGAAATTTATTGATATATTTAACAAGGTAACTAATGTAGTCAACCATAGCAACTATGACATATTGGAACCTAAAATGGGTTATATATGCATCCATGTTGCACATATTTTATAGTAATCAAGGATCAAAAAGAAAAAAATAGAAAACCTTAATTGCTCGAGGGTTTGATGTTCAAAGATCTGTTTCAGCAAATGTTTAACCCTAAAAATATCTCAAGTTTGAAGTTAACTGGATGTTTGAAGGGGATATTAAAATGATAATGCACAAGAGTGATAATCATATCTATAGTAAGACAATTAGATGCTAAACTTAGATATAACATATGTTGAATTTATTAAACTTAGATAGGCTAAATTTAGAAAGTACCTATATGTTAAATATGGAAATGATACAGAAATAATGTACCTATCTAGTTATCATGTTAACACAGTTCTAGATCTAGAACAGGCATGAAGCAGACTAAAACATGATTTTAGAATAGTCATTTAATTTAGGATTAAGTACCTTTGGATTTGTAGATACCTACATTAACTTGGGATGGTTGTGTTGACACTAGTGTCTGGGTTCGACGTAGGTGTCTTATATGGAATACCTTCTTGAAAAAGATGTGACCACCTGGATGCTTATGAGTTTATCTTCACCTTTGCTCTAATGCATTAAAATCTAGGTTATGGACTATCATTCTTCATGAAAATGCAAAACCTTAGTTCTTCATCTTCATGGTGACCTTGGAAAAAATGGGTTAGTGGGCTCATGGTGTCGAGTTAACCCCAAAGACCCCTCTATCAATGAGTGTTGCCTACATATCCAATACTTCGAAGAGGGCCTCTGATTAATGTAGTTCTCCCCTACGTATTGTGGAAATCAAGTACAATAGTGACCTAGCTTGTAACTTGAAAAATTGGGCTATTGGGTTTCTCCTTTAGTAATTCATACTTGTGTATATGTTTTTTATATGACTGATATGAAAATAAAATAAAATAAGAAATCTTTGTTTTATTGAATGCTTGATTGATTACTTTTGATAAGTTGTCTTTGGTCTATGCCAGCGCTTTTCTAGGTGAGGAATGAATGAAGGTTGATCTTGTATTTATATCAATCCCTTTAGAGAATAACTTGCATTAAAGCACTTATGTAAATCATTAGGATACATTTTATTTACAAATTATATGATTTTATGGCACTGAAAACTTGTGTCATAGTAGGATACCTACGTCGATGTAGGTGTATGTCTAAGACACTAGTGTTTAGGGAGTATAAAAATAGGTACATGCTTATAAATTACATGGGCATAAGATAAATACATTTTAAGCATTCTCGACAAGATAGCAATCATAGGTTATCAACATAATACAAGCCAAACTAAGAGATAGGCCAAAGAGCACAACATAGAATAAATTCAAAACTTGTGGAAGAAGACAAGTTCTAAAACTAAGGGTAATATCCTAGGTCTAAGTTTTCCAAGTGTAAAAAACTAAGGTGCTATATAATCCATAAATATCATCTACACATGGAACCTACAACATATATGCCAAAGAGCTAATAGAACATATAAATGTTGAAAATGTTTTTGGATTTTTAAAGTTTTTAATTTTTTTAGTATTTTTAGAATATGTTAAAATAAATATCCTATTATCTCATCCAATGAATGCTCATAGGTATCTCCCCACTAGTAACTTAGTGCAATAAACTAGTGGTATTGTCGAGGAGCATGTATAGGTACAATATTTGTCACTATAGAATCTATCATGTTTTTATAGTTTCTTTGAAGTAGTAGTAATAGGAACATGTTTAGGTCCTCTTTATATCTTCATATTGTGTGTAGTATAGTTAGGAATTGTACCATGGTCTTTTGGTAAGTTTGTATTTGGTATCCTTATTTCACGAAGGTGTATTTTTAGTTCTTTATTCATTATGTATATGTTACTTGCACTTGTTTTGTGTAGTTAATATTTGGATATTATAAATTGCATGGTAGTAAAAAATATTTCAATTTAATGAAACTTACAATTTAGTTATAATGAAGTAATCACCATATGCAACAAAACCTAGTTCGAAATAAGAAAGTTTTACTATAATGATCAAGTGTTAATGGAACTTCTCGGCTTTCTTTTGTCAATGTAGATGATGTATATGTAAAAATATCATGTGAATCTATATGTTTTGGCTTAGTTATCCACATATGTTGTGTATGTATGCCCCTCCACATATCCCTCTATTGATAAATTGATTAACTAATGGGTCCTTGGTAGGATCAGTGTGGCAAAGATCAATCCTAGTAGAGGGTACATTAAGAGGACTTATACTAGGGATTGTCTTCTATAAAGGGAAATGGACCATGTGTTCCTTAAAAGAAACAGCATTGGATGTCTTGGTCCTCTTAGAATAACTTCTATAAGAAGTATGGGAAAGAGAACTAGATGTTTTTTTTCATAATGCAATAATTTCCCTATCTGCCAACTGCATAAGCTTTTGCTCAAGAGCAAAACAATCATTATCACAATGCCCATTTATACCATGGTAAGTGAAAAAAATATATCATTTTACCTTTTCAAAATTATGTGGTGGATAATGATAATTTATATGAATTTTTACCATTCATTTATCCAATAGTGTACACAATATATCATGTGGTCTATCTCAGTACCAATAAAATTGAAGTGGTTGCTTTTTGGTAAGAGTATATGGTTTAATTTAAGGAGATATTTTGTAATTATGTTCCTTTTATTTATGTAATACTTTTATTGTTTGTTCTTTGTTATGCACTAATGGTTCTAAAGAGTTTTTTCTAAGTGCTTCGTGACCCTTCTTGTTTTGCTTATTTACTTTAGAAGCATTATTTGTACCATGTTTGCCTTTAGGTGGAAAAACAGGTAAGTCAATTTTCGTATTTTTTAAACCCCATGCATATTTATGCACATCCCAATATAATGTTTTGAATGAATTATAGGGCTTATGCATTGATCTTTCTCTAAGTGGATAAAGAATACCCCTATTAAATATTTAGTTGTGCATTTAGTTAAAATACTTTGCAAATATTAATGGCATCAGAATGGCAACAAAAACTACTAAAATTTGTGTGAGCTCCAATAAAGATGGTTCAATTTTAATTGAAATAGATATAAAAGTTAAGGAGAAAACATTTATGATAAGCAAGTATGTTATTGAGTGATGAAAAAGATAAAAATTAGCGAATTTCAATTTTACCCTTAAAACTTGAATATAAAACCATCATAAACTTTGATTCTTTATCTATTGAGTCAAATATGAGAATATGTGATTTCATTCAGGTTAAACAAAGATTTAAATGTTCAATGATATCAATATTATGCTCATATAGTGGCTTTGTTTATGATAAACTAGATTATGACCTAGATGCATTTATGTTGTGGGAATTCAATGCTTCACACCTATGTTTTGAAAGGGTATTTATCTTGAAGAGGACCTACATATTGTGAAGAGGATTTTTTGTAGTAAACTTAACTATTAGATGTGAATCCATATTAATAAAATCATGCGTCCAATATGTGCCCAATGTTTTTAATATGTGTTGGATAATCAAATAATCTACCTCACACATTTATTTATAGATTAATAAATCAAAGCTTTAAATAAATTGGCATGCATGACCAACTTAGATTGGATAGGATAAAAATAAGTGGAAGGTCCAAATGGGTGCAACTAATTTTAAAAGGGGAACCAAAATAAACATACCAAGAATGTATGAATATACTCGATAGGTTTCAATACCATTCAAACTTTTTGAACATATGACATGATAAGTAGGAGATAGGGTGGGGGTTGAAAGGGGATGCATGAAATGGGTTTCAAGCTTTAGAAATCACTACAATGGATAAATAAAAGATCTTTAAACTTAATGGATACATATGGTTTTCTTAGTCAACTCTCATTGACATGGATATACGTGGATTTTCTTTGGCATAATCATCCAGATCTTTAATTTGGGTTTTCTCTATGTTATCTCTCTTAATATTTATTACTTATTTATTAGTTAGTTACATTCAATATTCTCATAAGAAATGACATGTATATAAAATTATTGGTAATATATTACACGTTCAAATGATGTATAACACTCCTTCCTTTAACTACAGGTGAATTTGGGTGGTGATTTATTCATGTTGATGGCACATGAATAAATATAACCTTGAATGCAAGGTGAGTTGAGAGGTGAGCTTTCATATGTGTTTAGGGTGATTTGATAACCCTCATATAACCTTGAGAGAGTGAGTTTGAGGTACACCAAAGTGTTATGAGTGTCAATTTCTTGTAGAAGCACAATTTTGCCTACTTTATACATCGTATTGCTTTCAATGCACTTGGATATCCTTCCCTCATTATTGGCTTGGGTGGTTTGGGTCACGATCCTTTCGGATATTTTGTAAAATTAAAGGAGTAAATTATATCATGCTTTATTTAGACCATATACATTCCCATACATCTATTTAATGGCAATCTTGACCTACAAGTCTACAAACCTGTAGGTTCACAATCTTCTCTTTAGACTTGGCTTCAAAGAAAAGACTAGAAACCTTGACTTAAATGACTTGTCACTTATAATACCTTATAAGCATGATCTTCCATGATATGTGAGATGGTACATCTATTTCAAGTGTTATCGATGATAAAACACAACTAATACCTTAAGTTTATTAAAGGTTGATAAGGAACCAATTGGGAGTGTATAGACCCAATCAAGAACCTATTGAGCTAAACTTCTATGGAAAGCTTTTAATAACAAGCATCCATCTTTATCCCAATGTTTAAAGGATAATTTATATTTTTTCAAATGATTTATAGGATCTCCTTTGACATCAAAGTAAAAGAATATAGGCATGATAAAGGTTGAAGGATATGTATAATCAAAAACATCTCTAGTAAGGGGTTGGTCCTATAAGATATTATCAATAAAATTAGCCTCATAGGAAGAAACTTACAACTTAAAAAGAGTTATTTTTTGTTGAATATCTCCCAAGGTAATCATTATATATAATATATCAATAGGAGGTGTTGGTAAAGAGGTTGAATAATAGTATAGAGATTATAATTTTCCATCCATATGGAACATAAGAATAAGAGGCTCCTTACCACCCTCATTATAATTTAGGATAGGATCATCATGTGGTTTGTAAACATTGTGTAAAACTATATCCACATTACATGAGGATCCAAGAGAGATAATTATTTAATTTTGGATATCACAAAGGTTAATGAAATCATTATTTGAAATAACCTAAGTACTTGGATTATTATTACATGCAAGAGGGCTAGAGAATGTACTTTTATTATTTTCATTTATAATTAGAACATGATTTTTACCAAAAAATGTAAAGGAGGGAGAGAGAGGAATGTTATCCATTTTACTTGAAATACTATCATAGGAAGGAAAAATACAAACTTCATTTTCATTTTTGAACTTAAATAAAAAGGGGTAGAAGAAGCAATATCACTTTATACTTTAGTTACATCATTGTTATTTTTCTTAGGAAATTCTTTCATTAGGAAACCTTTAGTGAATATGTTTTTTGTTTCTTTTGAATTGGAATAAAAGTAAAAGAGCATGTGTCTCAACTATTTTGGTTAGTATTATCATTTTCATCTCTCCAATCTAAAAGAATAGGAACAAAGGTAGTGCATGCATTTGTATCATTGAGATTTATAGAGAAGTACATTCGCTATTTGAATTTGAGTGATCCAAAGAAGGGATAAGATTTTTAATATTAGCATCACTTTGAGAAGAAGGCACATAACTCAATTTATTCAACATTTTCATTATTGTAAATAATAAAAATAGGAGAACTAGGTTCCACATACCCAAGAGGGATATCATCACACTTATACCCATACGCAATAATACTATGATCAATATCGTGTTCATCTAGAATTGCATTTTCATCATTAGTTCTTTAATTATCATAGTTATAATTAAAAGAACGGGTGTTACCCTATTTTTGATATGCCATAACATCTTCATATGAAATGCATTGATCATCAGGAGTAATTAACCAATGATCTAAAAAATGGGGTTTCCTAGAGCTTTTAGTATAATTAGACATGTTGAGTAACGCTATAAATTTGGATGTAGCCACAAAAAGGAGAATAAAAATGCCTAGGTAAAAAATGGAAGCAAGCATTACTTAAGCTATGCCCATGCAATAAAGTAGATTTATAAAATACAATAATCTAAAAATATTTTTTTGTAAATAAATATAACTTAGGGTTTGGTTCAAATAAGAATAGAGGGTAGGTTTACTAGAAGGTTTAACCCTAAAATATAGATTTTGAAAAATCTAGTTTTGATTAGGTAGAGATAGCGTAGGGCATAAGGATGGTAGACTATCTCTAAATCAGGCCAATTTTTTATGCAACTCAAATATAACATATAGTGAATTTATTATACTGAGATGTTAAAGATAAAAAGTAAAACTATGATAGATATTGTAGTGGAAACAAGATACCTGGTTTTAATATTAATACCGATTTGAAACTAAAATAGGCATAAAGTAGATTGGATATGAATTTTAGAACAGTCCCTTGATTATGAAAAGTATACCTTTGTAACCATAGACACATCAACCTAGGACAGTTGTGTCAATGCTATTTCCTAACTCGAATGTAGGTATCCAATATGGCATACCTACTGAAACTAGATGCAACCACCTAGATACTTTTGGGTTCTATTTCACCTTCACTCTAGTTCATTTAGATCTATGTCATGGACTGTCACTCCTTGTCAAATAGCAAAACCCTAGTTATTTATCTTCATATTAGATGTTAGAAAAATGGGTTAATGTGCACACAATGTCAAGTTGGACCAAATAGCCCTCTATTAATGAGTGTTTCCTACATAGCCAATACTCTGAAGAGGGACTCAAACTTATGTAGTTCCCCTTATGTGTTAGCTTGTGTGTGAATCATGAAATGTGTGATAAGCAATTACAACAATGACCTATATTGTAACTTATAAAATATAGCTCTTAAGTTGATCCTTAAGTACTTAAAGCCCTGTAGATGTTTTGTCCCTATTATTGATATAAAAATAAGAGAAAATAGGAAATCTTTGCTCACTTAAGTGCTTGATTGAATGTTTTTGGTAAGTTATTTGGTGAGTAGGTAAGAATTTTTTATGTGAGGAATGAATGAGGGTTGATATTATATTTATACCAATTCCTTTGGATAATATTGTCCATTAAGGCACTTAAACTAACCATAGGAATACATTACATTTAAAAATTGGATAATTTTATGGCATTAGACACTTACATTGGGATAAGAAATTTACATCGATGTAGGCATCTGACTAGGATGCAAGTATTTGTACAATTAACTAAAAATTGGTGTAAGTGTGGAGAACACGTTTCCAAAATATACCCCCATTATAATTTGAATATGTGAAGTGGTGTAAGTGTGAATAACATGTTTCCAAAACATGCCCCCACTATAATCTGAATTTGGTTAAGAATGTGAAATTCATGCCTCTATAGCATGCCCCCATTAATATTACCCCATTTGAAGTGAGTACAAGTAGAAACTAGTAGTCACCTTACCTCAAAATGATAAGATAACTATATAATTTTTTTAAGAACCAAGTAGCATATAGAAGGAACAAATCTAAATAGATATATCATTGAATCATGAAGAATGTGATCACACCAATCCCTAAGATGAATGATGTAAATCATGGTAACATCTAGATAGTAACAATACAAGATCAAAAAGAAATCAATCACACACACACAAAAGCACTCAAAATTAAATCAAAAAGAAATGGTCTAAGGAGACCTCAAATAAGGGTCATGTTCAAATGCCACACAATCAAAGGGACTTAGTCAAATGTCCACAAAAACAAGAATGACATATTCAAATGTCAACATACGATAAAGGAAAACATATTAAAATTTTAAAGAGGCAAATAAAGGCATAAGGGCCAAAAATAATGGAGCATATCCAAATGCTCAAACAAGCAAAACAAGACACTCAAAGAAGTGCATAAATCAAAGGTAAAAGAAACTAACATAAACAAATCATACTAGTCACGGGATATGTGTTAGCAAAAAATGTTAATTACATAGCATATCAAGTACACTATAAAATATATAAGCATGGATAAAGGCATGAATAAATATGTAAGTTCAAACATGATGATGTGAAGTGATATTAAGATTATATAACATGGGTGTATCGATCAAAGAATATGATGCCCCTAATATCCATATGACATGAGTAAAGGGAAGGACCAACATCTAAAAGTGCATAGATCATGTATTTGTGTATGTCTAAATCAAACTCAAAAGATGTGTGAAACATGTATATGTAGAAAGAAATAATCTATTATCCACTAATATGAAACTAACAACATGGGTGCCAAGGAGCCAATAGAACATGTAAACGTTGAAAATATTTTTGGATTTTTGAAGCTTTTTACTTTTTTTGGTATTTTTGGAATAGATGAAATATCTCATATAAGATACTTATGCAAGTGCATGATGTTCATTAAATATTTGAGAGATTTTCCTTCAAGTGGAGTTAGGCAGTACACTCATTTTCTATTTTTGTAACTATAAATGGTCCCAACCAATTTAGTTTGAAATTTCTTTTTTTGTCTTTTTATGCATTGGTGTTCTTTTGATTATATTTTAATACTAGGTCACCCACAATAAATTCACATGGATGAACATTTTTGTTGTATGTTTACTTAGTGCAGTCTTGATAAACTCGTAAATGTTCAATAAATTTTATGAATTTTTCACTTAATTGTTCTAATTGATGCAATCACTTTCCATGATATTAATTATCTTTTATAATGTCTTTGAGATAAATTGATCTGTGTGTATCCTCTACGTAGGTCAACACACTCCTCACTTCTTATTATGTATAGATCTCACACCTCTCACATAGTTATACATACTCCTTTCCTCGAAGCTTGCTCAAAACTTTACGCACAAGTCTTGTGCCTACCTATAGATTTTCATGTAATTATTGCCCTAGATCACATCCTATGTATCACACTATGCACTCCTCAGCTCGCAGTCTCATGTGCCTCACTAACATCTACTTTTGGACTAGCTTGTTCCTTGGGACCCCACTTCAGCGAATTACATGACTCAACAAGTGGCTCACCTAACTATTAGCCACCAAAATAGGATCCTAAATTTCGAATTTAAAATGGTCGATAGCTTGGACATTAACTATTCTGAAAATTGTCATTATTTTACACTCTACTACCACATCTAACATATCCTCCTTGGTAACTCTGATAATATTTATTATTGTTCTTGTATTATGCATGTTAAATACGTAACATACACATTTGGATGAGGATGGTTACATATCAGCTAGTATAGTTGATGCCAATATACAATCATAATATATATAGCTTTCTCTACTTATCTATGTTGTATACATGCATTATAAAAATTATATCTTATTTTTCCCTATTCTTTCATTTATGAATAAAAGTTATATTTCTTAAAAGTAATATTTCCACTCCATTAAATGTGTGTTTGGTTGTTCTATCTGTATACCTCTTTGTGCATTCACTCTACACAACCCCAACTCAATTACTTCCTACACACTCAATCTTAGGTCCCATGGTATAGATCAATAGGTATTATATCGATTAAAATCTCTACCTTTCTATGATTATAACCATGTGATCATAATGATAGAGAAGGTTTAATAGTAAGTTCTATCTCTAAGATTCTAGGACAATGTCATAGCAAAAGCAAGATGGTTGATGTTTAGAAGCAACTTGAGCCAACCCCATAAGTTTAAAGGCTCATCACCGATGCAAGAGAGGCACATCACACTGATATTTTGGTCAGTTCTATGAGTTAATGATGCATCTCTACCTTAAGCCTTCCCATCTATCTCAATAGTATGCTCTATAATGGTTTTATCAACAAACCCCCTTCAAAGAACAAGTCACTCTAAAAATTCCTCTATTTGAAGGTAAGATCAACACCAAACCATTGCATTCCTAGATTCAACAACTCAAGATGTACTTATTAGTTGAATACTTCACTGATGCTGAGAAGATCACCTTTACAGTACTAAAGATGTCCATTATAGTTGTTCATTGGTGGGAAAACCTCAGTGCACAAGAGTACATTCCAATCGAATCATGGAATACTTCTATTGATGCACTGAAGGAAGAATACTATCCTTTTCAAAACATTAAAGATGAATACCTCACATTCAAACAACTATTCTAGTAGAAGGATTAATTCATCAAAGACTACACCAACATATTCCATCACTACTCTATGCACCTACAATAAAACTTGGGTGAACAACATAATGTGTCGAAATACATCAGTAGACTCTCACCTTATCTCCATTAGAATATGGAGTTCTTGACTTCTAACACTTTGGGAAAGCATATCACAACACCGATAAGCTTAAATCTAAGGTAAATATGAAGTAGCATTTCACCTCTTCATCTAATGTAGTGCACAAGGGCCAACCCTTGCACAACTTCACATTGCATCCTTTTACACTAAAGCATAGAACTTATCACAAAGGTGATCAACCTCATAATATTGTACAACACTTGAAGGTTCATGTGCCTTCTACTTTAAACAAAATCAAGAATAAGTCTAGTAATAAGTGGTGCCATCACCATCACTCATCCACACATAATGATTCTAAATTTTGTGCACACTAATCCTTACACCATATACATCAGGACCCACACTAATGAACAACACTAATCTAGATGCCTCTTTTGTAAGCACTAGAACTACTAAAATTAACATATTTGAGGAGCATGAATGTCCCTTCCACACCAAAATTTGGGTGATGTTTTAGCCTCTCCACATCATCATTGATAGTGGTAGTCATAATAACATCATTATGCAATCCATATCTCATCACCTTGGTTTTACCAATACTATGCACCCTAATCCATATTCTTTGGAGTAGCTACAATAGGGGAAAGATATATAGGTCCAGTGATAATGCACTTTTTAGTAAAAATTCAAACCAATGGAGGATAACATCACTTGTGACATCACACCTCTAGAGGTTTGTAATGTCTTGTTGGGAAGAATATATATGTTTGACCATGAATCTACATATCAAGTCAAGCCATAACATTAGACTATTTGTGTGAAATATTTATTTTAACACTCCTTCAAGTTAGTGCCCTTGACCCAAGTAACCTTGGTCTCTACCAAGTAATGTCAAAATCTTGTATGCATACACAAAAGTTCATGTTGTTCATGGTTTGCCCTGACACACTTGTGCAGCAGATGAAGCACACTTTGATAATGCATAACACTTATACATCATTGTTGTAGTAGTAACTTGACGAGTTACTACAACAACAAAGTAAAGTATTCGTATAACTTAAAGGACTTTCAATACACTATGTATTAAAACACTACATCAATTTGGTTCCAAGATCCCCTCTTTTGAATAGCATGTATATCATAGATCAATTTGGGAGAATGATAAAATCTAGCACTAGATACAAGAACTCCTTAATTGGGGTAAGATCAGGCCTAGTTCTTTTCCTTTTAGGAGTTTGATAGTCCTCACACCCAAGAAGGATGGGTCCTAGTGACTATACATAGACTATCATGCACTCAACAAAATAATGGTGAAGAATCAGTATACATTGCCATGTATTGATGACCTTCTGGACTAGTTTCAAGGTGCACAATACTTCACCAAGATTGACTTGAAGTCAAGTTACCATTAGGTTCCAATCCATCTTGAAGACATCTAGAAGCTAGCCTTCAAGACATGAGAGGGATTGTATTGTATGAATGGTTGGTCATGCCTTTCAGCCTAACCAATGCACCAACCATTTTCATGTGTTTGATGCATGATCTACTCAGGGCCTTCCTAAACTTCTTCATCATCATCTACTTGGATGGCATTCTCATGTTTTGTAAGACTTGGGAGGAGCATATGGAACACATCTCATGTGTCTTCAACACCTTGCATCAACATAAGTTACAAGACAACTTAGAAAAGTGCATATTTAGTACTTAGGCTATGTCAGTGATCACATTGGAATCCATGTAGATCTAGAGAATATCAAAGTGATCCAATATTTGCCTACTCCATGCAATCTTACATAATTGAGGAGATTTATTGGACTTGCTAACTTCTATTGTAGGTTTGGCCTTGATTTTTCTCACATTTCTTAGGTTCTCACTCAGATAATACATGTAAAATCCAAGTTTGATTGGACTCATGCATAATAATGCACTTTTGATGCACTCAAGCAATGCCTAAAAAATGATGCCTACTTTTACAATACTTGACATTATGCACTCCTTTGAAATTCACACTGATGTATCTGAATATGTACTCAATGTAGAGCTCACACCATATGTACATCAAGTTGCATACCACTTAAATATGTTCAACAACATAGTCCAAAGGTACTCCACTTATTAGAAAAAACTATATGCTACCATTCAATAAATCAAGTAGTGGCAATATTATGTTCTAGGGAAGGAGATAGTTTTTCATTCGGATCACAAGCCACTTGAGTTTCTATAGATGTAAAACAATCTATATAATGCATGACACATGAAATAGATGACTTACATATAGTAATTCCATATCATGATCAAGCACAAGAAAGGGAAGGATAACAAGGCAACAGATTACGTGAGTTGATCACTAGGTCATGTGCTCATGGCATAGACACATGTAGCCATAACTTCGCATACTAGGTACCCCTCTATTCAGTTAATAAGGACTTCATAGTGACTTACACAAGCCTAGCATAAGGTAAACAAGTTCTCTACAATTTTGAACATCTCTTTATTCTTAGTGGTGTACCTTGTTAATGACTGATCTTGGAGGTGTACTATGCCAACACGTTGGGACACTTTAACATGACAAAGACTCTAACCGCATTATAGTCACACTTATACTAACTACACATATGCACAAATGTGGATCACCACATCAAGTATTATATTCCTTATTTCATCACTAATCCCATGAATAAGAAGCTAGGACTTTACACACCTCTACCAATTTCATCTAGACCATGGGAATTTATCATCATGGATTTCATAACTGGGCTACCTACGATGAGATGCCAACATGATGTTGTGTTCATTGTAGTGGATAGGTTCTCCAAGATAGATATCATGGTCACTTTCAAGAAAGACATTGGTGTAGCTGGCACTATGCAAGCATTCTTTAACCATGTTTGGGTTCATTTTGGGCTTCTAACATATATCATCTCCAATTGATATCTACACTTTGTAAGTCATTTTTGGCAAGCATTATGAGACATGATACATATACAGTTGGATCAGTTGATGGATTTTCATCCATAAATAGATGGTCAAATTGAAGTGTTCAATCACACACTTATTTATCTTATATCAATGTACAACCATGTACATGCTTTACCTTGGGATGAAAATCCCTTATACATTAAGCATGCATACAACAAGGTTCTACATAGCTATATGGGTCATAGTCCATTCTAGACATGTCTTGGGTTTTCAACCTTCAGCACCTCTAGACATTGCCTACCATACACCAGTAGGCACTGAGTCATGCACATAGGAATGGGAAGTGGACAAGGCAAGTTTATGTGCCACGTATAATTTGTTCATCAGTAGACTTAGCATATCATATCTCTCATATAAGTAAAGTACAAGGAGTGCCATGATGTACATCACACACCTCATGCATTCAAAGTTGGAGATAACATTTGGCTGCACTTTCAAAATGAGTTCTTCAAAGGTCCACACCTAAATATCAAGCCTTTTCTCTATGGTCCATATACCTTTTTCCACATAGTTGGTGAGAATGCCTTCATTCTTGATCTACCTCCATACTTGGGCATGCACCCAATCTTCAACATAGAAATTCTCAATCCTTACACTCTACCACTTTTTGAGCCAGTAGTGTCATAGCATCCTTATAATTTAGATCTTAAACACTTACACCCCATAGAGAAGGATCAAATCATCAAAGTGATAGACATGTGCACCTACCATGACACACATCTACTTTTCTGAATGGTCAAAGTTGGACAATACACTGATCAAGATAAGTGGTACACATCTCAATAATTTCAAGTGTAGTTTATTCATTTATAAATTGATGCAATGGAATCCATTACTCCTCAAAAAAGAGTGAATGATCTATGTGTAGCCTTTGCATAGTTGAACACACTCCTCATTTGTTCTTTTATATAGATCTCACACCTCTCATGTAGTCATATGCACTCTTTTTCCTAAATATTGATCACTTCACTCACAAGTCACATGCCTTCTTGTAGACTTTTATACAATGATCACCTCAGATCAAAACCTATGCACTACATTATAAACTCCTTATCTCACAGTCTCATGTGCCTCACTATCATTTTTCTTAGACTAGCTTGTTCCTTTGGGGCCCACTTCAACACAACCATGTGTCAAATTATTTTGATCAGGTGACCCAATAAGTGGCCCACCTAGTTGTTAGTTGCCAAAAAAGGATCCTAAGATTGGAATTCAAAATGTTCTATAGCTTGAACATTATCTATTCTAATGGTTACCATCATTGGAAGTTCAACTACCACATCTGACAAATTCTCCTTAGTAACTATGATAGTAATTATTATTGCTCTTGTATTATGCATGTTAAATATGAAACATACGCATCTAGATAAGGATGGTCACACAATAACCATTTTTATTGATGCCAATACACATTTATAACATAGATAGTTAGCTCCATGCATCTACTCTATATACACACATTATAGACATTTTACCTTTTTTTTCTCTATTCTTTCATTTATGAATAAAAGTTGCATTTTCTATAAGTAAGACTTCTACTCCATTGAATGTGTGCTTGATTATTCTATCTAAATACCTCTCTGTACATTCACTCTACACAACTCCAACTCGATTATCCCCCACACAATCTTGGGCTCCTTGGTATGGATTAAAAAGATGCAAAGAAGGTATCTCAAGCTCGATCGATAACACTACCTATGTACCATAAACCAAATAATAAGGTGTAGTCTGAGTAGGTGTGTGAACACTAATGTGTTATACCCATAAAGCACACACCATCTATTGGTGTCAATCTATGTTGTACTATTCAACTATTTTTCCAAGTGTTTTGACAATGGTTTTATTTATTACCTTTGTCAGCATGTTACCCTATGGGTAATAAGGTGTAGGCAAGGTATGTTTGATTTTATATTTATTAAAAAAGTGTTTCACTATATTATTTCTGAATGATGATCCATTATCAGTAATAATAGTTGAAGGTATGCCAAAATGGGAAATAATATTGGTCATAAAAAGCTTGCATATGTCATCCCTTGTAGTATAACAAAATGTGCCCCTTGGAGTATTAAATGTTGTCTTTTCTTGATCTATTGGGTTAATTTTGATTTAATTATATCTATAAAAACCATCCATAAATGAAATGTCTCATATACAGTTGTAGAATTGACAATCATGTCGATGTTAAGTAAAGGAAAGTAATATTTTGGACAAGCCTTGTTTAAATCATGATAATTAATGCAACATCAAATGTCACCATTAGG
Source organism: Torreya grandis (assembly GCA_037957365.1). Taxonomy (NCBI): domain Eukaryota; kingdom Viridiplantae; phylum Streptophyta; class Pinopsida; order Cupressales; family Taxaceae; genus Torreya; species Torreya grandis. The sequence goes on along the minus strand of JARHVA010000539.1, from coordinate 2,898,651 downwards.
TTTAGTAATTGTTACAATGTTAGATACCAAATCAGAATGTGCAATGGATCTTATAATGTTGGCATCTAAGATTTTTTGAATCTCATCTTTTACCGATAATGCCACTTTGGGATGCATTTTATGAATCTTTTATTTAACATGTTTTGCATATGCACACAGTAATACATTGTGCATTGCCCTTGATAGATCAATTTTAGGCGTATCTGAGTAATCCTAGGGGAATTGTTCTAGGTAATCATGTATGACTTGATAATAGGCATTGCTTTCATCATCCTACATCATTGTAAAAAATTAATACTGGTTGAAGATCTTTATCTGTACCATAGTTATATTGTATTATTTTTCCATTCAACAAAATAGATCATTCAACGATAAATGGCTTGGTAGGAATAGCATTTTTTACATCATGTTGGACATTGGTATCATTTCACTCACCAAAGTAAGCATGAGTAGAGGTGGTATGAGGAAACCTATTCTTATGATAGAAGGAAGGGATATCATCATATGCCCCTAAATACTCGAGCAAAGACTCATCATTTGAAAACTCATCATATGTCAAAATTTCTAGTGAAGAATTTTTGTCAATAAAATGAGGGTTTACCAATTGTAGATCTATGGTAGAGATAGGTATATGCATGCTTTCTGATTTGGCCTTCCTAGAGCAAGTATTACTATGAATAGTTTGTTTTTGACTTACAATTCATTATATAAAACCCAAGCCTTATCAATTTGTTTTATTTATAGGAGATATAGATTGGGTAATACCTTGTTCATTTTTCCAAATCCTTGTCCTTTGTCTTCATATTTTATCAAATATTGAGAACCAAAATATGGGTTGTATGATTTTAGGAGAAGAGTTTTTTGTCTAGTGGACCATTGCACAATGTTTGAAAAGATGAATATCCATTGGACATGTATAAATAGATCCCTAATTGCTAAATTTTAAACATGTGTGTAAATTAGAAGGAACCACATACATCTCAAGTATCTAAGGTTTTTATAGCTCAAATCCTTTGTCATAACTTGACACAAAGTAAGAAATATATGAGGTCCCATGGTGATGTTCAAGGATATCTACCCTAAAATGCATCATGAAATGTTATCAAATCCTTTAATATGCATGTCAGAGGGTTCCAAATATTTAGTTCCAATGTCAATTAAATAAAAAAAGGATATGTTGCAAATATTGCATCCTAAACCATTATCCACTAGGACTCTTTTAACCATTTTATTTCACACACATACCTAAATGTATAGTGGTAAATAGGTATTTGGGAGGTCGTGAGGTGGTAAATATTCTTTTTCAAAACTAATATTATGCTCCATCCATTTTATATAATTTATCATGAAAACCATAATGGAGGCTCCACATTACTTAGTAAAAAGGCCATGCATAATGCATCTAAAAAAACATCTTTATAATGTCAAGAATGATACAATAAGTCCAAGAGTGAAGTTTTAGCAATTATATCAATGGGAGATGTTGTAATATGGTGGGAAGTGCAAAACTATTTCATGCATTCCCTTTAGTGCTTTGTAGTAATAGGTAGAAATTCATTATAAACACTATGGAAGTAAGAAGTGTGTAAGAATGTATTTGATTTTGAATGATCAGATTTTGAAATATTATAGATTTTATTGAATTCAACATATATGAGACAAAAAAATCAATAACTGTCATGATGTATTGTAAAGTAACTGAGAGATATATCCATGTTGAACATGTTAATATGAAAATGAAATCTAATTTTAAACCTGTCAAATATTATTAAATTAGAAATCAAAAATAAGAAATAGGAAACCCTAGATCAATATCTAGGGTTTTGGGCACTAGATGTAGGGTTCACCAAATGTTTAACCCTAAAATATAGATTGGGGGAATCTATGGTTAAAGATGTAAAGATAGCCTGGGGCACAAGGATGGTAGACTATCTCTAAAGCAGGCCAATTAATTGTAAAACTTAGATAAACATAAACTAAATTTAATATATTAAGATATGCTAAAAATGGAAAGTATAATTATGTTAGATATTGCAATGATAATTAAACTAATATATTTAGTTAGTTATTAATCTAATTCAGATCTAGATCTAGAACATGAAGAAAGTAAATAAGATCAAGATTCTAGATCAGTCACCTGATTTTGGAAATTATACCTCTATAGTCACGGATAATTGCATCAACTTGGGATGGTTGTATTGATCATTTTATCTAGATCAAACATAGGTGTCTAGTATAGAATACCTAATAAAACTAGATGTGACCACCTAGATGCTTCTAGGTTTTATGTCACCTTCACTTTGATGTATTCAAATCTAGGTCATGTACTATCAATCCTTATCAAATGAGAAATTATAGTTCTTCATCTTCATATTGGTTATGGGGAAAATAGGTTAGTGGGCACATGGTGTTAAGCTTCCTTAAAGACCCCTCTATTAATGAGTGTTACCTAAATATCCAATACTCTGAAGAGGGCCTCATATTTATGTAGTTATCCTCTACATGTTGGCTTGTGTGTGAATCATGCAATGTGTGATAATCAAGTACAACAGTGCCCTAACTTGTAATTCTACAAATGTGGATCATGGAATGCTCCTTCAGTACTCCAGACCTATATATGTATTGTCCCTATGAATGATATGTAAATAGGATAAAATAGGGAAGCTTTTTTCACTTGAATGTTTGATTGAATGCCTTTTGTAGGTTTTCTCATGAGTAGACTAGAAATTATTAGGTCTATACTAGGTTTTTGTTAGGTGAAGAATGAATGAGGGTTGATCTTATGTATATACCAATCCATTTGTAGAATATATCACATTAAATCACTAAGGCTGACCTCTAGGATAAGTTTCATTTATAAATTGGATGAATTTAGGGCACTAGCCACTTGTGGTGGGATAGGACACTTGCATCGACTTATGTGTCTGGCTAGGACATAAGTCTCTAAGCAATTGGAAAATAGGCACAAATCCAGAACTTGTAGAGATGAAAGATGAGTAGGTTTATTACATTATGAGCATGATATAAGGTCTAAGTCATCATAATAACATTTTTCATACTAAGAGATAAGTAATTAGGCATATAGAGATAGTGTATGTGATACTTTTGGTAATGGAAAAGATATAAAATTTGAAGGTACATCCATGATATGTATTTTTCAAGTGTACAAGACTGAGGTGCTATATAAATTAGAAATAGTGTCTACAATCATATATGTCTCAAGCTGAAACTTGGGTATAAGAATAGTAGCAATGTATAAAATGATGCCACAAAAGTGTATTTGAATCATATAACTATGAAATTTAACCTATTTTAAATTTTTACAAGTGTGGAAGACATGTTTTGATGACATGCCCCCACTAAATCTGTAAAATCTAAGAACTGGTGCATATGTCGAGAACATGTTTCCATAGCATATCCTCACTATAATATGGAGATGTTGAGTAATGAGTAAGTGTGTAGGTCATGCCTTCTTGGCATGCCACCACTAAAATATAAAACTATAAAGGTGTGAAATCCATGCCCCTATGAAATGCCCCCACTAATATGCCCCCCTTTTGAGGTAACGGAAAGTATAAACTAGTGGTTACTATTGACCACTTTTTACCCCTAGGTCAAAAGTATCAACCCTTATAATTTGAAACTTTTTCATAGGGCTTCCCAAGCTTGTATATGATCACCATGGCCTTGTAATATCCTGAAAGTGATCAATTGAATCCTTGTTTAGCATTATTTAAGGCTTTGGTCTCTTTATGTACTTGTATAATTTTGAGGTCATCCAAGAAAATAAGGTTATTTATCATGTGTGTTCAAGGTTATATCATTGTGATGAGTCATCATATGAGTTTTAGTTGTGTCTTTAAGGTCATCTAACCATGTATTAGTCTTCCACCATATTTATCAATGCACCCCAAGGTCTGTTAAGTCATTATAGACCAAATTTGAGAAATTACACATACTTTTCAAAAGGAAAAACACTTCAAGAGAGGTTATAACATGCATGTTGTTAGGATGTGGTTAAAACATGGACAGAGTTAGATAAAATTGTAGACCAACATCCAAAGATAGAGAATCATTCAAAAGAGGAAGTTTTTTGTCACTTGTATGTACAAGAGGGTCCACCTTTAGGTGAAAATGCATATAAAAATGTATTTTCAACTTATTAAGTCCATTCACATTGAAAATGAACATGCACAAGTGTTGAGAGGTCAACAAATGTAGAAACCCAGTCAAAAGCCTAGTTGAGCTCTTTACAAGCTCAAGAAGGCCAGAAATTTATGCTTGGTTCATAAACATATAGAGGAATTGGGTCAAATGATCCAAGGCATAAGAGGGACCCCTCATGGGCATAAGATTCATAAAAATATTTTAGGGTTTAAGGCGCTGAGTTGTATGAACCATCGCTAATAAGATAAGTAGTCAAAAACCCCTAATAAACCCCATAAGCTCATGTTATACACCAATTTTATGTAGTTTGTCTATCATTGGAGAATGATGAGTATTATAAAAGGTTTGTATGGATATGCATAGCCATTCCACATTTTTTTCCATCAGACTCACATGTGTGAGTAATCAGGAATCAAGAGGAGCCTTTATGAAGTATATGTCACATGTATGCATTTTAATGTTTTGAAAGAGTTGATAGGTTTCATGCATACAGGTGATCATTAATTTTTTTACACCATCTTCGCATCTCATTAAAGACTCTCCAACATGACTAGTTATTATGCACCAGTCCTCTAAGTGATATTCATGTTCCCGACTTGAAGAGTGTGTTTTGATGTTGCCTGCAAAGATGGTTTAAAAAGGTTTTATCTTGCATTGTCAAAGTAATATGGATATTATGACCTCATATTAAATGTAATTATTCAATGTAAATATGTTCGTAGGATTAACAATATCAAACTTACATCATGTGAAGGCTTAAGGCATGAGAAATGTAAACCTACAAGTCTACAAACCTGTAGGTCTGCATTTTATGATAAATTGTATTGAAATGTGCATAAGGATTGGATTTTGAAGACATAAATAATGAATTCAATATAGTGTTTATACACTTGGATAGATTGAAGACGAGTAGAGGTGTGATTTCAAAACCCAATGCTCAAGACCCCATAATGACACCTACAGGAAGAATGACAAGTTTTGAGCAGTTTGATAGCCTTAAGTCAACATGGAGAACATCTGAAATGTACATGTGAAAGAAAGAGAACAAAGGAGACCTATCCAGTTAGATTCCAAGCCTCATAGTTCTGTCATTGGATGACCAAATGCATTAAGAGAGTTAAAAACACCAAACAAACCTACAAGCAGAGTAAAAGGAAGCATATATGTATGGCCAAGTTAAGGGTGTAAGACCTTGAAAAGGTTGTAGAGGTTCAAAGTAAGATAACTAAACTCTCAATATTGTGATTAATATCATGTAAGTGCCTAGTGATTTGTATTTAGGTCCTAAACTTTAAAATGTCATCAAAACCCCAAATGACTACCTACAAGACTGTTTGAGTAGCTATAGTTGGTTTCAAACTTGAGAAGAGGATGCAATGCATGATAGTGGATTTGGAGTTTAGGTGAATAAATCAAGTGAGTATAATCACTATAAATCAAAATAAACCTAAAGAAAATGATCAAAGAGGATGATCAAAATAATGCACTTCAACCCCTGCAGTCCAACAGTTAAGTACTCCTATAGGCCTACCTCGTTTTGATGAAAGATGCCTATTTGGTTTGGAATATAAAGAGGTATAATGTAAAATGAATCAAATTAAAATTATTATCATGTGTTAATATTATTCCATATTATCCTCAAAGTTAATGAAAATAATGTCAAGCTTGATAGGTCTATATAGACCTGGTAAGCTTAAGACCAAACACACAGGCCTATGTGTGTAGTTATGATAAGAATGATTTGTTGAAGGTGAGATGAGAATATGAGGGAAATAATAAGTGAATAACGATGGTACATAACCTAGATAATTATCCATTAGCAGATCAAGATCATAAAATGACCATTTGGCCTATAAGACCTTCTTGATCCCTTTCTAAGTGTAATTTGCAGTTCATGACCAAGGTTCTCTTGTTCAATGTGACTCTAACCTTGTGCATGGGGTCTAATGGTTTTTAGGTATATTGAATGGATCTCCATACTCCAATATTATATCATTAGATATTGGTTTATTCCCCTAACCTATATGAGCAATGGTTAAGACTATAGAGCACTCTCTAATAGTGTAGTAGAGACCTGAAGAGCACTTTCTCAAGTTCATAACTATAAATACAAACTACATGGGAACCTAAACACCTAGGGGTAGTTTAATACACTTTTTCACTTGAATTTTTTGGCATTGGTTTAGGATTTGAGGCCCTAGGGTTTATGAATAATTATTAAGAATATGAACCACTCTAAACCCTAATAAGAACCTAATGAGAGAGATTACCTTACAAGGTGCCTAAAATGAGTTTAATTTCTCTTTAAACCACTTTTACATCATTCCTCACTCTAGGAAGAGTATCACTATGACATTTTCTTGTACCTGCACCTATATAGATGCATTAAATGCTATGTTTTTATAGAGATTTGAGCTCAAAATAGGGTGTTTGACCTCATGAATATATGAAAACCATTTGGGAGGATATATTGAGGTGTATTATACCTCCTAAAGTCCAAAAATATATACATGTCACCTTGTAAGTTCTCCTACAGGTTTGATTGTTGAATGCAGTGTAAAGAATGCTTATGAAAGACTAGGTTTTTTGGCCATTTCATGGTTATCCTATCTAAATAAGGTTTTAAACTCTAAAATATAGCATGGATCATGATCATGGGGTCCTAAAAGTTAATAAAATTCTTATTTTTAGTTTCACACATGTGGGAAAAGTGTGGAACAAAATCTTAGTTTCTAGGCCTAAAGATCTAATTGAGGCCTAATTAGAGAGAGAGATCATGTGAATAAGTGCACTTCCACTCAAATTTAGGTCATGAAATTTCACACAAAGATGTAAGGACATACTGGTTATTCAAAAATATTCCTATTTTTCCAAGATCATTTGTGCATTATCCTACACAACTAGCTTTGCATGTTTTCAGAGCTACAAGGAATTGAAGAAAATGCAAGCTTTGAGTGCAAAATGAGGTCTTTAAGAGTGTTTGATGGATTAAAATGAGTTAATTGAGATATCTTAAGATATATATATGCCTTTAATAAATAAATATTTCATTCATGAATATTAAAAAAAGTTTTGAGGATTTTGAACAAGGAGAGGCGTAATAGGATTTGTGGGTTTCAAGACACCTAAGGAGCTATGTGATGATTACCACTGAAATGCTAGCATAAGAGGTCTTTAAAATAATGATATCTATCAAAGAGGAAGTTTGAAGGAATTTCATATTGAATTTATGATCAAGGAATGCCATTTTTCATTCTTCATAAGCCAAGATGGGTAGTTTTGAGTGACTGATGAACCATTGAACTCTCTCATACCAACTCCTTTGAAAGATATGATCAAGAAATGAAACACATGTCAAAGAGGAGTTTCTAAGACTGTTATACAAATTCCTTCTTGTTTTTAATTAGCTCTTTCATGAGAAACACCTATTAATTGCTCTTACCCATGCATCTTCTCTCTCTTTCTGTCTCTTCTCATTCTCTATATATGTTGCCCTTTTGGCATTTATAATCTATCCACAAATTGGTATGGTGAATCCCTATTTAATTGAACATTGATTTGCCTTTGGAATAAATAATTCAAACTCACTTTTATTTTCTCAAGTCTTATATTAAGTTTATTAAGTAGTTTTGTTGTTGAATGACGAGTGATAGTTCTCTTTCCTTGCATTCATCTATCTCTTTCATGTTTTGTGTGAGCAATATATTTTATAGTAGGTTATATGTTGTGTAGCTAGAATCTTGTGTGATTTTAAGTGTAAGGAATATTATTATTACCCATTATTAGGCATATCAGTCATCTACCTCTAAATCTACATTGCATTCTACCTTCATATTGAAACACTATTGTTAGGAAAACCAAGTTCAAGTAAGTTTTGGAGCTTACATTGGTGCATCACCTCCATTAGATTAGTTTTTAATATTATTCTATCCCCTTTCCTTCAAATCAATTAGGTTAGTGATTAGTTTTAGGTGTTGTACATGGGAGCTAGCCTATAATCTAGAGATTCACCTCTTAAAATTGTTACCCACAGCATATGTGGTGTTTCCATATTATTCCAAATTTGAGGAGGCTTCATTTTCCCTCCTTATGGTGAAAATTTGGTTAATAATAGTTTTGGCACACCTTGTGGGACTCATGATCTAATAATTTCTCTAAGGTGGATGTTGATCTTAACAAATTTGAAGTTCTAGTAGCTTCAATCATGCAGTATCTACTGGCTTCAACAAGTATTAGCTCTGGCTACAAACTAGTGCCTCAATTTCATGCCTAATGTAATTACAAAGTCTTATACTAAAGGCATTCATTTTGAATTTTTAGAGATACCTTACAATTCAGTTAGATCAAAGGAGTTTGCTAACAATCATCCATATCCAAAGAAATATTTTATTGTTCATATACTTATAAGGACACTCTATTTGGGTCCAATTTTCAAGATGGCAGCACCAAATAACTTTCCCTTTGTTTCCTTAAATGCCCACAACCCTCTATCACTTTCTCAATATGATGGCATTCTTATGTCAGCCCTCAAAAGTGTCCCTTCTTATATAGGAGAATTTTCCATTACCCTTATTGAGCATATAAGGAACATTGCTAATTTTTACAACATACATAACATCACTAAGGAGAATGTTGTTATCAGGCTATTAGTTGCTTCCTTCAAGGGTAAGGTCCTTGATTGGTATGGAACTTTGGCTCCCAATTCTATCACTTCATGGGACCAATCAGGTGACTCTTTGAGGAAGAGATTTGAAGACAAGAGTGACCACTTGTCTTTGATCAAGCAACTAACAACTATAAAAAAGTCCCCTCAAGAATCCATACAAGATTTCAATATAAGATTTCAAATTACATGGGATAGGATCCCAATCTTGGTATGTCCTACTACACATCATGCTTTTATATATTATCTTAAGGCTTCCAATAGTGACATATCTATGATGATTCAATCCATGGGATGGGATACACTACCTAAATCTTATTAGATTGATATCAGTGCTTAGAATTACCTTATATAGGTTGGGAATATCTCTCTTATACCCCCTATGCAATTATTTCCTAATGTGCAAACTCCTATGCCCACTTTTTTTCCCATCCCCACACCCAAACATAAGCAAGTTGCCTCTAGTCAGTTGAGTAAGTCAAATAATGTAGATGTGATAAAGGCTCTTAGAGAAAAGATCTAAAATCTCAAGAGGCAACAATAATAGCAGCAATGGAGATCCTATCAAGGTTATTATCAAACACATCAGCCCTATCAGTCTTATCAAGCTTTTACACCATCTTTTTAAGGCTACCCTCAAGGACAACGGAAACTCACTCAAGCAAGATAATAAAATTGAAAAAATAAGAATGTTCCTTCTACTTTAAAATCTCTTATACCTATCCAAAACAACCTTGTGCAATATAATGGAAATCAGCTTCCATGGGATTAGCCTCATGATCCATCTATTTATGCAAATGAGACATCCAACCAAGATTTTATGGCATAATGGGGAATAATGCCTACTATGACTCAAGAAGATATGCCTAGTGGAGGAGAAATTAATAGAGATAATTTTCAATAAAAGGCTGCCTTGGTGAATTACATTCAAGAAGGTTCATGTGCAGTCAATTACCCAGGGAATTTAAACATAGACTCAAATCCTATAACTGCAACTACAAGGTCAAAGAGAAGAGCGATTGAAGAGGTATAAGGGACAAGTAATGGTCCAAACATGAACTCTCCAACATCCCAAGGGGAAAGTGTGTCAAATACATCCCCTATTACTCACATAACTTATAGATTTCAAAATACTAATGCTCCTCCTATGCATCAAGTAACACAAAGTCTTGGTAGTGTTATGGCTACTAAAGGGCATGATAAGGTTGGTAGTTCTCCTATGAACATTGTTGAACAAATGAATAAGGTTCATGTAAACATCCCAATGTGGGAAACATTTTATATTCTTGGATAAAGAGATCTGCTCCAAAATGAGCTCTCCAAGCTCAACGCAACACCTAGGCAACCTAGTGAAAGAGGAGCAGTTTTGGCAAATGTATTGAATACTAATGAAGGGAAACCAACCAAAACTGAAAGGGTAGATAAACCTCCTCATTTCTACCTCTCTGTTATCATTAGAGATTCATTGGTTCCTAATTGTTTGATTGATAGTGGAACAAACATCTCAATCATGCCAAAACAACTAGCTGATAAGCTACATTTGAAGTATGAACCAAACTCCAAGGGGGTATTATAATTAGATGGATCAGCTACCAAAATAGTTGGCATCATCAAAGTTTTAAAAATAACTCTTCATTCTTGTCTTACGATCTTTATCTCTCAATATATTTTAGTTGTGGATGTACCACCTCACTTTGCTCTTTATTTGTCAAGAGACTTTACTGCGAAGATTGGGGGGTACTTGACTTTAGATTGGTCTTATATGGCATTCAAGACTAGGTATGGTGCTAAGGTCTCAATTAAGCCTAAACCATTGGCAAAATTTAATGTGGACCCTTATGTATCAAACACATCTAACATGAATTTTACTATTATTGATGATGGAAACCAAACTAATGACTAAGAACCAACTACATCTCTTGAAGGTATACCTGTCCTATTTCTAGATGAATGGGGTATGGAGAACCATGAATTTAATCCTTTCAAGCACATTGAAGAAACCCATTTAGGAGTCAATTACATGTATGAAGGAGTAGTTATACTAGCCCTTTCAAAGCCCAATGAAAGTGAAAAATAAATATGGTAATTGTTCTTTGATGGTTCAAGGAGTAAAAATGGAGTAGGAATAATTATAATGTTTATTTCTCTTTCAAAGGAAAAATATTTTTCTGCTATTATATTCCAATTTGGATCCTCTTCTAATGTAGTATAATATAAGGGACTTGTTCATGGCCTCCAATGGGTAAGGAAGAAAGGTATAAAGCAAATTCAAGCATATGGTGGTAGTGAACTAGTAGTACAATAGGTTAGAGGGTAGAATGCTACCAAAAATATATTATTGAAGGCATACAAGCATAGGATTTGGGGCTTCATTGAATACTTTAAAGCCTTCAACTTGAAATCAATTCCAAGAGAAAAGATCCAATATTTTGATATATTGGTAGTAGTAGGGTATCATTTTGATATCCCAAATGATGTGAAAAGTGTGAAACATCAATCACATATTAAGGTATTGGTTAGACCATCTATCCTAGATAACAATGTAAGTTGGCAAGTCTTTGATAGTGATAGGCAGATTCCATCCTTTCTATGTGAAGAAGTTGAATTCTCCTAAAAGAATCATGCCAAGTCTCAATAATAATATGGTAACTAAATAGTGTATTAGCAGTCCAACAATATCCCTAAAGGATTGGCAACCCTTGAAAGCATATTCAGTTAAAAAGATCAAATGAAAAAGGAAAAGGTAGGCATGTCTACAAATGAGGAACATCTTGAAAGAATTTCAATCTTCAAATACAAACTCCTCAAGTTGGAAGGTATATACTAAGGTTGAGAAGGCTACTTTTGTTGAATTATATAAAAAACTTTCAGATGTCTTTGCATGGGAGTATGGTGACCTCAAGGGATTTGACCCTAGTCTAGCTCGACACACCATTTAGTTGGACCCAAGTGCAAAACTAGTGAGACAAAATCAAAGACCCATAAATCCCAAGGTTGAATTTTTTATGAAGAAAGAACTAATCAAGTTGATTGAATCAAACATCATCTTCCCTAGTAAGCACTATTCATGGGTAGATAATCTAGTCCTTGTGAGGAAGAAGATTGGGGAAATCAGATTGTGTGTAGACTTTAGGGATTTAAATAGGGTGTCTTTGAAGGATCATCATCCTATACCTTCAATGGAATAAATACCTCAAATAGTTGTAGGGTCTGAACATTTTTCACTCTTGGATGGGTATTCAGGTTATAACCAAGTCTTGGTGAAAGCAGATGACCAATATAAAACTAATTTTACAACTAAATGGGGCACCTATGCCTACAAGAATATGCCTTTTGGACTTTCTAATGTAGTTTAAACCTTTCAAAAATCCATAAATATGGCCTTCCAAGGTTTGATTAACAAGATGGTGCATGGTGCTAGTGTACCTTAATGATATCACTATTTTTTCAAAAGATGTTAGTGACCATTTAGCTCATCTAAGACTAATTTTTGAGAGGTGAAATTAGTTTGCGATATCTTTGAACCCAAAAAAATGTGTTTTTGTGGACCATGAGTGCAAGCTAATAGGACATATTATCTCAAAGGAAGGGCAGACCATATACCTTGAAAGAGTGAAAGCTATTTTGGCCTTATCTCTACCATTGAATAAGAAGAGAATGAAAATTTCCTTGGGAAGATAAAATTTAGTATAAGGTTTATCCCTAGTTTTACCAACCTTGTAAAACCTTTGGCTGCCATGCTAAATAAGCATCAAACATTCAAGTGGACTAAAAAAGGGAGAAGTAATTTTGAGGCCATAAAGCAAGATATAGCACAAACACCTACCTTAATTAATCCTAACTTATCAAAGGACTTATTTTTTTATGCTTTCTCCAATATTGACACCATATCTACCATGTTAATGCAATAAAACAATCAAGGTACTGAACATCCCATTGCATTCTTTAGTCAAGAGATTGAAGGCTATGAAGAGAAGTATACTTTTGTATAAAAACAAGTCTTGGCAGTCATAAAAAGCTTGAAAAAGTTTGTACATGCTATCTTAAACAATAAGATACATATTATGATATCCCACCCAAGTTTAAAAGAGTTCCTTATCAATAAGTACTTCAATGAGAAGAGGGTAGGTTGGATTACTAAAGTGATGGAATATGATGTAAAGATTAAGGTTACCAAAATAGTAAGAGTGACGGGCCTATGTGATCACTTAAAATAGGACCTTCAAGGGAAAAAACAAGTAGCCTTGGTACCACAAGATGTGCCCCAAATAGTTGTACCTTCACATACTACAAGTTGGATACAAGACATGAAAGGGTTCTTGCAAACAGGTGAGTATCCAACCAGCTTAGGTAAGTCAAAGAAGAGATACGTTTGACTTACATCTATGCCCTATGATCTTGTAGATGGGGTCATTTTTATAAAAAAACCTTAATGGTATGTTTCTTAGATTTGTTGAGATTGAGCAAATAGGTAGAATTTTGGAGCAATTCCATGATGGGCCTGTAGGAGGCCACTTTTCTCCTAAAACTACAATAGCTAAGATAATGAAGGAAGGTTACTATTGGCCCACCCTCTTCAAGGACTCCTATGTATGGGTAAGAAGATGTGCAAAGTGTGCTTTCTTCACTAGAAATCAAAGGTTAGCAACTTTAACTCACAATCCCATCTAAGTTGACCAACTATTCATGCAATGAGGATTTGATTTTATAGGTATGATTAATCCTCCCTCAAGTGCAGGTCACAATGGATACTCACATCTATTTATTATTTTACAAGGTGGGTAGAGGTAGTAGCTCTTAAAGAAGCTAATGAAAAATCAGTTCTTGATTTCTATGAGTATAGTGTCTAGATTTGGATCACCACCAACCATCATATTTGATAATGCATTAGCATTCATGGGCACAAAGATAAGTGAATGGGCCAATGAGCATGGAATATACTTAAGTACCTCCTCTAATTACTACCCCCAATGGAATGGGCTTGTAAACTTTATAAATAAGAACTTGATTAAGATCATTAAGAGGATAGTTGATGACAATCAGAAGACTTGGCATACAAGGTTGAGTATAGCCTTATGGGCTAATAGAGCCAATCCTAAGAGGGTTGTGGGTAACTCACCATACATGCTTATGTATGGAAGAGAAGGAAAATTTCCCATTTCTTTTGAGTTGCCTACTTTGGAGTTAACAAATTAGCTAGAGCTAATAGAGAAAAATCTTATGGACGTAAGGATTGCAAAATTGATGGAACTAGAGGAGAAGAGAGATGAATACATGCACACTTTGGAGTACCACCAAGCCCAAATGAAGAAAGCATTTGATAAGAGATCTAGTGAAAGAAAATTTCAAGAAGGTGATATTGTTTTAAAGTGGGATGAGGAAAGGGCCAAGCCTTATAAACACACAAAAATTGATACATTATGGAGTGGGCCCTATTTTTTCATTGGTTGCAAAGAACTCAATGCCTTCTAGCTATCAAGACTCAATGGAGAAGAGATAATTATCCCATTCAATAGGATACACTTGAAGCCTTACTACTGAGGTTAGTTTGATGTTTTGTACATAGTTATGTGGTGTGTTTATTTTCCATAAGTGCCTCGGATAAAGTTTTATGTGAGTTTGTTGTTGTGTGGTTTTCCCTAAATGCCTTTGGCATGTTGTGTAGTTTCTTGCTTTGTGGTGTGGTGTGAGTTTGAATCTTCAAGAGGTATATTATTTTTGGATTGAAACATGAGAGTGACTCCATTACCCAATAGAAGGATAAGGCCACTAATCTATTGGCATTGTAGGCATGCTACCCTATGAATCGATAATTTTTTGACCATTTTTTACCCCTAGATCATAATAGTCATCCCATATAGTTTGAAACTTTTCCGTAAGGCTTCCCAAGCTTGTAGATAGTCACCTTGGTCTTGTAATATCCTGCAAGTGGTCAATTGAATCTTGTTTAACATTGTTTAAGGTTTTGCTCTCTTTATGTACTTGTATAGTTTACAAATGTTGTTTTTCATTTGTGTTCAAGGTTATATCATTGTGATTAGTCATAATATGAGTTTTAGTCATGCATTTAAGGTCATTTAACCATGTATTAGTCTTCCACCATATTTGCCAATGCACCACAAGGTATATTAAGTCATTTTAGGCCAAATTTTAGGAATTATACATATTTTTCAAAAGGATGAGCACTTAAAGAGAGGTTATAACATGCATGGTGTTAGGATGTGGTCAGATAATGGTCATAATTAGATAAATTTGCATACAAACATCTAAAGATAGAGAATCATTCAAAAGAGACAATTTTCAGTCACTTGTACAGATAAGAGGGTCCACCTTTAGGTGCAAATGTGTATAACGGTGTTTTTTCAAATTATTCATTCCATTCACATTAAAAATGAACTTAAATAGGTGTTGAAAGCTCAATAGATGCATAAAACTAGTCAAAAGCCTAGTCAAGCTCTTCACAAGCTCAAGAAGGCCATATGTTTATGCTTGGTTCATGAACAAATAGAGTAATTTGGTCAAATGCACATAGTTATAATAGGGACCCCTCATTGGCTCGAGATTCATGAAAAGAGTTTAGGGTTTAAGGGGCTAAGCTGTATGCACTATTGTTAACAAGATAGGTAGTCAAAAACCCCTAATAAACCCCATAAGCTCATGTTTTACACCAATTTCATGTAATTTGGATCTCATTAGAACATGATGAGTATTTTACAATGTTTGTATGGATATTCACATCCATTTCCATCAGACTCACACATGTGAGCAATCAAGAATCAAGAGGAGCCTCCATGAAGGATATGTTATAGGTTTGCATTTTGAAGTTTTGGAGGAGTTGTTAGGTTTCATGCATATAGGTGATGATTTAATGTTTTACACCATATTCTCATCTCATTCAATACTCCCAAACATGACTAGTCATTTTGTACTAGTCCTCCAAGTGGTATTCATGTTCCCAGCTTGAAGATTGTGTTTTGATGATGCCTGCAAATATGGTCTCCTAAAGGTTTTGTGTTGCATTGTCAAAGTCATATGGATGTTATGAGCTCATAATTAATGTAATGATTTAATGTAAATATTTTCTTAGGATTTAGAAGATCAAGCTTTCATCATGTGAAGGATTAAGGCATGAGAAATATAGACATATAGGTCTGTAAACCTATAGGTCTACATTTTATGAGAAATTGTATTGAAATCTTTATCAGGATTGGATTTTAAATACCTAAATAATGAAAGAAACATAGTTTTTATAAACTTCAATAGATTCAAGACTAGTAGAGAAGGTGTGACTCCAAAATCCAATGCTGAATACCCCCTAATGACACCTACAGGTAAAATGATAAGTTTTGGGCAATTTGATGGCCTTAAGTCAACATGGAGAACATATGAAATGTACATGTGTGATCAAGATAACAAGGAGAGAGATATATTTAGACTCCAAGTCTCATAGTGATCTCATTGGATGACCAAGTGCATTGAGAAAGTAAAAAAAAAAAAAAAAAACAAGCAGACCTACAGGCAGAGTAAAAGGAAGCATATATGTATGGTCAAGCTAAGGATGCAAGGTCTTAAAAAGGTTCAAAATAAGATAAATAAACTATAAATATTGTGATAAATATCATTGAAGTGCCTAGTGACTTGTATTGAGGTCTTAAAGTCCAAAATCTATTAATAATTCTAAATGACTACCTATAGTACTGCTTGAGTAAATACATTTGGTTTCAAACTTGAGAAGAGGATGCAATACATAAAAATAGATTTTGAGTTTATATGAATAAATCAAGTGAATAGAATAACTAAAAATAAAAATAAACCTAAAGAAAATGATCAGATAGGATGATCAAAATAATGCACTTCAACCCCTGTAGACACACAGTCAAGTGCTCCTAAGGCTTGCCTAGTTTTGATGAAAGATACCTATTTGCTTTGAAAGACAAAAAGGTCTAAGGTCAAGCTCACAATTGTACGAACAAACTACATGGTAAATTACGAACCTATTGGTATTTTAAGATAATTTTTTTCTTTAATTTTGTGGAATTGGTTTAGGATTTAAGTCCTTAGTGTTTATGAACAATCGTTAAGAATGTGAACCACTCTAAACCCTCCTAAAAGCCTAATAAGAACCTGATGAGAGAGATTGGCTTCCAAAGTGCCTAAAATGTGTTGAATTACTCTTAAAACCACTTAGACATCATTCTTCACTCCATGAAGAGTATAATCATGACATTTTATTGTACCTTCCCTTGTATATATGCATTAAATGATTTGTTTTTATAGAGATTTGAGCTCAAAATAGGTTATTTGACCTCATAAATAGATGTAAATCATTGGGGAGGATGGACTGAGGTGTATTCTACCTCATCAAGTCCAAAAATCCATACATGTCACCCTAGGTGATAGATATATTGTAACTTATATTCTATTGTATAATTAATATGACCGGCCTGGTCTGGTCTGGTTTACAAGGTACATGGTTTATTATTTCTTGTAATTTGATTTGACATAGAATCTACTTTCGTTATAAAGAATGCCTTGGATTCATATGAGATTAGTAGATTGAAAAATATTCTAATTTGATGAAATAAAAAGGTAAAAAAATTTGATAAACATATATAAATTATTATATGCCAAATGACATCAAAAGTTTTAATTGTAGATACAGGTTTGATTGTTGAAGGAAATGTAAAAATGATAATGCAAGACTAGTTTTTTAGCCATTTCATGGTTTTCCTATCTAAAAAAGGTTTCAAAATCCTAAATTTGGCATGTATCATGGTCATGGGGTCCTAAAATTGAATCAAACACTTATTTGGAGTTTCAAATTTGTGAGAGAAGTGTGGAGAAAAATCTCAATTTCTCGACCTGGAGACCTAATTGAGGCCTAATTAGAGAGAGAGATCAAGTGATTAAGTACACTTCCACTTCGATTTGGGTCATGAAAATTGGTACAAATCTAAAAGGTCATACTAGGTACTCAAAACTATGCATAGTTTTCTAATATCATCCGTACATTGTCCTACATAGTGACCTTTGTGTGTTTTCAAAACTACAAGGAATTGAAGAAAAATACAAGCTTTGGGTGCAAAATGAGGTCTTTGGGAGTGTTTGATGGATATAAATGAGTTGATATATATGTGTGTGTGTGTGTGTGTGTGTATGTATATATGTGTGTATATATATGTATATATGTATATATATGTGTGTGTGTGTGTGTGTGTGTGTGTGTGTATGTATATATATATATATACGTCTTTCATGAATAAATAGTGAATTTATAAATATGAAAACAAGTTTATATATATATATATATATATATATATATATATATATATATATATATATATATATATATATATACGCCTTTCATGAATAAATAGTGAATTTATAAATATGAAAACAAGTTTTGAGGCTTTTGAATGAGGAGAGGCATAGTAAGACTAATGGGTTTTAAGAAACCTAAGGAGCTATGTGATGATTACCACTAAAATGTCAACATAAGAGGTATTCAAATTAATTCTAGGTGTCAAATAAGAAGTCTGAAATAATTTCATAGTGAATTTATAATCAAGGAATGCAATTTTTCATTCCCCACAAGCCAAGATGCGTAATTTTGACTGAATGATGAACCATTGAACTCTCCTACACCAACTCCCTTGAAAGCTATGATCAATAAATGTAACACATATAAAAGAAGATTTTCTAGGACTATTATTCAACTTCATTCTTGTTTATATATGTATCTTTCATGAGAAACACTTATCAAATGCTCTTTCCCACACCTCTTCTCTCTATCTCTTCTCATTCTCTATCTATACTGCCCTTTTGGCATTTGTAATCTATCCACAGATTGGTATGGCAAAGCCCTGATAAATTGAATACTGATTTGCCTTTGGAATAAATAATTCAAACTAGTTTTGGTTTTCTCAAGTCTTACATTAATTGTATGAATTAGTTTTTTGTTGAATGATAAGAGATTGTTCTATTTCCTTGCATTAATCTATCTCTTTCATGTTTTGTGTGAGTAATTTATTTTCTAGCAGGTCATAGATGTGTAGTTGGAAGCTTGTGTGATTTTAAGTGTAAGGAAGATTATTAGTGTCCATTATCAGGCCTATTACTCATCTACCTTGAAAGCTACATTGCATTCTACCTTTATATTGAAACAATATTGTTAGGAGAACCTTGGTTTTGAGATCAGTTTTGTAGTTTAATTTTCCATAGTGCAGATTCAAGTATGTTGTGGAGTTTACATTGAATCATCACCTCCATTATATTAGTGTTTAATCTCATTCTATCCCCTTTCCTTAAAATCAAGCAAGTTATTTATTAGTTTTAGGTGTTGTACATGGAATTTAAACCATAATCTAGATATTCACCTCTTAGAATTGTTACCCACATCATATGCAGTGTTTCCATGTTATTCCAAATTTGAGGAGGATTAAATATCCCTCCTTAGGGTTTAAATTTGGTTGATAATAGTTACCTTACCTCAAATGGATAATATAACTATATAATCTATGCATGGATCAAGTAGCATATAAGAGTAGTATGTCTAGGTAGATATATCAATGAGGTACATGATATGTGATTGTATCAAGGCCTAACATGCATGATGTAAATCATGTAAATTTCTAGAGAGTAATAGTATAAGATCAACAAGTAATCAATCACACACACAAGAGTACTCAAAATCAAGACAAAAGGTCATGGTCCAAGGAGACCTCATACAAGGGGCATGTTCAAATTCCACACAATTGAAGGGACATGACTTAGTCAAATGTCCACAAGGCATAAATAAACATATTTAAATGTCCACATACAATAAAAAATGATATATTTAAATTTCAAAATATGCAAATATAGGCACAAGGGCCATAAACAATGGAGCATATTCAAATGCTCGAACAAGCAATACAATGAAAGATAATAGAAAGCAAAGAAAGACATGTAAGAAATTTTATAAATGAAAAGCATGGAATATAAATAACTAGAATAAACATATCATACTAGTCCCTAGATATATGTGTTAGTAAAAAATGTTAAGTACATAACATATCAAGTATACTACAAAATATATAAGCATGGGTAAAGGCATGTTTAATTATATAAGCTCAAACATGAAAATGGAAAATAGTCATAGAATGATATAACTTGGGTGTATCATGATCATGTATAGATATAATTGATACTATAACCCAATGATCTCATCAAGGATATACCTTTGTGAAGGCCCTATATCATGTGTGTCATGTTCATATGTTGTATAATCAGTATCATCATATGCATACCAATCTTTTGTATTATTAGGATCATAATCATTGATGTAATCATTATTATAGGATAAATGTAATCTCATGGGTTTTTTTTTGAACTTGTGATATACCATTTAGAGTATATGTATATAAATAAGGAACCCTGACATATTGGGGTTGTGACCTTATTTATATATCATTATTTATTGGTTTTGTATGTTCTAGAGATGGATTTAGTTTATACGTATTAGGACTTGTAGGTATGAATAGATTTTGTGGTAAGTCATCAAGCGAATCAAAATGAAGTTTGCTCAACTATTCATTTGTCATATTGATATTAAGAATAGTATAATTACTATCATAATCATTTAGAATTTTTAGAACCTTTGGTAATGGTATTTTATCTATTTATTTGTTTTTTTTACCGTTTTATTGCTTTAAATTGTCATTTGGTAATCATATTTGTTATTTCAGCACTTGTGTTCTGGAAGAAGTACTCATAATGTGAGTGGTTTGCTTGAGTGAGGTATTAATGATAGCATCACCACTATATTTGAGAGTTTAAATCTTTTTTAAGTGCAAAACAATAATATGTATGATGCCCATACATTCTATGATATCCATGATAGTATGTATATCTCCTTATAGGATTTAGAGGAGGTAGTTGGATCACTTTATTTCTAAGCATCTCCTTTAAAATTTCACATGGACTCTTATTAGCCATTTGTTCACTTTTGTAATCACTTGTTTTATATGTATTATGTTTTAGCTTTCCATTTAGATAAGAAACCTTGTTGGGTATAATAATGATAGATGAAGTCTATATAAACACGTGATTAACACTAGCACATTTTGCACTTTGCATGTATTTAATTTGATTTTATAACTATTTTATTAACTTGTTCATATTTGTGATTTGATCTTTTAGGGCTTCACAAGAACAAACCCTACATGTACCATCTAGGGATTTAAGAAGGATTTTTTTTATACCTTCTTATAGCATTATAGGATGGGCCACCTTATCCCTCAAAGAAGTGATAGCATGGACTCGGATATAGGGATGGTAGATATCACCATTATTGGGGTTAGGAGGAGGAAAATGATCTTTTTTAGCTCTATTAAGCATGATTTTAGGGGGAAAATTTTATTTTTGAAATAAATTATACCAATTGAGAGATTATAAAAATCATAAAAAACCTAGATCATGCAAGGTATTGCATGGAAATACACAGAGACCAGGGTCACCAAATGTTTAATCCTAAAATGAGATGGGTCAATATCGTATATAGTTAATAATATAGAATGAATAAGCATAAGGGTGATAAATAAATCTATAACTAGCCAATTAATTGCAAACTTGATTAAATAATATCATGAAGTTATAATATTCAGATATGTTAAAACTAGAAGTATAACTATTTATTGATATTTAAAAAAAATTAGAAACAAGAATACTTATTTGGTTTATTGTGTGCAAGTAAATCTGATATAGAACAAGATGTAAGTAGACTAGATCTGGAATCTAGATCAACCATCCGATTCTATAAATTTGCATTTTATGGCCTCAGATGCTTGTGTTGGACCTAGACAATTACATTGATGCTAGTGTTTGAGTTAGATACAGATGTTAAATATAAAATATTGACTAGATCTAAATGCAACCACTTGAAACCTTAAGTTTTTTCTATTATATTTGCATTGGTGTGTTTAGATCTCATGCATAGGTTGTCACTCTTTGTCAAATGATCAAACCCTAGCTTCCTCATCTTTGGAGTGATTATGATAAAAATGGGTTAGTGGGCACATGCTGTCGAGCTTCCCCAAGGACCCCTTAATCAATGGGCACCACCTACATAGCCAATAATTCAAATAAAGCCTCAGATTTATGTAGTTTTACCCTACATGTTGGCTTGTGTTTGCATAAAGATGCAATGTGTGATAATCAAGTATATAGAACGACCTAACTTCTAACTTAGAAAATATGTTTCATGGACTTTCTAGAATGGGGAAATCAAATTAGAGTACATGGATAAGATCAATGACATAATAAATGATTCTAAATTAAAATTCAATTAAGGATCGAATAAGTCAATATGATCAACATCAATTTTTTTGGTTCAGAGGGTCTACTTGCCAAAACAAAAATTAGAGTGGATAAAATCAACCATGAAGGTAAAATAAGTGAAAGAGATATGTAGCACCACCACAAGGTCAAAATTGTTGGTTGGGCTAATTAATAAAGGTGAATGACCAATTAATTTTTTATAAAATGTACAACTAAGATAAAATCTAATTAATCTCTATAATTTGTTTCATACCTCAAGACCATATGTCCTATTCATTCACCTACCCTTTAGGACCCTACCTTGAATGACCTATCAAAAATACATACAAGCTATCATTGCATAGGCCATATGACCTATTGGTCCACCTAGCTAACCATATGACCTAAGTCATACGTACCTACATGTAGACCCATAAGTTGATCGCTTATTATTCTACCCACCATTATACCACTCACCATTTGAGTACTCAACCTTTGAACACCACTTAACATCTTTGGTCAACCCTCTATCACTAACCCTATAGCTTAAACCCCTACCACAATCATATGATCCACACATTATAAACATACATTTCTAAGTAAATTATTACCATTGTACACTCCATTGTAGCTTCAAAATGCACTCACAACATATGAAACTAGAGGATGACTTAAAAATATTGCATTGGGTGGATACCAGTATAGTTGTACTAGCACACAACGCAGATATATACTATAAAATTTAGGGTTTCTTCTTTCATAATAAAATCAAAGTCTGACAAACATAGTATTGAATTTAGGGATCATTTCTAAAGTTGGGTTTGGTGAAGCCTATAAAATTCAAAGATCGTAACCAAATTCTAGTAAATCCCAATAGGAGGGGTTTAATATGTACTCTTTGATTAAAAACTATGGATTAGCTATAGCAAGTATGAATGTAAACCATATCCTTCAGGTATAATCAAACCAACCTCGCCAAAGAAAAATTCCGTTGAAACAACATTCAAAAAAATTAGCATAGCCAAATAAGGGCATATAGTTGGGTACTCTTGTTTGAATGTAGTTTCAGACACTGAGATAATGAAACTATGTCTGGGAATGGCATCTTGTGTTATTCACTCATTCATGTACACTAATGAAACATATATGATATAAATACAAATATAAATAAGTATTGAATAATTATGTGTAAATTAACTAATGTATGTGAACTAAACATAAGTAGGCCTACGTCCTATTTTTTTATTTTTATGAAATATCTAATTTTTTTGTATTTTTGTATATTTGAATTGAGAAATAAAAAGAAGGCTACTAAATGATGACTCTCTTAATAAATTTATCATCAATAGGTCCTATATATAATATTGTTTAACCCTAACATATAGATTATGGGGAATCTAAGGTTAAAGGAGTAGAGATAGCCTAAGGCATAAGGATGGTAAACTATCTCTAAAGTAGGCCATTTTGTTGTGAAACTAAGATAAAACATTTACCAAATTCATTATACTAAGATGCTAAAGATAGAAAGTACATATATGCTATATATTTTAATGAAAACAAAATATTTAGTTGGCTCTGATGATAATAATGATCTAGATCTGAAACATGCAAAAAGTAAACTAGATCTAGATTCTAGAGCAATCCCCTTATTATATAAATTGTACCTCTCTAGTTGTGGACACTTGCATCAACTTGGGATAGTTGCATCGACATTATTATCTAACTCAGATGTAGGTGTCTAGTATGGAATACCTATTGAAACTAAATACAACCACCTGAATGTTTTTGGGTTCTATTTCACCTTCACTCTGGTGTATTTAGATTTGGGTCATGGACTATTTTTCCTTATCAAATAGCAAAACCCTAGTTCTTCATCTTCACATTGGTTATGGTAAAAATTGGTTAGTGGACGCACGATGTTGAGTTTCCCCAAAGACTCCTCTATTAATGATTATTTAATACTTTGAAGAAGGCCTCAAACTTATGTAATTATTCCCTACATTTTGGATTATGTGTGAATCATGCAATGTGTGATAAGAAAGTAAATAGTGACCTAACTTGTAACTTAGAAAATATCTCTTAGGCTGATCCTTCAATACTTTAGACTTGTAGATGTGTTGTCCCTATGACTAATATGACAATAAAAAAATATATGGAAGTTTTGCTGTGATGTCCCTTACTTAGGGGCTCCTTTTTTTCCTACAAAAGCTCTGATCAACTGTGATATCCCCTTCAAACAGGGAATATAGAAACACAAAAGCTCTGCACAAAGATACGAATTTGCAAAATAAATTCAAATAACAAGAAACCACAGTAAATCTCTTAACTGGCAAATCACTAATCTTATTATTGTCCAGAAGGTTACAATAGATGTCCTCAGTCATGCATAAAAAGAATATTCAGATACAGCCTTAAAACCCTGATTAACTTTTGCAAATCTGGCACTTGAGCTTGACTCTGTATGTCTCGGCTTGCTGTGTCGAACACACAGTCGCCGACGTCGGTCGATATACTGCTGACGTCGGTCTCTGTCGGTCCTTCTCTGCCGACGTCGGTCTCCAGTCGGCCGATGCTGGTCACTGGAGATCTCTGTCTGCCGAGGTCGGTGTCTGCGTGGATCTGTACAGACCTCGTACGGCCGCCCAATAAGCACAACCTGTCTGTTTTCACCCCTGATCTGAAGATATACAATTCTAATACAGAATATCTCTATTTGTATAATTTATTGAATAACAACTAATAAAATAAATACCTGAAATACTGTGATAACTTCTGTGTGAAGTTATCTCTCAAATTCCCTGAAATATTGTGATAACTTCTGTGTGAAGTTATCTCTCAAATCTGTAAACCTCTGTGATAACTTCTGTATGAAGCTATCTCTCAATTTGGCAATAGATCAGCTGATATTTCACAGCCTCTGAATTGCACACAATGAAGAGTTGACGTTCTCCACTGCAGATGGAATCCTGGAACCCTTGGCTCAGTCTTCACAGAAGAATTTCTTCAATATCAAAATCAATAATCAAATCATCCATTCCAACTCTCTCTCATGAGAAACTCTTATACCCTTCCAAAGGTGTGCTTGCTAAAATTAGATTTCCTCAAATTAGAACTTGGGGTTCTAAAATTAGAATTCCTCAAATTAGAACTTGGGTCTTAAAATTAGACCAAATAATTAATTAATTAATAATTAATTAATATCTAATTTAAAATTAGACCAAATAATTAATATTTGATTAAATCAATCAAATATTAATATCTCCCTCAATACATGTCGGATCCTCGAACCGTCTGAAGCTGGTGAACCAGGGAGTGATTTTGCACATGACCATATCAAAACAAGGGTGCTCCGCTATATGTCAAATATCCCTAAATAATAAGAGCTCAGGCCCAATGTGTCTGAAGAGAGCCAACTATAGGAATTCTGTAAATCAAAGCCAAGCCAATCTCCATCATGACCCTCTATCCATCCAATCAGCCTACGAAGGTCGCATAATAGGCTAATCATCAAGCCTGTCAATGTCCACGAAAAAGGGGACATGACATTTGCTCACTCAAGTGCTTGATTGAATGTTTTGGGTAAGTTCGCTGGTAAGTAGGTAATAAGTTTCTAGGTGAGGAACGAATGAGAGTTAATCTTATACTAATCCCTTTGGATAATATATCACATTAAAGCACTTAGTTTGACCCATAGGAATATGTTTCATTTGGAAATTGGATGACTTTGGGATACTAGACAATTATATTAGGATAAGACACTTATGTCGATATAGGCATTTGATTAGAATGCAAGTGTCTAGGTAGTTAGAAAATAGGTGTAGGTCTTGGACTTGCAAATATAGAAGATAAACAGGTTTATAATATTTTGGGAATGATACAAGAACTGGGTCATTAGAATAACATTGGTTAGACTAAGAGATAAGTAATTACACATAGAGAGATATTGTATACAAATATTTTGATAGCAAAAAAGGTCTAGAAGCTAAAGATACATCTGTGATAGGTATTTACCAAGTGTAAAAGATGGAGGTGCTATATAATTCATAAATAGTGTCTACATTTGCAACCCATTTAATCTAGTAATGATATTATTAGTTTAAAGTAAAATGAATGCGTACTTAGGTGTGTATAACACACTTTATCTTTGTTTTAGTCCAACTTGAGTGCTTTTCTAGTGATTGACCTACAACCAAAATCATGTTACAATATATAATCAGTACATATAATCTAAAATTGAAAGCATTTAAATAACTAAAATTGAAAGAAATCAAGGTTTAAGACTACACGTATATCAATGTAATAGTTTTGCATTTTGGCAATTTGATTTGGAAGATATATCAATATGAAACACTAAAACTGAGATTAAAATAAATATAAATCTAGAAAGTTCATATATCAAAAGAGATAGAGAGAGAGAGAGATATTAGAGGACACATGCCCCAAACCCTAGAGAAAAGATGACTTTGGAAACTCAGTAGTTGAGAATAGCTCAATCGTGTAACCCAATCATACTTATAACCTAATGAGTGTGAGTGAACCAAGTCAAATCACACTAAAAAACTAATGAGGATGGATGATGTAATCAGTTTTAACCCATAAACTTAGCAATATTGAGTGATGTAATCACCTGAAGCATACCAAAAAGGTGAACCAATTACTATAGTAGATTTGTTCAATACAGTCTATAAAATTCCAACCTAGTGGGTGGTAACAGTCCTTGAAAGAATCTAAAATCTAAAACTAATTTTATTTTGCAATATTATATGCACATTGAATAGCATATGCACCTCAGATATGTCTCATGTTGAAACTATGTATAACAATGGTACTAATATATAGAATTTTGCCACAAATGTGTATCTAAATCATATAACTACACAATTTGGCAAATTTGTAACTATGCAAGTATGGAGAACATGTTTCTAAAACATGTCCTCATTATAATCTGAATCTAAAAATTGGTGTAATTGTAGAGAACATGTTTCCAAAACATGCCCCTAGTATAATCTAAAACTAAAAACTGAAGTAAATGTTGAGAACAAGTTTCTAAAACATGCCCCCACTACATTCTAAATCTGAAAATTGGTGTAAGTATGAAGAACATGTTTCCAAAACATGGCCCCATTGTAATATATAATTGAGCATTGGTGTAAGAGCTAATATGGAGGGCATGTTTTCCAAACATGCCCCTAGTATAATCTGGGTATGTTGAATATTGAATAAGTGTGGATAACATGTTTCCAAAACATGCCTCCACTATAATTTGGGTATGTTGAATACTAAATAAGTGTGGAGAACATATTTTCAAAACATGCCCATGTTGAATCTAAATATGTGAAGTAATGTGGAATTCAGGGCTCCATGGCATGCCCCCATTGATATGCCCTCCCTTTTGAGGTGAGGGGAAGTATCAAATGGTAGTTACCTTACATCAAAAGAACAAGATAACAATGTAAATTGTTAATATACAATATAGCATATGGAAATAACATGTTTAGGTAGATATATTGACACATGAAAAAAGTGATCACACCAAGTCCTAAGATGCATGATGTTTATCATGACAACATTTAGATAGTAACAGTACAATCTCAATAAACAATCAAGTACACATACACAAGAGCACTCAAAATAAAATCAAAAGATAATGGTCCAAGAAGACCAAAAATAAGGGGCATGTTCAAATGCCACATAATCTAAGGGACATGACTGACGAGTGTCATCTAACTCCTCATTTAACCAATATTCAATTGGTGTCTTATCAACTAGGGCCGGTGTCCAAAGCTATCTGCAGTAAGGTATGGGATGGTAGATCTAGAAGTTTACTTATGGGGGTGCTTGTTGATCTTATTCTAACTTTGACTAAACTACTTGATTCACGTTTTTGCTGAAAAAGAAAGAAATCAAATCAATCCAATCTTTTGATGGAAGTAAAAGATCACACTCTTATTTTACGTTTGCAGGGAAAATAAATTCACACTCCTACTTACGAAAGGAAATTTGCTTCACACTTTTGTTGTAAAAGAAAAGATACTTTGCGTAGAAAATATATGAAATAATAAAATGCTCTTTTTAAACTATGAATTTGTTTTGATATTTTTATAAATAAATGCAAATAGTAACAAGATTCTAACTAATAAAATAGAACATCAATACCGTACACAGTTCTTGGTTCCAAAGAGAGTGGGCCCTTGCTCCTCTCAGACTCAGGAACAAAGATTAATCAGTGCTGAAAACTTGAAGTATTAATTCATAAAAATAAAATAATTACAATCTGATTGAAACCTGTATGCTTATCTAATTCTTGATCCTCTATTTTCTCTATATCTTATGTTTTCCTCATCTTTCATATAGTCAAAAGTCTTACACTTTATACTAATACAATCAACTCAAAATATGATGCAAAAGAATAGGACTCCTGATCAATCCCTTCATCCAGAGATTGGATTTCCAAGAGATCCAATTATTTCGATGAAATAAATATACTATCATATATTAGTCCTAAAATCTGATTATATACAAATCTATCAAAAGCAAGTCCATCAAAATAGTAGGCAATTATTTTCCTTATTTGATTCCAACTGGAATGGTTCTTTCTTATCCTATCTGGTTTCCAACTTCCCATTATCTTCACAGAATTCTCAGTATTAACCCTGTGGAGTCCATAAAAATGAGCCCGCAAAGTCCATAGAAACAAGCCTACATAGTCCGTAGAAACAAGCCTACAGAGTCCGTAGAAACAAGCCTGCAGAGTTCATAGTTCTGCTGGATAGAGATCAAAATAAAATGTTCATTGTACATCGCCTGTGTCTTCTTCCTGAGCATTCTTCACACAAAGATCACTAGAACATGCTATGTATTAGACATTAATGACAAAGTAAAGATTCAGTCTCTAGTTTAATATAAACAAGACAAATATCTATTTTTCATGTAATAGTTATCTAAGAATCTAAGCTTTGTATAAGATAATATTCTTTGAGAGATGATTTGAAGGAAATAACATGTCAATAATGAGCCATATTTTGAGCTCATCATCTCCCCCAAGCTTTACCTTTTGCAAGTCCCATTGCAAATATGTATTAGCGTTCACAGCTATGGCTTCTGCTTTCTACACTCTGACTCAAATCATATTCATCAAACTCATATGTTATGTGTCTGTCTGAATTGCTAGTAAATCCCTAATATGTTTGAATCATCTATTTCCATATACTGAATTGTTCTGATTGTGGAGCCCAACTTTGCCATCCTGGAATAGGTATGATCAGCAAAGGAGGTCTATATCTCATGCCAATCTAGTTTTGTTCTCCTTTAGAGTTAATTACCTCTATTAAAATTTTCATAATTGAGGATGCTCTCCTCATACTCCATCTTAAGTTATTTGGGGACATCACTTCTCGCCTTTTAAGAGGCACTGAAAGTTGGTCCCATCTATTTACACTTGCAATTACTACTGAATCAAAATTATGTCTTGAAAACAAATCAAAAGAAATAGTACAATCATATAGAGCCTGTAAATAATGTATTTTAACTTTATTTAACAAAGCACAGTGAAAACTCTGATCAATCTGATAATAGAAAAGGCGGGTCTGACACATAATCCTATAGTGTTGACATGATTTGTATAGTCTTCAAATATGCCTTTCTATGTTATCTGATTTTTTAATGTAGAATGTAATGCTTTTAGTTGAACTTCTCTTACATGAAGATTTATCAAAAATTTATTGTGCTCATGATCTCCTAGAATCAAGTCATGCAAATAAAATTTTTAAAGCAAATCCTACTGAACAGGTTCAGCACTATAGAAAAATTTTAAAAATGTTGTTGGCTACAAAATTTTGTAAAGAATATGACAGGAAATCCACAGAAGCTGCCATCCATAAAATTGTTCAAATAAAAACAAACGGTATGCAAGATAAGGATTCCTACATGCCAAAAGAGTTTCTCTTAATTTGCATGCATCCTGTAAATTTTCTTCTAACTCTTGGACTTTAGCCTCTAATTCTTTCTTTTTATTTTCCAAGAGTGTGTTCGAAGAAGTTGCATCTTTGTTTTTCTGTTTAAGTACAGAATATTCTTCTTCAATTTGATGTAGTATTTGCAAGGGAGGAATACCTGGATCACTTGTTTGACAACCATGGTCAACAAATATTTTGGGAGGAGAAAGTAAAACAGCAGGTGCTTTGGAAAAATTCACCAAATTTTGCAACCTATTATTTTCCTTCTTCAAATTTTCTACATATAGCTAAAGACCAATCTGTTCATCTTCATGTTCTTTTATTATTTCCTCTAACCTGTGAATTTTTGCAGCATGATTAGCAGATATTGTATTTAATTTCTGCACCAAAGATGAGTTGAGATGGTCCTTGTCTTGCAATTGACTGATCAGGTCAATAATGTCAGCTATTTGTTATTGTTTAAGAGCTTGAGCTTGAGAAAGTTGCAAAGTTAGCTGCATAATAGGATCATTTAGATTTGATGATTCGCCTTTCTCATTGGTACATACAGTTTTCCCTTTATCCATTACAGTTTCAACTAAAACAAGTGGTTGTTCTGCCATACCTAATTCCTCTGCCATGTGTGTCTCTTCCTCTGGATTTGTCTCCTCCATTATGATTGGAGAGTTCCTTGCAAAAGGAGTTTCTTCAATATCTGTAGGTGTAGGAATATTCTGATGTATGGGAGAATGAGACACTGTTTTAAGACTATCTAAAATATCTGTAATTTCTTGTTCATCTTCATCTGTTAAAATGAGCCTTCTCCTTCTTTTGGTTACTCTTTGAGCTACACTTGGTTGATTTTCTTTCTCAACCACCAAACCCTTGGTCATCTCAATCTTTGTAGCAACCTTCTGTCTCAATTTTCTTCTTCCTGTCAAAGGAACTAGTTGTACTACAGACTCATGAGGTTCTTGTGGAGACCTTGAAATTTCAGGGTTTTGAGACATTGTGATTTTTCTTGAAGAAGAGATTTTTGTGGAGATTACAGTCTGAGATTTTCTTCTTAGTGTTATTTTCTCAGTTGATGTGGCAGGTGGAGATGAGTGTTCCTATGGTACATTTGGGGTTTCTTGTGCTATACTATTCTAAAATTCCTCCCAGACCTCTTGACCTTGCTGAACGAAATGATGTTGGATAATAAGCTGAATAAGGCCATGATGCCTAAGAGCAGCAGTAGGGGTTGTACACATAACTTGCAGAGCACCATAAAAGAAAGATGGGAGGTTAATTTTATACTAAGGGTTTTGTCTCCCATGATTAAGACATATTAACATTTTCATGGCATCTCCCCCTAAAAGATTGTGTTGCCCTTCACAAATGATATATTTAAGTATCTACTTGGCTACAGATTTCCAAGGTTCAGGAAGTGAATTCTTTTTAATCTCTTTTGATTTTCCTTTGGAATCTACTAGACATGAAGTTCCGGTTTGCTTATTACCATTAAACTGACTAATTAAATCACTAAATAAAATTCTCCCTATAGCTCTCATTCCTTCTTCTGGAACTTGTATAATTTGGCTTATGATTTGAGTTGTAACAAGAATAACAATGCCTTTCACAATTGAAAATTTAGGGGTGAGATTGGAAATGAATTTACTTACCATTATTTTATCGAAACCTTAGAGCTTTTCAATGAAAGGTAGCCAGCCATTGCCTCTGAACACTGCTACAGAAGCTTTGTCTTTATGAAACTTCACTGAATCCTTCAGCTCTGATCTTGTCTTTTATCCCATTTCTATGTGAAGTAACAGTCAACTCGATTCCTTTAGCTCCAATTTAGGTGTAAACCAGTTGTTTATTGAAGTCGGTAGGCAACAAGCTCTGAGGATCCGCTTCTGTTGAAGTCCATAGAAAGGAAATGGTTCATTTGAAATGCTATAGTTGCATGAGTCTATAGTGTTGTATGATGATGTGATACAGTTAGGCACCACACATTTCTATAGAGTGTGCCAACCATTTGGTCTCATCAATACAAGTCATGTGAAATGATGACGTGTCATATTGACGATGACAGCGATTCATTACTTCATTTAAAACCCCCTTTTATGACATCCCATCTTTATAGTACTTGATGACTCAATTGATAATATCAAAGCTACACGCTTATCTGTATACCTTTAGCGTCTCAATTGCATGCTTTTTCATTATGACGTGTCATTTAATTTTGGAAGATTCAAATTTAAGTCATCTTGAAAGAATAAGATCTTAATCAAATCGAAGATAATTAGTTAACTAAACATAGATAAATGAAATATGTCTTGCTTACTTAAACCTTAGACATTATCCTTTGCTCGCCACGTGTCCTGCACAAATAGGTTTGCATGGATTAGTTTATTGCATAGAGACGACCAATCATAGTGTCATGATGAGATTTTCTTATAAATTTTAGTTGTTTTTTTTTTGCCCTTTGGCCAGCCATTGTTGGTTTCCTAGCCAAAGCCCTTTTTTGCAATGCATAGCTAGCCAGGGAGTTGGTTTTCTGGGCATGCATTGCCAATAGCGTCCCTAGAAGAATTTTCACTATTTTTTTTTTTTTGCTAAATTATCAAAGAGCATGTTCACTGAAAGAAGTAGAGCTTTCTAGAACAACTACTTGATCCTTTACTTTTTGAATAAATTTATTTTTATTGAGAGGTTTTTGATAGAGCTTCAATTTATGTCCATTGACTAACAGAGCTTTTTTGTTGTTATTAATAGATATCAGCGTAACAGAACCATTTTCATAGACCTCTTCAATCTCATAAGGTCCCAACCATCTTGTTTGTAGTTTTCCTTTGAACTGTTAAAATTTAAAATCAAACAACAGTGCCCAATCTCCTTTCTGAAACTTCCATTGCTTGATTTGTGCATCATGCCAAACTTATCATTGATGTTGTACCAGTTCAATTCTTTGTAGTGCTTCCATCCTCATTTCATCAAGTTGATTACGCTGTAGAAGTCTTTCTTTCTGTATTTCTTCTAACTCAATTCCTACTTCTACAATTTTTCAAAGTTTGTAATTCAAATTCAATAGAAAATAAAGGTTTCTTACCATAAACTAATTCATAAGGTGAAAACTCAGTTGTTGTTTTTCAAGTAGTATTATAGGCCCAAACAGCGTCTGGTACCTTATCTACCCAATCTTTTCTGCTGGAATTAACAACCTTGGTTAAAATGGTTTTCAGTTCTCTGTTGGTGACTTCAACTTGTCCATTTGCTTGTGGATGGTATGAAGATGTTTTTTTGTGCTGAGTTTGATACACTTGCATGAAATGTTTTATCATGTTTGACATGAACTGCGGTTCTTGATCTAAGACTATCTCTCTTGAAGCACCAAATCATTGCATGATTTTTAAATACAAGAAATTAGCTAACATCTCCTCTCTTGCATGAGTTAATGCTTCCACTTCTACCCACTTGGTCACGTAGTCTGTACAAACTAGAAGATATTTTTTTCCTTTGGAAGGAGGATCCACGGGACCAATAAAATCAACTCCCCATTTCTCAAATGATTCTAAAACCAAATGAAAATGAGGGTGTAGGGGCATCTCTGTTGAAAGAGTAGATTGTCCAATTCGCTGACAAGCATCACAGTCTCTGACATATCTTTTTACTTGCTGATGAAGATGAGGCCAATAATATCCTGCTCCCAAGATTTTATGTAGAGTTCTTTGAGCTGAGTAATGGCTTCCTCCTGATTCATCATGACAAGCTCTAATGATATCATAAGCTTCACCATTTGTCACACACTTGTGAAACACATGATCAGGTCCAAGTTTAAATAACATTCAATTAATCCATTTAAAATAACTTTCTTTGATTAAACGTTTCTTTTTTTTTGTGAAAAGTGCAGAGGAAACTTTCATGTGGCGAGGTAATTGGCTATATCAGCAAACCATGAAGATTATGCTGAAATAGCAAATAATTGTTCA
The DNA here is from genome assembly GCA_037957365.1 of Torreya grandis. Lineage (NCBI taxonomy): Eukaryota > Viridiplantae > Streptophyta > Pinopsida > Cupressales > Taxaceae > Torreya > Torreya grandis. The sequence goes on along the minus strand of JARHVA010000539.1, from coordinate 2,864,617 downwards.
TCTAGAAAGTCATCTTTCACTTATTCTTTTTCACTTGTAGTGTTCATTCTTGACAAGAAATCAGAAACCACATTAGACTTCCCTAATTTATCTATAATAGTAACATCAAATTCTTGTAAGAGCAATAGCCATCTAATAATCCTACCTCCCACAATTGGTTTGTTGGTAAGATATCTAATAATTGAATGGTCTGTATAGACAAATACCTTGTAGCCTGGTATGTAGTGTCTAAATTTGTTCATTGCATAATTTACAGCTAAGAATTCTTTCTCAGTTGTGGTGTAATTTCTTTCAGCAGATGTCATGTTTTTGCTAATATAATATATAGCATACATATTATCCTCTTCATCCTTTTGTCCATGAACTACTAGTATTGTATTGGAAGCATCTGTGTATATATGGAATGGCTTAGTTCAATCTGGTCCTCTTAATACTCGAGCAGTAACAAGTTTAGCTTTGATGGTTTCAAAGCCCTGCTGGGAACTATCACTTCATTTGAATATACTATCTTTTGTAAGCAAGGCAAACATAGGGGCAGCGATTTGGCTAAACTTATCTATTAAGCGTCTGTAGTAACCATCATGTCCTAAAAAACTCTTAACTTCAGTTTGTGTTTGTAGAATGAGAAAATTAGTTATTTTTTCAACTTTCTTTAGATCTACTTGAGTGTTTTTTGTAGAAATATGGTGTCCTAGGACTATTCCTTCATCCATCATCAACAAACATTTCTCATTGCTCAAAGATAATTGATGTTCATCACATTTGATCAATACTCTTTCCAAGTTGGTAAGAGTTTTTTCATAAGTTTCACCATAAACAGTGAAATCATCCATATATACCTCAACACAATCATTTGTAAGGTCAAAGAATATCACCAAAACTGTTGTTTGAAAGGTTGTTGGAGCATTACAGAGTCTGAATGGAAGTACTCAGTAATCAAAAGTTTCCCAAAGGCAGGTAAATGTAGTTTTATCTTGATCTTCAGCTGCTACCGTTATCTAGGTATACCCACTGAACCCATCCAGGAAAGAAAAATATTTCTTCCCTGCAAGAACTTGATCAATAAAAAGTAAAGGAAAGTAATCTCTTAATGTTGCTTTATTTAATTCTCTATAATCCACACATACTCTTAACTTTCTATTTTTTTGGCACAATTACCAGAGGTGACACCCACTGGCTATCTGAGATGGGGCAAATAAACCCAACTTCCAGCAAATTTTGGATTTCTGTTTTGACTATTTTCTCTAGTGTTGGGTTTATTCTTGTTTGTGGTTGTCTGACCGGTTTGACAGATTCTATGTAGATGTGATGAGTGCATATGCTAGGGTGAATTCCTTTCATGTTGGTATAATCCCAAGAAAAAGCCTTGGTATGTCTTTCCAATACTTTAAAGAGTTGATCTTCCTCTTCGTTTGTCAACCAACTATTGATGTTCAAAAAAAATTCAGGGAATACCATGATTGGTTTTGTACTTGGGTAGTTGGATTCTATTTGCTTAAACTCACTAATTAATGAGTTCAGAGGACATGGATGAGGAAGTAGCTTATGAAACATAGTTACATTATCAACAAACTCTTTTCTATGAGGAATCAATCTTACTAAAGAACAATGAAATGCATCTAAGAAATGAGTTTGCTGTCGTTCTGCCAATTTCCACACTTTTTTGAATCAATCTATGATCATATATTGAAAAAGTACTAGCAGAAGTAGAAGTGGAGGTTTCAAAATTTTCTATCGGACCCAAGAATCCTAGACTAAGGCAGTTCGTAGCTTTCATACTGGCAAAGTTCGTAGTTTCTAGACTGGCATAGTCTGCAGTTTCTGGACTAGCAGAGTCCGTAGATTCTGGGTATATGTCTCCATTCAATTCTTCCAAGTATTTTTTTACTGTGATCATGGCTAAAGAGGAAATATTGTTTAATGTGTTATCTGATTCATCTACCCAAAGTTCTTATATGCAATTTATTGATGGTTTTGCAAGAGGATACAAGGAGATGCATTTGGTTTTTTTAACCCATTGGAAATGATCATGTCCCCTACCTGTAATCAATCAATGATGCTACAATAGCCAACCATGGTTTACCTAGGATTATAGGATATCCTAGATTCTTTGTTTTAGGTTGCAAGACCATGAAATCTACTGGATATTCTCATGATTCTATTAATACTTCAACATTTTTTATAGTTCCTTCTGGTTTTGTTACCGACTGGTCTGCCATTTGAAGAATGGTAGTTGTAGGTTGCATTTTCATAAGAGATAATGCATGGAGAGTATCGGCATTGATTGTTGCTCCCAAATCTACTAAGACATTAGGATTTTTTTTTCCTCCAATTGTGATTGTGATCACTGGGCTTCCTGAATCTACATATTTTAAAACTAATAATTTTTCTGCTAATAAATCAGCAACTTTGTCATCAACATGAATGGTTCTAGGATATTTTACATTCCTCCCAGGTGTCTTAATATAAAAGTTTTTGATGATCTTATTTAATTCAGGTATATCCCTAATAGCTTGTAGAAGGGGTACGTCAATATTGATCTTTTGTAACTCATGGACCAAGTTTGAGTCTAGTTTGATATCAATTTCTCTTAATCTTTCAGGAAAAGAAACTACTGGTGCAGTAGTGTTTCCTTTGTTTATTTCAAGGCTCATTTTAATTTCAACTTCTCTAGTACTTAATTGAAATGATTTTGTCTTTTCATTTTCATCAGGTATCTCAAAAATGAGTACTAGAGGTTTTTGTATAATTTTTTCTAATCTCAAATGTATGTCTAAACACTCAATAGCTTCAACATTGATGGTTTCTTCCTATTCATTAACATAAATAGGTGCTGATTGTTTATTTTTTGGATTCGTTATTAGTTGTGCAGGCATTGAGGATTGATTAATTTATCCTTGTTGAATAACTTGGAGTGGCATAATGGTTTGTTGTTGAAGTAGTCTTCTCGGTTGGGTGAATTGTGACTGTGGGTTCTACTGTTGATTCTATTATTGATATGACTGTGGCATCCAATGCTGTTGTGGTGCCCATTGTTGCTGTGGTTGTGGCACCATCCATGGAGGTGTTGGCATCCAATGTTGTCATGCCCATGGATTTTGAATTGATGGAATTTGGGGTTGATTCCAAAATGGTGAAGGAACTGAAACATTCCATGGTGTCATCTATGGATTAACTGGATTTCTTACACTAAACCATCCTTGAGCTTGGTTTTATGGGGCAAAGTTTTGTCTCTGAATATAATTTACTTCTTTAGTGGACTGAACTTGTGTTTTCATTTGATTCTTTAAAACAAGCTATATTCAAAGGGCAATGTCTAAGGGCATGTTTCTATCTACACTTAGGACAGTAGATTGTTAAAAGCTCTATTGCATTTGCCTTAGTTTGAAGGCCATCTAAAATACTATTTATTGTAACTAGAATAGCTATTTTGAGATTAGCAAACTCTTTCATTAATTTACCTACTTCATTAGATTTCTTCAACTTTTCTTTCCTAATTCTAGGTTTTGTTCGAGAGTAATTGGTACAAACTGCAGAAATCTGATCGAAAGCCAACTTATTTGTCTCCACCCATCAGATTTAAGGCATCTCTAGTGTCTTCATCCAATCCTTTCAAGAAAATCAATTTCTAAACGTCTTCAGTGAGTGGATAATTGCTTCTTTTATGAATGAACATGAATCTATCCAAATAATCCTCTAAAGATTCATCCTCATTTTGTTTGATTTTGAAGAAATTCTCTTTTCTTTCTCACACTTGGCAGTAATCTTGGTATTTGTTCAAGAATTATGTTTCCATGTCATTCCATGTTCTAATAGAATTGCCAAGTAAACCCATGAACCATCTCATAGCTGCATCTTTAAGTGTAGAGAAAAATAGTTTTAATTTCTGGCTATCAGTTGTGTAATCATAGGTTTGACATAGAACCTTAAACTCAAACAAGAATTGATCAGAATCTTCTGTAGATCGTCCCCATAAATTTTGCAAATTAGTTGGTGAAATATTTTTCATAGGGGTTTGATCATTAGGATCTGCAACAATAGGAAAGGAGAAAGTCCTTCTTAGTTGTGGGAATTATTGATTTTGTTGGAGAGCCATTTCTTCTTCTGATGATATTTCAAAACTGGGATGATCTTCCCACTGAATGTTTGTGGTCTCAGTTATAGGTTGTTCCAAGTTCTCAGAATTTTCTTCAGCTACGGATCTCTGAAACGCTACTTCTAAGTCTTTGGCAATCTCTAAATAATGTCTTCTTGCAAGAGATTGATCTTGAAGAATATGTCATATGGGTCTAGTGTGTGGCAATGCCCTAGTTCCTATCCCAGTTTCAGAAGATTCTTGCAAAAAGGTTTCACTTGTATCTTCTGGTTCACTACTCAGGGATGTTGAAGGAGTTTCCACTTGTGTTCTTGGTGAAAACTTTGGAATAAATCATCATTTATAATCTCTAGGATGGTACATCAATTTATTAATTATTTTTTGAGATATTTTATGATTTTTACAAAAAAAAAAAATTTACTCTAGATCAATAATTATTACCTTACTAACACCTTGTGATCCTCGGCAACGGTGCCAAAAATAATGACTGTCGTCTAACTACTCATCTAACCAATATTCAATTGGTGTCTTATCAACCAGGGCTAGTGTCCAAAGCTATCTGCAGTAAAGTATGGGATGGTAGATCTAGAAGTCTACTTATAGGGGTGATTGTTGATCCTATTCTAACTTTGACTAAACTACTTGATTCACACTTTTGCTGAAAAAGAAAGAAATTAAATCAATCCACTCTATTGTTGGAAGTAAAAGATCACACTCCTATTTTACATTTACAGGGAAAATAAATTCACACTCCTACTTATAAAAGGAAATTTGCTTCACAATTCTGCTGTAAAAGAAAAGATACTTTGCATAGAAAAGAAATGAAATAAAAAAATACTCTTTTTAAACTATGAATTTGTTTTGATATTTTTATAAATAAATGCAAATAGTAACAAGATTCTAACTAATAAAATAGAATATAAATACCGTACACAATTCCTAGTTCCAAGGAGAGTGGACCCTTGCTCATCTCGGACTTAGGAACAAAGATTAATGAGTGCTGAAAACTTGAAGTATTAATTCATAGAAATAAAATAATTACAATCTGATTGAAACATGTATGCTTATCTAATTCTTGATCCTCTATTTTCTCTATATCTTCTATTTTCCTCATCTTTCATATAGTCAAAAGTCTTACACTTTATACTAATACAATCAACTCAAAATATGATGCAAAAGAATATGACACCTGGTCGATCCCTTCATCCAGAGATTGGATTTCTAAGATCCAATTATTTCGATGAAATAAATATCCTATCATATAATAGTCCTAAAATCCGATTATATACAAATCTATCAAAAGCAAGTCCTTCAAAACAACAGGTGGTTATTTTCCTTATTTGATTTCAGCTGGAATGGTTCTTTCTTATCCTATCTGGTCTCCAGCTTCTCGTTATCCTTATAGAATTCTCAGTATTGACCTTGCAGAGTCCGTAGAAATGAGCTTACGGAGTCCATAGAAACAAACCTGCAAAGTCCGTAGAAATGAGCCTACAAAATCCGTAGAAACAAGCCTGCATAGACCGTAGAAACAAGCATGCGGAGTAGGTAGTTCTGTTGGATGGAGATCAAAAGAGAATGTTCACTATACATCACTTGTGTCTTCTTCTTGAGCATTCTTCATACAAAAGATCACTAAAACATGCTATGTATTAGACATTAATGACAAAGTAAAGATTCAATCTCTGGTTTAATATAAACAAGACAAATATTTATTTTCTATGTAATAGCTATCTAAGAATCTAAGATTTGTATAAGATAATATCCTTCGAGAGGTGATTTGAAAAAAATAACATGTCAATAATGAGCCATATTTTGAACTCATCAATGACTTAGTCAAATGTCGACAAATCAAAAAATGACATATTCAAATGTCAACATACAATAAACAATGGCATATTCAAATGTCAAATAGGGAAACAAAGGCAAATGGGCCAAAAATAATGGAGCATATTCAAATGCTCAAAAAATCAATATAATAACAAGGCAAGACACTCAAATATGTGCAAGCATGATATGTGTTAGCAAAAAATGTTAAATACATGGCATATTAAGTAAACTGTGAAAGATATAAGCTTGGATAAAGGCATGTGTAAGTACATCTATGAGCTCAAACATGATAATTTAAAATGACTTTATAATGATATAACTCGTATGTATTGTGATCATAAATGTGGATGCTCCCAATGTCATGATGATGTGAATAGATGAAAAAATTCAACATCCAAAAGTGCATAGATCATGTATATGTGTATGCTTGTATCACACTCAAAAGATGTGTGAAACATGTGTATATATGAAATACTTATATGCCTTATACCAACATGTGTTTAACCCTAAAAATCTCCCTAGCTTAGAGTTAACTAATGTTTGAAGGGGATATAAAAATGAGAATGTACAAGGGTGATAATCCGATTTATAATAAGCCAATTAAATGTTAAACATATATATCACATATGTTGAATTTATTAAACTGAGATAGGCTAAATATATAAAGTACATATATGCCAAATATGAAAATGATAAAGAAATAATGTAGTTAGTTCTGATGATAACATAGTTTTAGATCTAAAATAGGCAGGAATTAGACTATAAGATGATTATAGAATATTTATTGAATTTTGGATTAAGTGCCTCTAGAGCCATAGACACTTGCATCATCTTGGGATGGTTACGTTAATGCTAGTGTTTAGGCTTGATGTATGTGTCATGTATAAAATACCTAGTAGAAAAAGATGCAACCACCTGTGTGATTATGGGTTTGTCTTCACTTTCATTGTAGTGCATTCAGATCTGGGTCTTGGATTGTCACTCCTTGTGAAATTGTAAAACCCTAGTTATTCATCTTCATGGTGACCTTGAGAAAAAATGGGTTAGTGGGCTCATAGTTTTGTGTTAACCCCAAATACCCATCTATCAATGAGTGTTGCCAACATATCCAATACTCCAAAGAGGGCCTCAAATTTATGTAGTTCTCCCTTACGTGTTGTCTTGTATGTGAATCATGCAATATGTGGAAAGTAAGTACAATAGTGACCTAACTTGTAACTTGAAAAATCAGGGTTTTAGGTTGCTCCTTCAATACTTCAAACTTGTGGATATGTTATTCTTATGTCTGAATTGAGAATATGATAAAATGAAAAAGCTTTGCTTTATTGAATATTGGATTGATTGCTTTTGATAAGTTGTCTTTGGTCTGTGCCAAGTTTTTTTATAGGTGAATAATGAATGAAAGTTGATCTTGTATTTATATCAATCCCTTTGGATAATAACTTGCATTAATTCACTTAGGTTGACCATTAGGATACATTTCATTTGAAAACTGCATGACTTTAGGTTGTATCAGAGCAAAACACTTGTGTTGGCATAGGTGTTTGTCTGGGATGTTAGTTTACAGGGAGCAGGAAAATAGGTATAGGTTTAAAACTTACAGGGGCATAAAATAAGTAAATTTTAAATTTTTTTTGTAAAATAGTAGGCCCGGGTCATTGAGATAATACATGTTAGACTACGAGATAGGCCAAGGGTCACAATACAGAATAGATGCAAGATTAACGAAAGTGAAAAAGTTTAAAACTGAGAGGAATAACCAAAGTCTAAGTTTACCAAGTCTACAATATTGAGGTGTTATATAATCCATAAATATCATCCACATTTCCCATCTTTTAATCTAGTAATAAAACTATTAGTTTAAATTAAAGGAATACATAATTGGGTGTGTATAACACACCTTGTCTTTGTGTGAACCCAACTTGAGTTCTTTGTTGGTGACTAGCTTGCAACCAAAAGCATGTTACATTATATAATCAATGCATATAATCTAGAATTGAAAGTATTGAAATTGATTGAAATTGAAAAAATGAGGTTTAGGAGTACACCTGGGTATTGATGTAATCGCCTTGCCTATTGACAAGTTGATTGGAAAATATATATCATTATACTGATTTAAAACTAAAATTAGAACAAATATATATATATAGAAATTATGTATATCTAAAGAAATAAAGAAAGAGATTGAAAAGCATATGCCCCCAACCTTGGAACAAATGTGAGTTACCACTTGGAAGTTGAGATTAGCTCAATCATGCAACCCAATCATGCTTATAACCTAGTGAAGTTGGATGATACAATAAATTCCAACTTAAAAACTTGTCAAGATGGAGTGATTTAATCACCTCAACTATACCAAAAAGTGGACAAACTATTGTAGTAGATTGACTCATTAAAGTCTATAAAAGTTTGACTTGGTAGGTGATTATAGTCCCTAAAAGTGTTCTAAAATCTAAAACTGATTTGGATTTTGAAATATTAGGTGCACATTACATAGCATATGCACCGTAGATATGACTCATGTTGAACTATGTATAACAATGTCACTAATGTATAGAATCTTGTCACAACCATGAATTTGAATCATATAACTGTGTGCTTTGGCTGATTAAGAAACTATGCAAACGTGAAGAATATGCTTCCTAAGCATGCCTCCACTGTATATGGAGAAATATGGAAACTAAAATAAGTACCAATGTGGATAACATATTTCTAAAACATGCCCTCACTATAATATGGAGATGTTACATACTAAATAAGTATGGAAAACATGTTTCTAAAGCATGCCCACACTAAATCTAAATATTATGTCAAGTGTGGATAAAATTCCTCTATGACATGCCCCCACTAATATGCCCCCCTTGAGGTGAGGTAACAATAGAAACCGATAGTTACATCACCTCAAAAGGATAAGACAACTGAATAATATGTGAATGGAAACATGTAGCATATAAAAGGAATATGTCTAGGTTGATATAACATTGAAGCATATAGAATGATGTGACCACATGAAGGAATAAGATGTATGATAGATATCAAGTCAATATCTAGTTATAAATTAGGAAAATCTCAACAAATAAACAAGCACACATACAAGAGTAGTCAAAACCAAGTCAAAAGACAATGGTCCAAGGAGACCGCAAACAATGGGCATATTCAAATACTGCACAATCAAAAAGACATGACTTAGTCAAATGTCCAAAAAAGCAAAAATTGACATATTCAAATGTCCATACAAGTAATGACATATGAAAAATTAAAAGAAAGTATACATAAGCATGGGAGCCACAAACAAAGGAGCATATTCAAACGTTTGAACATGCAAACAATAGAAAAGTAATACATTCAAGGAAGTGCATAAAAGAAAGCATAAGTAACCAGCAAAAACATGTCATAGTAGCTCATGGATCAAAATGTGTTAGCAAAAAAATGTCAAGTACATAGCATATCAAGTACCCTTTGAAATATATAATCATGAATAAAGGCATATATAAGTACATATAAGCTCAAACATGATAATGAAGGATGATCATCAAAACATATCACCTACGTGGATCAAGATCAAAGAAACGAATGCCTTCAATCTTCACATGGCATGAGTAGAGCAAACCATGTATTTATGTATGCCCATTTCACATTCAAGTAAAATCGTGTCACACGTGTATGTATAAGTAACTAGTATGTTATCCATCAACATGGAACTAACATATAAATGCCAAGGAGCTAATATAACACATAGGCACCAAAAATATTTTTAGATTTTTGAATTTTTTTTATTTTTTTAGTATTTTTGTAATATTTGAAGATATTAATCTATGATCTCATCCAATGGATGGTCATAAGTATCTTCCTATTTGGTGCGTACCAACCTTAAGTTGGATATTTTCCATTATTTTCATCATAATTGGATAGGTTGAAAAGGTACATATCTTCTTCCTTGCATTTTACTTGTGCAGTAGAAGTAATGTTATCATTTGGAATATGTATTAGTTTGCCTTCATAAGAAAAATAAATACCTTGCTAATTTGGATCAATTTTATCTTCCATTTGGTATAACCAAAAAGTTCATAATGTAAATGCATATGAAGATGTGGCAGGGATAACCCAAACCTATGTTTAAATTACTTTATGACCACAAATAATTGGCATTGTTATGTTGCCCAAGGATTTTTTCCCATTTGACGTTTATTTTCAAGTCTTATAGACCAAAACCAAGCTATTGAAATGTTGCTTTATATGGCAAGTATTTTTTTGTTTAAGTAGGATCAATATGGTTATGCCAAAAATAAGCATCACCCATGAATAAGGTGATTGTCAAATCCTGCTTGTTTGGATGTTGTTTAATTTATTTACTCAAAATCTAGTGGTGTGTAGTGTGTCCCTATTATAATGCTAAATTATTGTTGGAATGATCATGCATATAATTTCCAAGTGTTTTCTATTTCTATTGATCACCAGGTTGTGACCCTAATTCCTTTGGAGGATTTTCAAATATAATCTTTAAGTCATCACTAAGGTCTTGGATCTTATGTTTTAAAGTAAAGCATTTGTTCTTAGAATGCTCTAGTCCATGGTGATAATCACAATAAGTATTTGTATCATATCCTTTGGGTAGAGGCTGATTCATATCAACCTCTATAAGATGAGGGAGAGATATAAGTTGACACTCTAGTAATCATGAGAGCAATGAATCTAGTGAATTAGGTAAAAGTGAGAATTATCTCCTTAATGCATTGGATAAGGCAATATGCTTATTTTTTGTAATAGTGTAACAGCTTTTCTTTAAAATCACAAACCTTGTTGGTTTATATTATTTACAGGAATAATGGGTTGAGTTATGCCTTGCTCATTTTTACCCAATCTTTGTCCCTTGTACTCATATTTAAGCAAATATCGAGAACCAAAATTAGGATTATAAGATTTCAGTGTAGTATTATTGGTTTATTGGACCATTGCACAATGTATTAAGGGATTAATATCCATGAATATATTATCCTCCTTTTCAAAGGATATATAATGTTCAGCCCATTGAATGGATTTTAACATGAAGGCTACATGTAGTGATTCTACACTATGTAGCAAGGTTATCATATGTAATGCTCTCATAAAAATATTCTTATAAAGTGGTGACTTATGCAATAAGCCTAATAGTGAAACTTTATTTATAGCCTCATTATATGTCTTTGCAAGTTTTGGCATATTCTCATGTTGATTTTTTCAATTATGAGAATGAAGTTGTGTTATCAGAGGTAAGTCTTGATAAATAATACTCTATGAGGACCCTTCTTTACATCCAAAGGTAATAACATTTACATTGTATGTTAGTTTTTGCTTAATATCTATGAAAGCATCCAATGTTATATCATTTGGTACTTGGGTATCACTTAATACCTCATATAGGATATCTTTATAGATAGTGGAGTGATTTAGAAGCTTGAATAATGAAATTTTAGGATACATGTTCCCTGATATACCAATAAGGTCAAGGACACCTCTTATGACATTAGGTTTAGAAATCATTTGCTTTAGTGTATTACAAAACGAATTTTGAAGAGAGATCAAATGTTGTATTTACTTTAAAACCCTTTCTTATTAGCATGAATTTGATTGATAGATTTAATAGGACAACTAATGTAGCAAACCATATCAACTATGGCATATTAGAACCTAAAATGGGTGATAGATGCATCTATGATGCACATATTTTGTAGTAATCAAGGATCAACAATAGAAAAATTAGAAAATCCTAATTGTCCTATGGTTTGATGTTCAAATATTGGGTTCACAAAAATGTTTAACTCTAAAAATATCTCAAGCTTGGAGTTAACTATATATTTGAAGGGGATATAGAAATGACAATGCATAAGGGTGATAATCAAATCTACAGTTGGACAATTAGATGTTAAACTTAGTTATAACATATGCTCAATATATTAAATTGAGATAGGCTAAATATATAAAGTACATATATGTTAAACATGCAAATGATAAAGAAACAATGTACTTATTTAGTTTTGATGCTAACATAGTTTTGTTGGAGAGTTGTCAATGATGTCATGGTGATGTCATGGAGGTGTCATGGTGAGTGGATGAAGTGCTTAAATAGCCTAAGTGACAAATGACAAAGTGTGCAATGTGTTTGTCGTAGTGTGCTCAAAGTTGGCTTGGTTGATCTTCAATTTTGGTATGGCTATATATGATTAAGGATGAGTATGGAGTATTAAGTATGTGCAAGGGGTCATATTAGAGCTCCATGTTCGTTAGAAATCTTGTGTGCATTAGTGAAATTCATCAGGTAGTCCATAATTTTCATCTAGATAGTTTGGGTCCAGTGGAAAAAAATTTGAGTCGGCAATTTGATGATGTAATAATTACCACATGTAGATGAGTCAAGGGGATTCGGTCATATGGTTGTGATCATATGAGTCCCTAGTTGTTATGCACTAGATCTCAAGTCATGCATCGAAGTGCGGTCAAAGACATAAGGGTGCAAAGTTGGCTTCTTAGACAAAATTCACTAAGTTCCCATACTTAGCCAAATTTTCAAAGGGTTCAAGTAGAGTTGAGTAAGCATGTTAATAATGTCAGCGTTTACACATGTGGAGGTATCTAAATAAAATAATCATATGGGTTTGTTTATTTTTTTATCTAGTTTATAAACTCTAATTCTTAGATCATGTGACTCAACGTGATAAAAGATTTACATGTGCAAAGTTGGGTTCCCAAGTAGTTTGACTGTGTTTTTCCATACTCAGCAAAATTTTCAATGTGGGAAGAAGAGTCGAGTAAACATTTTGATGATGGCATATCTCACACGTGAAGATGTTTTAGAACCAGATGATCATATGGTTTGTTCAGTTTTGAGCCTAGTTTATTTGTGCTAAATTTTAGGTCATGCATCGAAGTGAATTAAAAGTTATGCAAGTGCAAAGTTGGACTTCTAGGCATGTTTGGCTCTGTGGAAGAAAATTTTGGGGGGGCATGTTGATGATGGCATATCTTGTACGTGTGTGAGTTCTAGGAGCATATTGTTAAATGAATGTATTCTCCTATATGAGGAGATCATATGGTCCAAATTTGAGATCATGTGTTGAAACACAAAAAATGTTATTAAGGCTCAAATATGGCTTCTCAGATAGATTGAAAGGGTCCCATAGTCAATTTTGTTAGAGTTAAAGTTCAGGACCAAATGAAGATCCAACGATGCACGGGTGATCATATAGATCAAGATCAACGGTGTGTGTTGAGCAAAATGGTAAGAAGTGTTCAAGGTTTAATGACTGAGTAAAGGTATATGATAAGGATCTAATGCTGAGCAGTTGTTCATATAGATTGAGCAAATGATGAGTGTTTCTAGTTAAAACCTTGATTGATCTATAGAGATCAATGAAGCACATCAAGTCAAAGTTTCAAGATTGCACGAGATGAGGTCAAATTAATTGAGGTTTAACATTTAAACATTGGCATATATGTATTAAAGTTCAGACAAGATTGACGGTGTGAGATTGATCAAAATCTAAGAGGACACGAAATGTGAGTATAGTGTTCCATGTTTAACTATGACCATTGACATTTAAATATTTGAAATTTACAAAGGTAAAAACTAGTCTGTGATTTTTGGACCATATCTTTTGATCTGTATAAAATTTGACCATGAAGTAAAAAGAAAAGTGGTAGAGGAATATAACATGCATTTGATAATATTGATTTGAATATTTGGGAGTGTGTATAGACAAAGATATTAAGCTCTAGAGTTAACTGTGTGTTCATGTTTATTCTACAAGTAAACTCAAGAAGGGGAATTGAGCTTGTTTTAATATTATTTTGATATATCTTGATTAATTGGTGATTGCAAAGTGTTTTAGACTCCATGATGATGATCTATGTGCATTATGAAGGATTGATCAATTGTTATTATTTATGAACAAAATTTAATAATTTGACTGTGTTTGTTCATAGTATTCATATGCACCAAAATTGTGATTGAGTTGTTTGAGAATACATAGAGGTGAGCATGAGTGACTATGATCATTTAAGGATGTCCTAGGGGACATAAAGAGTGGAACTATGTATTTTAAAGTGGTATTGTGTTTATTGATTTGCTCGATAAAGTGTTAAATGGGTGAATAGGTCTCCATAAGACCTATAAGAGCTACAAGGGCCTTATTAAAAGGTTATAGATGCTTAAGGGTGACCCATAGGTGCTATGGCCAACCTATGAAGATTGTTTTGAATTGTGTCTTGATTTGAGAGAAGTTTTAAGGGTTAAGGCAAGTGAAATGGCTGACCTATAAGTTGTTATTCATGATTGCTCTATATATATTGAAACCAAATGGGATGGTTTCTAGATTTTTGAGACTTGTATGTGAGAGAGTTAGAGAGCAAAGGAAAGACAAGGAGAGTGAGAGTGCCCAACTATTGGGTTGATGAGAAGAGAAGATTAAGGACAATGTGTATGATTTTTAGGTCATGTTTATGATGATAGTATAGTATTCTTATAGTTTGAAGTTCTGCGAAGAAATATGAGTGTGCATATAAGGATTGTTTGAGTGAAGAAGGAAAGAGATTGTGGCATGCCTATGTAAGAAGCTTGTATGAGTTAAAGAGAGTTTGTGTAATTGTCAAATAATTAGAGGTCCATCTTTAGGTTTTGAAGACATCATTTCTAAGGTGGAAGTGTTCATTTCAAGGAGTGTCTAAAGGACTTGATCTTCCTTAGGAATAGTTGCTCCTTATGAAATAGGGTTTCACTAAATACCTTTGGTCAAAATGACTTGATCAAGGTTGTAGGTTAGAAGGAATTTATCGAACATGTGGACAAAATGAATTGATCATCTTAGGGGTAGGTGCTCCTTATGGAAATGTTTTTTCACTAAAGGCCTTAGGTCAAAAGGGCTTGACCAATGATCTTGATCAGGACTTGATCAGTCTCTTATTTGTGATCATCTTACAGGATAGTAGTCCATGTTTTTGTTGACTTGAGAGTGGATTTTATTCTCTAAGAGGGTTTCCTATGTAGATATTTTGTTGTTTATGTGATCTTGTATTATGTTCATTGTTCATTATTATGAATGATTTGTATGCTTCATGAATGAATGTATTGAATGCTTAAATATTTACAAGGGTTTGAAAATTAAATTAGATTGTTTGCCACCACTGATTCACCCCCTATTAGTGGATTGTACCTATAACAATTGGTATCAAATTCAAGTCCTTTGATAATGGCTTGAGAACTTGAAAGTGATCCAAGGTACAATGACTAGTCATAATGTGTAAGGTGGTTTTTCTACTAATCAAGCATCGATGTTCAATGGATCCAATTATACATTTTGGAGTGATAGGATTAAGACATGCATTAGTTCCCTAGGGTTTGATGTATGGCAATCTATTTTAGATGGTTATGTTTCTCCTACTATTCCTCCATCTAATGTTGTAAACAAGAAGCTATTTGAGAATAACTCTAAGTCAATGAATCCCATCATTTGTGGTCTTACAAAAACTGAGTTCACCAAACTAAGTCATTACACATCTGCCAAGGAAATATGGGATAAATTGAAGACTATTTATGAATGAGATTCAAAGGTTAAGTTGTCAAAGTTACAGACTCATTGAAGATAATTTTAGAGCCTCAAAATGAAAGAAGAAGATTTTGTGGCATCATTTCTAAAGAGAGTTGATGATATTGTAAACACCATCAGAGGTCTTGGAGAGAACCTTGAAGAGGCTACTATAATTCAAAAGTTATTAAGGTCTCTATCTCTTAAGGTTGATCCAAAAGTATCTGATATAGAAGAAAGTCATGATCTTACTCAGTTGAAGATGGATCAATTGCATGGCACCCTTACTGCATATGAGATGAGAGTAAATGATGATATACCACTAAAGAAGGAAGCAAAAATCAAAATAGAGATGAAGCCAAAAAGGGAGTTCCAAGGTAAGAAATCCAAAGAACATGACATTTATGATATTGATGAGGATGAACTAATTGTTTTGTTTACAAGGAAATTGAAAATAGGTTTAGGCAAGTATAAGGGTATGCTGTGTTTCAAAGGATTCAATTGTGGAGAGGTAGGAAATTTTGATAATAAGTGCCCTCATAAGTATGAGAAGGATATTGATGTAGAGCATGATCAAGGTCATGATGATGGAAAGAGATCATTCAAGTCTGATAAAATCAAAAAGGGATTCAGAAGGTTTGATAACAAGAACAATTACTTTAAAGACAAAAAGAGTCTTTACACCAAAGAAGATGGTAGCTCATCAAATGAGAGTGGACTCAGTGACTCGAAGTATGATCATGAAGATGATGGTCATTATGAAGATGAAGCTCTTTTTATGGCTAAGGAAGGGAGTTGATCACATCAAAAGAAGTTTAACTGTAGTGATTTAGATGATGATCAAAATGAGGTGAACTATGAGATTGCTTTGATAAATGCTCTTGAAGAACTAAAGATTGAAAAGAAGATGAAGCCTCAACTCAAAGACTATGAGGAACAATTCAATATTTTTGAGGTAAGAATGAATGAAGATGCCAAGGATCATGAAGATATGGTCAAGCATCTCAGTTGTCAATTAGAAATCCTATCTACAAGCCTAAAAGATAAAGAAGATGAATGTTCAAGGTATGCTTCTGAGATTGTATTTGAAAGATGAGTTACAGAAGTCTGCAAGCAAAGTGAAATCATTTTTCAAGTTTGATAAAAGTTCTATAATCGTGATGATCTCCTAAAGAGTCAAAATTTAGCTAGTGATAGATCTGGATTGCGTTTTAATGAAGAGCCCAAAGTTGCTTCTCAAGTTGACATAAATGTCAATAAGAGAAAGGTGGATCAGCGCTTAAAGATAAATCAGATCAGACAACTAAATGCCATGAGGTATACAAATTTTAATGGTTACTACTATACTTGTAATCAATTTTGTCATAGAGCTAGAGAATGTAGAAGACCTATTAAAAATGAGTTTGTATGGGACTATGATGGAGGTCATCAATCAAAAAGAGTGAGCAAGGTTAAATGCTTCAATTATCTTAATGCAGGACACTTTGCTAAGCATTGTCTAAATAAGGAAAGGCAAGGTAAGTCTTATTAAAAAATATTAGTTTATTTTATTTGTCATGACATTGGACACATTGATAGTTTTTTTATTAAAAAAATAAGACAAGCTAAGTTTCCATCAAGGAGCATGATTTGCTACAACTATGAACAAAGAGGTCATATTGCTAGATTCTACAAGCAAAGTCCATTAAGTCAAAATATATTTGATCAGGCTCCTAGAGTGCAAGATAGAAGGCAAGTGAACTCATGGAGACCAAAGGTGGTAAGTAGGAATTGTGATGAGTCTACAAGTCTAATTAATCTATGTGTTATGGTGGAGAATGCTACAAATGTTGAAGAGTGCCAAGAGGTATCATTGCCTGCTCATGTTGAAAATAAAGAGATCAAGATCAAAGAAAAGACCAAGGTGCTAGTTGAATCTAGTTCTGAGATATGTATGGATCCAAGTGAACATCTTGCTATTGTTGAATAAATGCCTATTGATGAGGATCTAAGCTACAAGGAAGACTCTTTAGATGAAAAGGTATGCCATGAATATTTGTTTTCTCCATGTATTATCAATCCAATCATAGAAGAAAAGGAGAATGTTATAGTGGATGAGCCTATTTCTTCTCTTAAGCCTAAGAAGAATAAGAACTACAAATTTTAGAGATATGCATTGACCAGAAAGAGCTTTGTTGACTTTGTTTTGAGATTTTAGGGTTTTGGGATATGCTAGAAAAGTGGTTTGCCTTGTGATTTGAGACTAAGGCTTCTTAATATGTTGAATGGGATAAATAGGTGGTCAAATAAATCTTCATAGAGAATTGAAAGTTTGTGGTTCTCAAGTTATTCAAGTTTCTGTCTTATTGGAGGCCTAATTAGGTAGTTGGTTTGTGAAAGAAGTATATTTCAAAGAATGACCTAGTTGTTTAAAATTGTTGTACTTGAGGGGTCATACTAGAGTGCTCTAGATATAAAGTTTTAGGTCTTCAATATGTGTCTACTAAAAATTGTTGGCTCTTAAAGTTCCAAGTAGGGCTACAAAGAGTCTAAACAGACCTAGTCTTGAAGATGGGATTTTTGTTCAGTTTCTCCAAAAGAGCGAGGAATGAGTTTTTAAAGGTGAGTTCTCAAGTTTTTTTAGAGCATGTTTCCTATTTTTTGTGGCATGAAGTTATGTTGGTGGTGCTTGAGGTGGTTTGAGAGAGAAGGCTAGTGAGCTTGTATGGTGATTCTTCATGGTGTATGGAGATCTGAAGATGCTCAGGAGATGCAATTGCTCAAAAATCTCAGGGGGAATCCCTCTCATATGTTTCTTGGTGATTTCCATTAATTTTTGGTATTCTTATGTGTTCTTTCTTCATTGATTGTAGTGCTTGCTTGAAGAGAGTATTGGTATGGAGCAAGAAGAAGTTGTCAAGGCAAGAAGAGGCATGCTCAAGGTAAGGGGGAGTTTGTATTATATTTATAAGATGGTATACTCATATTTGATGGTATTTATAGGTCTTTAAAATCAATTATTGCCCACTTTGTCATTGTGTCAAAGGGAGATAAAGTTCCTATTGTGAGAGTGCTTGAATAGAGAGAAGGAAGGTGAGATGTATGATGTGTGTTGACATCAATGACAATGGGGGATAATGTTGGAGAGTTGTTAGTGATGTCATGGTGATGTCATGAAAGTGTCCTAGTGAGTGGATGAAGTGATTTGATAGCCTAAGTGACAAATGACAAAGTGTGTAATGTGTTTGTCTTAGTGTGCTTGAAGTTGGCTTGGTTGTTCAGTTTTGATATGGATAGAGATGATTAAGGATGAGTATGGATTATTAAGAATATGAAATAGGTCATATCAAAGGTCCCTATTTGTTAGAGAGATTTTGTGCATAATTGGAATTCATTGGTACTCCATAGTTTTCATCTAGACAATTTGAGTCCAATGGCAAAAAATCTAAGTAGGCAGTTTGATGACATCATAATTACCACATGTGGATGAGTCAAGGGGAGTTGGTCATATGGTTGTGATCACATTAGTCTCTAGTTATTATGTGCCAAATATCAAGTCATGTATCTTAGTGTGGTCAAAGATATGAGGGTGTAAAGTTAGCATCTCAAATATAATTCACTACTAAGTTCCCATACTCGGCCAAATTTGCAAAGGGTTCAAGCAAAGCTGAGTAATCATGTTGATGATGTCAGTATTTGCATGCATAGAGGTATCTGGACAAAATGATCATATGATTTTGTTTATTTTTATACTTATTTTATATGATCAAATTTTTAGATCATACAACTAAATGTGACAAAAGATATACATGTGTAAATTTGGGCTCCCAAGTAGTTTGATTGTGTTTTCCCATACTTAGCCAAATTTGCAATGTGGCAAGAAGAGCCAAGTAATCATGTTGATAATGGCATATCTTACACATGTGGATGTTTCAGAATAAAATGATCATATGGGTTTGTTCAATTTTGAGCCTATTTTATTTATGCTAAATTTTAGGTCATGTGCCAAAATGCATCAAAAAATTATGCAAGTGCAAAGTTGGCCTTCCAAGCATGTTTGGATCTATGGAAGAAAATTCTAAGTGAGCATGTTGATAATGGCATATCTCGCATCTGTGTGGGTTCTAAGAGCATATTGTTATATGGATGGGTTTTCCTATTTGGGGATATCATATGGTCCAAATTTGAGATCATATTTTGAAGTGAAAAAAAAGTTATAAAGGCTGAAAGATGGCTTCTCAGACAAATTGCAAGGGTCCCCATACTTAAGTCAATTTTGCAATAGTTAAAGTTCAAGACCAAATGAAGATCCAACGATATGCAGATGATCATACAAATCAAGATTAATGGTATATGTTGAGTGAGATTATAAGAAGTGTTTAAGGTTTAATTATTGAGCAAAGGTATAAGATAAGGATCCAATGGTGAGTGGGTGTTCGTACAGATTGATCAATCAGTGAGCATTGATAGTTAAAGCCCTGATTGATCTGTGGAGATCGATGGAGCACATTGAGTCAAAGTTTCAAGATTACACGAGATGAGGTCAAAGTGACTGAGGTTTAACATTTGAGCATTGGTGCCTATGCATTAAATTTCAAACAAGATCAACAATGCGAGATTGATCAAAAGTTGAGAGGACACAAGATGCTAGTGTTCGATGTTTAACCATGACTATTAACATTTAAATATTTGAATTTTATAAAGGGAGAAACCAATCTATGGTTTTTGGACTAGATCTTTCAATCTAAATAGAATTTAACCATGAAATAAAATGCAAAATGGTAGAGGAATCCAAAGTGCACCTGACAATATTTATTTGAAGATCTGGAAGTGTATACAAACAAAGATATTGATCTCCATATTTGACTGTGTGTTCATGTTTATTCTACAAGTAAACCCGAGAAGGGTAATTGAGCTTGTTTTGATATTATTTCAATATATGTTGAGGAATTGGTGATTGTGGAGTGTTGTAGACTCCATGAGGATGCTCTATGTGCATTATGAAGGATTGTTCAATCATTATTCTTTATGAACAAAAGTCAATGATTGAGTTCTTTGAGCATGTGCAGAGGTGAAAATGAGTGACTATGATCATTTGAAGATGTCCTAGGGGACATAAGGAGTGGACCTATGTATTTGAAAGTGGACATGTGTTTTATTTATTTGCTTGATAAAGTGCTAAATGGGTGAATAGGTCTCCATGAGACCTAGAAGAGCTACAAGGGCCTTATTAAAAGTTGTAGCTACTTAAAGGTGACCCATAAATGTTATGGCTGACCTATGAAGATTGTTTTGAGTTATGTCTTAATGTGAGAGAAGCCTTAAGGGTTAAATCAAGTGCAATGGTCGACCTAGAAGTTGATATTCATGATTACTTTATATATAGTGAAACCAAATGAGATGGTTTCTAGATTTTTGAGACTTTTTTGTGAGAGAGTTGAAGAGCGAAGGAAAGAAGAGGAGAATGAGAGTGTCCAACTATTGGGTTGATGAGAAGAGAAGATTAAGGACTATGTGTATGATCTATAAGTAATG
The DNA here is from genome assembly GCA_037957365.1 of Torreya grandis. Lineage (NCBI taxonomy): Eukaryota > Viridiplantae > Streptophyta > Pinopsida > Cupressales > Taxaceae > Torreya > Torreya grandis. The sequence continues at coordinate 2,843,620 of JARHVA010000539.1, read as the reverse complement.
TTTCTCATGATAGTATAGTGCTCTTGCAGTTTGAAGTTGTGCAAACAAATCTGAGTATGCATATAATAATTGTTTGAGTGAAGCAAAGAGATTGTGACATGCCTATGTGAGAGGCATGTATGAGTTAGAAAGAGTTTGTGCAATTGTTAGATAATTAGAGGTCCATCTTCAAGGATTAAAGACATTAGTTCTAAAGTGGAAGTGTTCATTTCAAGGAGGGTCTAAAGGACTTGATCTTCCTTAGGGGTAGTTGTTCCTTATGAAATAAGGTTTTATTAAAGACCTTTGGTCAGAAGGACTTGATCAAGGTTGTAGGTCAAAAGGACTTGACTAAACAGGTGGTTAGAATGACTTGATCATCTTAGGGGTAGGTGCTCCTTGTGGAACTATTGTTTCATTAAAAGCTTTAGGTTATAAGGACTTGACCAAGGTTCCTAATCAGGACTTAATTAGTCTTTTGTTTATGATCATCTTGTAGGATAGTAGTCCATGTGTTTGCAGGTTCAATAGTGGGTTTTATTCCCTAAGAGAGTTTCCCACGTAAATCTTGTCTTGTGTATGTGATCTTACATTATGTTCATTATTCATTGCTATGAATGATTTATATGATTCATGAATGATTGTATTGAATGCTTAAATACTTGTAAATGTTTGCAAATTGAATTGGATTGTTTGCTACCACTAATTCACCCCTCCCCTCTTAGTGGATTATACCTCTAACAAGTTCTAGATCTGGAACAGGAAAGAAGTAGACTAGAATATAATTTTGTAATAGTCATTGAATTTTGGATTAAGTGCCTTCGAAGCTACATACACTAATTTCAGCTTGGGATGGTTGTGTCAACACTAGTGTTTGGGTTCGATGTAAGTGTCTTGTACAAAATCCCTGTTGGAAAAGGATATGACCACTTAGTTGCTTCCAAGTTTCTCTTTACCTTCATTTTGGTGCATTCATATTTGGGTAATGGACTGTCATTCTTCATGAAATTTCAAAACTTTAGTTTGTCATGTCCCCTCTCTAGTGCGACATGATATTCTATGTAGATTTGTCTATCCCAGACTCTCATAGGCAGATGAAGGAGGTGAGAGTCATTTTTGCGATTTGATGGCTCACTATGCTCCCGGAGATATTTATTTGGGGTCAAATGTTATGTTTTTAAATCTAGGTGCACTTTTTATTTTATTAAATTACTTTTTATTTAAAAAGTATAATGATGTTTTACCAAGATGTATTACGGAAACTTCTAGAATTTCCGAAAAGTGCTTAAATAGACCTCATGGGTCTCTCATTTGATATCCAGAGTTTATTTTTTATCATTGAATCTCCTTGAGCATTTGTAAGACTGCAGAGTCTGCAAATCGTCAAATTAATCATTGAGAACAATACCTCTCAAGTGATTTGCATAACTGAGGGTGTGAAAGATCATCCGAAGGGTTGCACTTTGGAAGTGGTATTCAACTACTTCAAGTTGGGCTTATTTGGTACTCAGACATTTGTCTGAGGGTTTGTGTTTTCAGTGGTTGGAACATTGGAAATAGCATTCAGTGATTTCCTGCCAAGCATTTCAGTTGTACGGCTTGTATCTGCAAACAGTACGGCAGAATAAAAATTTTAGCAATCAATAAAGACTACGGCGCGGCCTGTCTGGACAATTTAATTTCTGACAATTTTCCTGAGGCGTCCAGCTTGGCAGTAGTATTATGACCCTGGGGCGTTTTGAATTTTGAAGACAAAAATAAAAGAAATCCGTACCAATCCGTACGACCGTACGGACTATACCCGCGACAAGTACGGACAGCTTGGGCGCTTTCTAGAGCGGACTAATTCAGACTTCAGTATTTGCCGTCCAGCCTAACACACTTGGCAATCACTTGAAGCAAAGGTTATTGGACGCTGATCTGACAGGGGCGATTTTTCATATGAGCTGATTACGCAGCAGGCACATCATTATATGAGGGACGGGCAAAGGCCAAGACTTTTGCTGCCCGGTTTGCATCACCTGACAGGTCCAAAGTATTGAGCGTGGCGATTAACCTTCGAACGAGCTCAAGCTTTCTTCCGTGGAGGCACAGGATATCTCGGATTTGGGTCATTACAGAGATGCTGCAAGTTTGTTTGTTCCAGCGGGTACAACATTGTATGCTGCTCGCTCAATAAAATTTTAAAGAGTTGGATGATTATGAGGATATACTATTTTTATGAATTTTCCTGCACAAGACAGGCATGTCGCCTTAGAAGACTGGTGTTTTCTCAAGGGAAGGTATTTGTTGTATTGTCTAAATTCTTGTTGCACCATTTGTGTTGGGCGGGATACATTCATGTTTTATTTGTGCTCCCCTGATTGTGAATTATTGTCAAAATATGTGTTAGCCAAGAGTATTGGCTGTTGACAATTGCTATATTATTCACATTAAAGAAAAATTATAGTTACTGGTGTCATTTGAGAAATCCAATATCATTTATTATCAGCCAGTTAGTTTGCGTACCAACTATTTGTAAATAAACCAGTTGGCTGTAGGTGTTCATTTTTCATGCTTAGATCATATATACACCTTGAATATTGCCAAAACTAGTTTCACATTCATAATAGGTCATTGATTAAGACAATCTAGAGTCTCCTTGCAATATATTCTTATCGATGTTAAGTGAAGGAAAGAACCATTAAAGCAAACAAAAATGTTATATCAGTCATATGATCCTTGTATGTGAACTGTTTGACGAAATTCCTTAGTATAAAACCAGTGTTTTTAGTGAGCCCATTAGTAAGGGACATTACATAGTTCATCATTTTCATGGTGACCTTGGAAAAAAATGGGTCAATGTGCTCATGGTGTCAAACTATGTTGCCTACATAGCCAATACTTTGAGGAGGGCCTCAAACTGATGTAGTTTTCCCCTACATGTTGGTTTATGTGTGAGTCATGCTATTTGTGGAAAATAAGTACATTAGTGACTTAGCTTGTAGCTTAGTAAATTAGGATCTTGGGTTGTTCCTTTAATACTTCATAGTTGTGTATGTGTTGTTCATATCATTCATATGAGAATACAATAAAATAGGAAAGCTTTGATTGATTGAATATTTTTTATAAGTTACCTTTGGTCTATGCCATGCCTTTTTTAGGTGAGGAATGAATGAGGGTTGATATTTTATTTATATCAATCCCTTTGGAGATTAACTTATATTAAATCACTTAGGCCAATTAGTAAGATACATTTCATTTATAAATTGTATTATTTTAGGTCACTAGACACTTGTGTTAGAGTAGGACACCTATGTCAATGTAAGTGTTTGTCTAAGACGCTAGTGTCTGGAGAGCAAAAAAATAGGTATAAGTTCAAAACTTACATGGGTATAAGATAAGTACATTTTAAGCATTTTGGGCAAGATAGCAAGACTGGGTCATCAACATAATATAGGTCAGACTAAGAGATAAGCCAAGGGGCATAAGATAGAGCAAATATAAGCTTTGCCAAAGCAAGAAAGGTGAGAACTAAAAGAAATAGCCAATGTCTAAGTTTGCCAAGTGTACAATACTGAGGTTCTATATAATCCATAAATATCATCTACACATGGAACCTATAACATATATGATAAGGAGATGATAGAACATGTAAATGCTAAAAATGTTTTTAGATTTTTGAAGTTTTTATTTTTTTTCGTATTTTTGAAATATGTGCAAAGAAAGAATTATCCTATGATCTCATCTAATAGATGCTCATATGTATCTCCCACTGGTAACCTAGTGCAATAAACTAGTGGCACTATCAAGGAGCATCTATAGGTGCAATATATGTCACTATAGAATTTGTTATGCTTTTATGGTTTCTTTTAAATAGCAGTAATAGGAACATGTTTAAGTGCTCTTGATATCTTCATATTTTGTATATTAGAGTTAGGAATTGTATAGCGGTCTTTAAGTAAGTTTGTATTTGGTATCATTATTTCACATAAAGGTGTACTTTTAGTTCTTTATTTATTGTGTATATGTTACTTGCACTTGTTTTCCATAGTTAATATTTGGATATTATAAACTGCATGGTAGTAAAAAATATTTCAATTTAATGAAACTTACAATTCAGTGATAATGAAGTAATCATCGTATGCAATGAAACTTGGTTGGAAATAATAAAGTTTGTCTGTAATGATCATGTGGTAATAGAACTTCTCATCTTTCTTTGTCATTGTAGATGATGTATTTGTAAAAATATCCCATGAATCTATGTTAGTTTAGGTATTCACAAATGTGTATATATGCCCCCTCCACATATCCCTCTATTGATAAGCTAATTAACGAATGGGTCCTTGGTAGGATCAGTGTGGGAAAGATCAATCCTAGTAGAGGGTACATTAGGAGGACTTCTACTAGGGGTTGTCTTCTACAAAGGTCAATGGACCATATGTTCCTTGAAAGGAGTAGCATGGGATGTCTTGGTCCTCTTAGAATAACCACTATAAAAAAGTATGAGAAAGAGATCTAGATGTTTTTTTTTTTAAAACACAATAATTTCTCTATCTTCCAACTACGTAAGATTTTACTCAAGAGAAAAATAATCAGTGTCACGGTGCTCGTATATACCATGGTAAGTGAAAAAAATGTTATGGTTTTACCTTTTCAAAATTATGTGGTGGATAATGAGAATTTGGATGAATTTTTACCATTCATTTATCCAATAGTGTATGCAATATATCATGTGGTCTATCTCGATACCAATAAAACTGAAGTGGTTGCCCTTTCGTAAAGGTATATGGTTTAACTATAGTAGGTATTTTGTAACTACGTTCCGTTTCTTTATGTAATACTTTTACTATTTGTTCTTTGCTATGCACTAATGGTTTTGAAGAAGGTTTTTTAAGTGCTTCATGACCCTTCTTAGTTTACTTATTTACTTTGGATGCATTGTTTGTACCATGTTTTCCCTTTTAAATAGAGAACTAGGTCAGTCGATTTTTGTTTTTTTTAAAACACATGCATATTTATGCACATCCCAATATAAGGTTTCGAATGGAGCAAAGGGATTATGCATTAATCTTTATCTAAGTGGGGAAAGAAGACCTCTACTAAATAGGCACTGCACTTCCAAATCCAAGAGGGTGTAGTTTAAGGAATACAAGATATCCTTAAATTTAATGGCATAGACTTAAAGGAATTCATTGTCATTTTGAGTTAAGGCATGCAAATGTTCCAATGGTAGCTTGGGTAGTATGTTCTTAATGAAATGAGATAGGAAACAGCCTTAAGTTTTTTAAATGTCGATAAGGAACATTTGGAAGTGTATAGAACCAATCAAGAACCTCTTGAACTAAACTTTTATGGAAAGATTTTAATAACAAGCTTCCATATTTAGCCTAATTTTTAAAGTAGTGTATATATTTTTTCAAATGATTTACAGGGTCTTCTTTTCCATCAAATTAAGAAAACATAGACATGATAAAGGTGGAAGGATATGGATAATCAAAAACATCTCTAGCAAGGGGTTGGTCCTATAAGATATTATCATTAAAAGTATCCTCATGGGAGGAAAATTGCAACTTAAGAAGAGTCATTTTTTGTTAAAGATCTCCAATGGTAATCATTAGAGATAATATTTCACTAGGAGGTGTTGGTAAAGAACTTTAAGGATAGCTTAGAGGTTGTAATTTTCCATCCATATGGAACATAAGAATAATAGGCTCCTTACCACCCTCATTGTATTTTAGGATAGGATCATCATGTGGTTTGTAAACATCATGTATGATCCAAGAGAGATCATTATTTCATTTTGGATATCACAAATGTTAATGCAATCATTATTTGAAAGACCCTGAGTACCTTGATTGTTATTACATGCAAGAGGGCTAGAAAATGTACTATCATTGTTTTCATCTATAATTAGAACATGATTTGTATTGGAAAATGTAAAGGAAAGAGAGAGGAATGTTCTCCATTTTACTAGAAATACTATCATAAGAAGGAAAGATGCAAGCTTCATTTTCATTTTTGAACTTAAAATAAGAAGGGGTAGAAGATGGACTATCACTTTATACTTTAGGTACATCATTGTTATTTTTCTTAGGAAATTCTTTCATTAGGAAACCTTTAGCGAATATGTTCTGTTGTTTCTTTTGAATTGGAAGAAAAGTAGAAGATCATGTGTCTCCACTATTTTGGTTAGTATTATCATTTTCATCTCTCCACTCTAAAAGAATAGGAAGATAAATAATATGTGCATTTGTATCATTGAGATCTAGAGAGATAAGTATGTTCACTATTTTCATTTGAGTGATCCAAAGAAGGGATAAGATTTTTAAGATTAGAATCACTTTAAAAATAAGGCACATAACTCAAGTTCTTCAACATTTTCATTATTATAAATAGGATAAATAGGAGAACTAGGTTCCACATACCCAAAAGGGATATGATCACACTTATATCCATATGCAAGAATACTATGATCAATATCATGTTCATCTCGACTTGCATTTTCTTCATTAGTTATTTCATTGTCATATTTATAAGCAAAAGAAGGATTTTCACCCTATTTTCGATATGCCAGAACATCACAATATGCAATACATTGATCATCAAGAGCATTGAACCAATAATCTAAAAAATGGGGTTTCCTAGAGCTTGTAGGATAAGTAGACATGTTGAGGAAGGCTAAAAATTTCGATGCAACCACAAAAAGGAGAAGAACAATTCCTAGGGAAATAGAAGTAAACATTACTTAAGCTATGACCATGCAATAAATCAAATCTCAAAAATATAGTAATCTGAAAATGAATTTTTGTAAATAAATAGATTTTGTGGTTTAGTTCAAATAAGAACATAGGACATGTTCACTAGAATGTTTAACCCTAAATTCTAAATTATAGGAAAGCTAAGTTTAAAAGGGTAAATATTGCCTAGGGCACAAGGATGGTAGACTATCTCTAAATCAGGCCAATTATTTGTGAAACTAAAATATAACATATAATGAATTTATTATATTGAAATGTTAAAGATAAAAAGTACAACTATGCTAGATATTGTAATGAAAATAAAATAATTGGTTTTAAGGCTAATACTAATATGAATCTAAAATAGGTAGAAAGTATATTGGATATGGATTTTGGTATAGTCTCATGATTCTATAACTTATACCTTTGTAGCCACAGACACTTGCATCAACTTGGGATGGTTATGTTGATGCTACTTTTTGACTCAGATGCATGTGTCCAATATGGCATACCTATTGAAACTAGATGCGACCACCTGGATATTCTTGGGTTTTATGTCACCTTCACTCTAGTGCATTTAGATCTAGGTCATGGATTGTCATTCCTTATCAAATAGCAAAACCCTAGTTATTCATTTTTACATTAGTTGTGAGAAAAATGGGTTAGTGGATACATGATGTCAAACTACCCCAAAGTCGCCTCTATTAATGAGCAATGCCTATATAGCCAATACTCTAAAGAGGGATTTAGACTTATGTAATTCTCTGTGTTGGTTTGTGTGTGAATCATGCAATGTGTGATAAGCAAGTATAATAATGACATGGCTTGTAACATAGAAAATATAACTGTTAGGTTGCTCCTTCAGTACTTCATACCTATAGATGTGTTGTCCCTATAAATGATATAAACATAGGAGAAAATAGGGAAGCTTTGCTCATTCAAGTGCAGGATTGAATGTTTTTGGTAAGTTTTCTAGTGAGTAGGTAAAAATATTTAGGTGAGTAATGAATAAAGGTTGGTATTATATTTATACCAATTCCTTTGGAGAATATCTCACATTTAAGCACTTAAGCCAACCATAGGAATACATTTCATTTGAAAATTGGATGACTTTAGGGCACTAAACACTTATGTTTGGATATGACACTTGCATTGACATAGGCGTCTGACTGGGATGCAAGTGTTCAAGCAATTAAAAAATAAGTGCAGGTCTAAAACTAGTAGAGATGGAAGATAAGTAGGTTTATAACATTTTGGACATGATATAACGCCCAGGTCATTAGAATAACATTAATCAAACTAAAAGATAAATAATTAGGCACATAGAGATAGTGTATGCAAGCCTTTTGGTAATGAAAAATGTGTAGAAGCTGAAGGTGCATCCATAATATGTATTTGATAAGTGTACAAGACTGAGGTGCTATATAATTCAAAAATAATGTTTATAAACATAAGAAAGATGATCTTTCACAAATGAAAAATATCATGCCACTGTATAGGTTTTTATCATTTCCATATTCATATTTTGCATAATCGATATCATATCAATCTATAGTGTTATATTTATTATCGACTTGATTTTAAACTTGGGGAATGCCACTCTTATCTTATTTTATATCTGGATATGTAAAACCAACTACCTTGTATTGTGGTATTGAACTTTTTAATTTCTCTTTTGCAATATGTATTTTGCCTTTTGCCTCTACTAATATGCCATTACTTTTATCTATTTTTATACTAGCAAAATAAATGCTTTCTTTTTGTTACTCTTGTTCTAAAGAGGTTTCATCTTCTCTTTAAACTGTAACTATTGCATTTTCATGTTCAAATGTGACATGGTTATTATATTTTACCATTTTTTCCCCGATTTTTTCATCCATGATCTTCTTAATTCAATGTTATATTGGGCCAAACTAGGACATGCATGAAATACCACTTAACATGTTTTGGGACCAACTATGAAAGGTGGCTCAATGGATGCGATAAATGATTTAGATACAATGGTTTTACTCAAATTTTCCTTACCATATCCAAGAAAATGTATGAATTTGATGTTAAAAACATTCATTTCAATAGTGTTATTGATCACAACATTGGTACATTATTTGCCATCTATGAGAGAATTAAGAATCAAAGGCTTTAGAAATTGATTTAGCCTTTTTAGGAATAATTGGGTTTTTTTATTCCTATTTAGTTAAAAATCTAAGTAAAGTAAATTAGTCAATAATTATGCCATAGTTAACCTATTAATTTGTTAAGTTTGATTGTCATTTAGACTTTCTAAAAATAGTAAGTAAATAGAGAAAAATATAACTTATCTTAGAATTATGTTGCTCCGACTAAGATGAAGGCTAATATTGACTATGCAGGACTGGGACAGTATCAAAAACCTAGATCTAACTTTCATTCGATGAAAGGATAAGAGTGTCAAAAACAGGTCACTTTAGGGTCTGGTGTTAGACTTTTTCCTACCGCTATTGTCTAAATTGGTCATAGAGGTCTGATCTTTTTAGGTTATGTCCACCACTTCTATATGACCCTCCCTATGAAATTTTGAAACTTAACTCTCAACAGAGCTCCTTCTAGAGCTAATTTATCTTTGATCCTAGGTCTCCAATAAGCTTGAATAGGATTTTGAGAAAAGAGGGGGGTTAGTGTGTTTAATATGCACTGGACATGCTTCACACCTTATGTATGGGCACGTTGCCTACATACCAATACTCCAAAGAGGGATCAAGCTATATATAGTTCTCCTTTTGAAAGTGCTTAGTGAAATTATGATATGAGAATGTAAGAAATTCTAAAACTGGATATGCTTGAGGTGGCTAGGAGCTAATGTAAGGATTTGAATAAGCTTGTAAATGTATTGGTTGGTTGTATGCAGAGAATAGGGAAGATTATTTGAATAATCTTGTTTGTATTCTTGCTTGCTTAGTGATCTTTGCCTACCCTTTCCAAATGATATTTGAATGAGATTTTATAGGGATCTATTGGTTACAGTTTGAATGTGCTCGATTTACGCTGACAAGGACAACGATAGGGAACCAAAAGAAATTTACTTGTAGCGCTAGAAATGGACTTGGACAACAACACCAAAATTGGATAGGAGTGGCATTGATGCTATAGTCCTAGTGTGGCACTATTATCCTGAGCAGATGAGACCTGGGAGGCGGATTAGTCATGAAAAGAGGGACCTGGGTCAGCTTGGATCAAGTCTAGAAGGCTATAGGTGACTGAGAATCAGTGAAAAGATGCCTATGAAGGTCATGAGAGCAAGCAAGAAAGAACTAAGAGTTGGGTGTCATTAGCCATGCTCAAGTTACCAATTTTGGCATTTTATATGACTACATTTGACCCCCTTTTTTCTAGTGATATAGCAACGTGAAATACTAGGATAAAAGAAAAATAGAAAGCATACCTAAACTTACCTACAAAGGTGAAGCTCATCAAGCTATGTGATGCTAGATATGCATAGAGAGAGCACGTTGTGAAATGCAAATTTGTAAGAGAAAATAAAGAATAGATCAGTTCTTACTAGATACACTATATCTAAAATAAGAACGTACAAAGATGGGTAAGAGAGAGAGGAAGAGAAAAGAATTAATACACCTCACTGAGTATGTGAACCAATATAAAACCTATTGTGATGCTGAGTGATGCTAAGCAATGTTGGATGATGTTATACCAAGGGTAATATCATGAACGGAGTTGAGTGCTCAATTTCCCAGAAAGTGGCTCAAGAATCCAGAGGCTAGCCCTTTAGATCCATCATCACCCACTAAGTGAAGCTATATGATCATGCGTGTGTTAATCAATGTCTATACTGTGTGTCCAATCCCTCTAAATATGTGGCTAAAGAATACAAAGGCTAGCTAATCCTTTGACTCCAACATTGCCCCATGAAGTGAAGCTATAAACTGATACCAATATGAAATGTGTGTCATATGAGATGGATACTAAAGCCCATGAATGTATTGTGATCTAAAAATGTTGGCGTGGATAGTCTAATGTATGATGGAAACTAGTCCACTCTTTGCCACTCTGAAAGATGGAGATTAGACTTGTATGAAAGCCACTCTGAAACTAGAAACTAGGTTTATATGGAAGCCACTCGAGAACTTGGAAACTCAAAAATGTGTGGATTAGGATTGTATGAAAGTCACTTCAAAATGATACCAACCACCTATAGATGGAATAAGGCATGCAATTACTGAGAATGTCTAGGTAACATTGAAATCGAAAAGAAAAGAAAAGAAATGTGCCATGCACATTACCCCCAATCACTAGTGCCTGAAACATAGATTCTGATCTAGAAGTTATACCAATTACAATGTCTGAAACTAAAAGTGAGAGCCATCATGTTGTGCATGATGCCCCCTTTATCTCTATTCTTTGAGTAAACGTGTGCTGAAAACTATTGATTTTGAACAGGTCAAAATGTGCAAAACTATAGTTGAACCTACTTTTCTACCTATTTTTGGAAAATCTGGTTTTTCTACTATTTGGATAGGAGTACCAAAAATAAGACACCCTAGTGTCTGTCACTATTTTCCATGTCTATCACTATTGTCTTAAGCCAAATCTGGTAACTATTCTAATATTTTCACTATCTGTCCAGTCTATTCTAACTATTTTGATGTCTAGTTGTTTTGGGTGTGCTAAAAGTTGAATTTTTTACTGTTATGAGCTCTAATCTGTATGACAAAACCCTTATTTGTTGCCCCCTCTTCTGAGGGTAGTAATGAAGACCCTGCAATGACTCCCTCAGAATAAATATCCCTACAAGTGTGTTATGTTGTAAAGATACATTGTATAGTAATGATAATTGACAATATATCTCAAGATATAGCATGATCTGTAATGAGAGATTGTTAGATCAATAGGGGTATGCCTAGATAAATATAACAATGTAATATCATGTGCAATGTACTGAATTGGAACTAAAACTTTGGTTAGTTACTAGTTGTTACTTTTCAAGGAGGGATAGAGCATGATGTCCATCATAGCATCCAAGAAAGCAAGATAATTCATGATATGGATCAAGGCATTACAAACAATGATAAGCAAACAAGCAACAAGCATACTAAGCAAGAATCAAGAAGCATACAAGAGTGGCCAAGGGGCCAAGCAAACAATGGACATGGGCACATGTCACTCAAACTAGAAATCAAGCATACAAGGCATGTTCAAATGCCACATACACATACAATTGGAACAAGCAAGGTTGGCGTGAAATCCACAATCAAATAGAAAAGTACAGGCAAAGGGCATTGGTGAATCTCATAAGACACACATGAAATAGAAGCAAAGGACATTGGAAAATGTCCTAAGGCACATACAAGAGACAAAATATGAATTGAGAAATACAAACAATCTAGCTACATTAAGCAAAAAAGTAAAGCATGTATTAATTGGAAGTACCATTACCTCTAACTAATCAAAACAAGAAATGAAAATATGCAAGACATAAAGTACAAGACTAGTTAAATGCCAAGAAATACACAAGTTTTATATAGTAGTGAGATGTTGATATAGTAATATGTGGAAGCTAGTAAGTAGTGTACATCAACATGATAACTAAAATGTGTGGTGTAGGAATGACATACCCTGGATGGTGTAGTCATGTAGAAGATGCCTCCAGTAGGTATGTATATCGATGTATGTTTCGATGTAGAATAAGGATGCCCCTTTAATGGATAGAGTGAATAAATCAAAGAGTTGAATACCATTGCACACATTCAAAGAAGATCAAGTGAACCATGGTAATGTAGATAAATCAACCAACGATAGCATAGAACAACAAATGTAAGTCTAGCAAGATAATAGAAATGTAAAGCATGGATGATACAGACAATTGAAATATTTTTGGTGTTTTCTGAATTATTTGCACGTTTTTGCATTTTGAAATATTTGAATGTTTTTGGTATTTTTGAGATTTAATATATGTACAATCAATCATAGGAAGACTATGTACAAGCAATCATAAGGAAACTATGTACAGGTAATGCTGAGAAGAGATGATACTAATTGATGAGTCTCATGGAAGACTCCCTATCATGGTGTCTTGTATCAAATAAAAGAATTGTGCGTGATTGTGAAGCATAAGAGAATGGTTGCAAATATGTATTTGAATACTCATATTCATTGTCAATATCTTAGAAATCATAATAACTTATATTAATTCACTCATCATTATCATCTTGATTTCGAACCAATGGAATGCTAGTGTTGACTTTTGTTGTATCTGGATGTTTTCCTTTGATAAATTGTCTATGAATGATTTGCCTTAGGATGTTCAATAAATACCAAACCTTGGTGACAAACATTATCAACTACTAGAATAGAAGTAGTGATGCCTTGAGCATGATTGCCCAACCCTTGACCTTGATAATTAAACTATTGTAGATATTGTTAACCAAACCCATACTACTTTAAAATTTTAGCCTCTTTTTGGAGAGATAGATTTGCATCTTTTTCATGTTTTACCTATGCTTGTGGTATTGTTTGTTGCTCTAGTTTTACTTTTTAATCTTTGTTGTTCTAAGTTATGCTTTGGTAACCACTTTTGTATTATTTCTGAATTTGATCCTTTGTGAATGTGTTCCTATGTCACTATGGATTGCTTGATTTATTTACCTTGTATAAGGTCCTTATTATTGATTATCTATTGTATATGTTTTTTCAATGCCAAACATGAATCTGCGTGATGCCCATGCATTTTATGATATGCATAATAATATCTAGATTTCCTCACTGAATGTAGAGGAGGTATTTTAATCAACTTAAATTTAATCATTTCCCTTAGTACTTCAATTGAACTCTTATTTGATCTTTGAATGCTTTTTGAATCACTAGTTGTGGAGTTACTTTGTTGTGATTTCTTGGTTTGATATGTAACATTGCTTGCAATCATTTAACCAGGGGAAGGTGCATATGCATGATTGACACTAGGGTGCCTTTGAGGCTTGTGTATTATAATTTGATTTTCCAATGTTGTGATATTTTCATGTAATAATTGATTTTGCATTTGTAAATCTGAAATTATCTTGTTTATACTGGTGATTTGATCCCTTAGAGTCTGACAAGTGCAAACCCTAGTCGCTTCTGATTGAACATGTAAGCACATATGTTGAAGAAGATTTGAAGAAGCTATAGGTTTAATGTATTCATTATGAACAATAGTATAGGTTGCCTCACCTTTTGTATGGGTGATAGCATGGACCTAGTTAGAGGGAAAGTAGCTATCACCCTCTTGAGGGAGAAGAGGAGAAGGAATCTCTTTCCTCTACAAGAAATATGACATTGAAATAAGAGTAGCCAAGGAGGCATTAACATCTAGGTATAAACCATGTATATGGGTTAAAATGCATGTACATGGAGTTATAAGTTGTATAGCAATATGATTATAGAGAACATTCCACATGAGAGATAGCAAACAAGGGATAGAGAGTATGAAACTGTACATTGATGCATAAAGAACTTTGACATGTGTTATGATATGTCTAATATTTGTAGCAAGATAAACTTGAAAAAAATTCCATATGAGAGGTAGAGAGCAAAAGGTAGAGAGCATGAAATTATGCGTGAATACATAAAGAGCTTTGACTTGTGACATAATATTTCTAACATGTTTAGCAAAATAGAGTTGGACATTATTCCTCATGAGAGAGAAAGAGTATGCAAAAAAAACGTTGAAATCTTGTGCAATTTGAGCAATAAATTTTGTAATATCATCTCTAATTATGAAAATTAAACATGAAATGCAAAGAATGAAGCTTTGGATTAACATACGGTAAACTTCATCATTTATGTACATGATAGGACCAATGATCGTCTCCTTATTTTTTGCAAGAAATGTAAGAAAAATTTGTAAATAAGGGAGATCCATTTTTGCAATATGATTATAGGTGTAAGGTGATACCTCAACAAGCAATGTGCCCTAGTGTATGCAACTAAGGTTTGAAAAATGATATTTTTGGAAAATACTATGGAATTTTGAAAATGAAAGTGGACTTTTGATTTAAATATACAACTAAAAATTCCAAAAATTATTGAAAAATGCTTGATTGAATAAGACCTAGTATGTGCAATTAGGGTTTTGAAAAATAAATATTTTTGAAAATTACTTTTAAATTTTGAAATTTGAAGTGATTTTTTAATTTAAATATGCAAGTAAAAATTCAGAAAATTATTGAAAAATTACTGGAAAAATACTGGGACCTAGTATGGACAACTAGGGTTTGAAAGAAAATTATTTTAAAATTACTATGAAATTTTAAAATTTTATCATAATTCCTAATTTTATTATGTAGGTAAAAAATAAAAAAAATATAGGAAAAATTAGTATGAATTTTATGCTAAAGTTTCTAGGGGTTTTATGTGCAAACAAAGTAAATCGGGTTCACCAAATGATTTAACCTTTTTGAGAATAATTAAGGTTTTTATTCCTATTTAGCTTAAAGTTTGAGTAAAGTAAATGAGTCAACAATTATGCCATAATTAACCTACTAATTTGTTAATTCTGATTATTGTTTAGACTTTCTACAAATAGCAAGTAAATAGAGAGAAATGTAACTTAGCTTAGAACTATGTTGATCTAATTGAGATGAAGGATGATATTGATTGTACAAGACTGGGATACTATCAGGGACCTGAATCTGGATTTCATTTGATGAAAGGATAAGAGCATTGAAAACAAGACACTTCAGAGTGTTGCACTATAGTCTTGTTCCTACCATTGTTTTCCAAACTGGTCGCAGAGGTCTGAGCTTTTTGGGTTCTTTCTGCCACTCTTGTATGACCCTACCTATGAAATTTTGAAGCTTAACTCTCAATAGAGCTCCCTCAAGGGCTGATTTATCTTAAGTCCTAGATATCCAATAATCTTGAAGAGGACATTGAAAAAAAAGGGGGGTTAGTGTGCATAAGATGCACTAGATGTTGCTTATATACCATTACTCTGAAGAGGGATCAATCCATATGTCATCCTTTGAAGTTGCTTAATGCAATTGTGATATGAGAATATAAGAAATGTGAAAATTGGATATGCTTGAGGTGGTTAGGGGCTAGTGTAAGGATTTGAATGAGCTTATAAGTGTATTGGTTGTTGTATGTAGAGAATAGGAAAGATTGCTTGAATAGTATTACTTGAATTCTTAGTGATCTTTGCTAACCCTTTCCAAATGATCTTTGAATGAAATTTTATAAGAATATATTGGTTATGAGTTGAATGTGCTCACTTTAGGATGACAAGGAGAAGGATAGGGAACCAAAATAAATTGACCATTGAAGCCAAAAATGGACTTGGACAACAGCATCGAAAGTGGACAGGAATGGCACCGATGTTATGGTACTAGTGTGGCGCTATTGTCCTAAGCAAATGGGACCTAGGGGGATGGATTGGTCATGAAAAGAGGGTTCTGGCTTAGTTGAGATCAAGTCTAAAAGGCTATGAATGATTGGCAATCAGTGAAAATATGCCTATGAGGGTCATGAGAGAAAGCAAGAGGGACCTAAGGGTTGGGTGTCATTAACCATGCTCAATTTACCAATTTTTGCATTTTAAATGACTATAGAAATGATGCACATTTTTTAGTTGACTCCTTTGAAATCACACTTGTAACATTGGATTTTTTAGGCATCCCTTCTTTGGAAACTCTTTTATATGAAACCCTATTTTAAGAAGTTTTTTTGCTTATATTAAATTGATTTGATAACTTCTCTTTTAGTAATTTTACTTTTTCTTGATGTAACCTTTACTTTCCAAATTGTTCCTTTTATAATTGTTAATTTTCATTTTGTGCCTTTCATAATCTTGTTTACTTTAATTTTATCTTTTTAATCTTTTCTTGCTCTAATTTTTTCATTTGCAATTTTTTTTTGCTTTGAATATCCTTTTGTACACATACTTGTTATTTTTGCATTTATGTTATAGAAGATTCACTCATAAGGTGAGTGGGTTATTTGAATGATGTATCAATGATATAACCACCACTATCAATTATATTTTGTATTTTTCCTTCAAATCCAAATAATGATTTGTATGATGTCTATACATTCTATGATATGCACAATAGTATTTTGATCTTCTTAGAGAATGTAGAGGAGATATTTTGATCTTGTTTTGAAATATTTCTCTTAGAATCTCACTTGAACTCTTATTAGTCTTTTGCATACTTTTTGAATCACTAGTTGTAAACGAATACTTTTTAACTTCCAATCTCAATATAGAGTCTTATTAGGCATAACATCATTCGATGGAGATACAAATGCATAATTAACACTAACACATTCTAGATTCTTGGTATATGTGAGTGTTGAGCCCCTTATTTTGATAAGTATAGTATTCATGATAACATGACATACACATCAATGCAAGGCATAATTTTGCATAATGATGACTTTTTGTCATCTTGGTGCTAGCTAGAGGGATCAACTCATATCTTGCATTAGCTAGCAAGTAGTTAATCAATTCTAGGATTTGTGGGGCATCTTCTAAGTTGGACGATATGTGGTGACTATAGCATGAACATTGTAAGGTAATAGAGTCGATAGAATGATCAACAAAGGCTTCAGCTTAGCACCCAATATGCACACTCCACCCTGGAAGAGATGTTCTTGAAGAGCTATAAAAGGAGCTCAAACCTGTGAAGCAAGGAGACACAAAGAGAAGTGCAATGAAACTCTGGAGAAATGGATCTATATACATTGTAATGGTCACCATTAGATCTAGGAGTAGTATGGACACCTTTAAGGTTCCATTTATATATGCCCAAACTTGCATGTGAGCCTCTAGGCTGTTAAATAGTTTGAGTGAAGTGTTTACTCTATCTCAAATACTGTCTCTTTTTATTTAAACTTTGATTAACGACAAGAATGGTTACATTTAAACATGATGAATCTGGTCTATGCATCTTTGGTATTAATATTTGAATGTGCACTGACTATAATATTATGATTTCAATACATTTATGTTAAGAATGTTGTTAATGAGCTTATGGTTCATGATATAAATGGCATCCCTGTAAGAGATGATAACATCAGTTGTAACATGTGTAAGGACGAAGTATACAAATACCACATGCCAAATGTTTCTACCCTTGCTAAGAAGTGCAAGTCTAGTATGAGCACTTAAAGTGAAAGTAGCCCTTTGACCCTTCTAGCATAGATATGATGCTAGGCTATAGTTTAAACAAAGGCCTACACTATTATCACTCTAGGATTAGTCCACCTAAAGGCTTGCACCTATAGGCCATCAAGTTTATCTCATGAGAAGCTTGCACCTATAGGCCATCAAGCTTATCCCATGAGAGGCTTGCACCGATGGACTTACATATTTTTCTACAAATTGACCAAGTCCCATATTTAATGTCTTGCAACATTGCATAACTAGCCCAATATGAGCCCCGGCTCCTTTTCATTTGCACTTTGAGTGAGCGCATAAGCCCTATGCCTTATATGAATTGATGTTGGTGCAGTCGAGTGTAAAATGTTGAGTGCAGAGGGAATATATCAAGTTTGCACCTAAGTGTAATAAGTCTAGAACTGACTAAGATAACTTTGTGCATCCTTTTCTACAACACTTTTATCTCATTATTTGGAACCGTGTTGAAATTTATTGTTGCAATGGTGTAGTAGAATGATATACTGACTCTCCTTTGAAAATATTGAGTGATGGTTACAACAGGCAGAAGATAGCTTTGTGTTGAAGCATCTAGCCTATATAATAAAAAATCCAAGAAAGTGGGCTCATAATAACCTATATGATGCTCTTTATGAGGTATTTTTTTATGAACTGCCTAAGCATGTGTATCAGTGGTTTGATTTATAATCAACCCACCAAAGGAGGAGCTATGGATAATGCTATGAGTGGATGAAGGAGCACTTAGAGAGGCTTGAGACCCTGGATACCACTTGGACTAGACAAATAGATAAATGATGGAAAGGAGCATTGAACAGCGACATACTTAAGTTTGTAGTCTCAACATTTTCGTGTCTTGAGGAAGCAAAGTACCAATTTCTATGAGACATTAGAGGCATGTTTGTGAAGTAATTCAACACAAATCTCAAAAAGCTAATGGTGGATTACAGCTTTGAATCTTTAAGGATAGAAGGCTAAAGTCCTTTTGCATATGAGCAGTGCATAAGGGGAAAGGGGATGTATAGGTAAAGCGTAATGGAAGGGGATGAACAGATTGACATCTGAGAGCCTAGGAGATAGACATATAATAAGAGATGGCACAAGATAATGGAAGATCTGGAACCTATAAATGTCAAGAGAACCTATAGTGAGTGGGAAGGGCATGGGGAAGGATCTCTTGAAATACAGAAGTGCAAAGAGGAGAGATACAATAAAGCAATGGATCGAGCTCAACACTTGATAGGTGTAGAATTTGTTGGGTTCCTACAAGATTTGGTGACTAAAGATATCTTGATGCACCTAACCCCTTTGAACATATGGTGCATGCTCATGCATTAGATCCCCCACTTGAATAAAGTATGAAAGTGATAATTGACCCTATTGTTGACATAGATCTTAGACATTTTTTAGAATTGGCATGCAACTTTGTGATTAAACAAATTATTCAATACAAGCAAGCACAACTACCTATAGACCAGTAGGCACTAACTCACCACAATAGAACTTGAACATGATCATACTAGTTTAGCTAATATCAATAATGCAAAGTAGGAAACAACCCATAGGAAGTGGTCTTAAACCACAAGTAATACAACACCATCGACATCAATGATGCCGATGGGACCAATGCCTAACCTCGTGGTTGGAGAAGTTCGAGGGCCACCACCAAGATAGATACCAGGAGGATAAGCACCATAGATACCAGCTTCCCCTTGTAGCAAATCTATTATGAAATGGCCATGCACTTGCTAGACTATCATAGGGTGGAAAATACCATAGAGCATGTACTAAAGTGTGAACTACAGTGGCACGCATGGGACATAACCCAATTAGAGCACAAGGTAACCTAGTTCATGACCACTTTACTAGATCATGGCCATAACTAGCACAAAAATTTGATCCTAACCAAACTATGGTCAATTATGATGCCCTGAAGGAGGCATTTTTGAATATATTTAACATACCAGAGTTTGAACAGTGAAGCATCATCATGCTCAAATAGATTACCCAAGGACTTTCAAAAAGTGTGCACCTATACGATGCAAGGTTAAACACTCTCATTTCAAAGCTCCCAAATGATATTCACTCTTCCTAGCATGCATAGTGGTTCATTGGAGGGTTGTTCATGTCATTTTGAAAAGTGATTTTCATGAAAACTTTTACAGACCCTCGAAAAGCACTTGAAACCACACTTACAGCCGAGGTAGTCAGAAGCATCGATACAGGGATCAACCCATTTATGGAGCCACAAATTGTAGCTATGGCCTCCTAGTTGTAAAATCTTATCACTAACTAATTATAAGATGCTCAAATTAGATTATGGTGTATCGATTGTGAAGTAAAAGGCCATAATAGGAATAACTACCCTCGAATGAATGTGCACACATTGCTTCTAAGCTGTGAAGTCTATCGAGAGGTGCATGATGTTCACAACTGCCCTTTGTTTTAATGCACCGACCAAGTCACATAACCATCTATTACCAATTGTGAGATGCTTATACCCATATCACTATTGATTGTTGGGTGATTGATGAGATACACAAAAACATGGAAAGAGGCACATGGTAGGCCACTACAGCAATTGGTAGGTAGGATAACCAAGGAAATGAAGGCTATGGCCAATAAAATACAAGCTTTGGGATGCAAAGAGGCACTATAGGGTTAGGTGGAGGATGAGGTGGTAGAAGCTTCCCACCTCGCTCATGTTATAAGTGTGGCTCCATAGAACATTATCAGCATGACTACCCTACACATCCCACATGTGGGTATTGTCGAGGGTCCCATAAGGTTGAGGAATGCCCCGACTTATACAAAAATTTGACCCAATGTAGACTTGGTGTAGACAAGAGCATAGGAAAGATCAGGCATGAGATGAAAATGAAAAAATGGACCTGTTGGCCAATTTTGGCCCTCATACAAAGCTTCTGCCTAGATAAATCAGCTAAGTAGAGACCTGATTGAAATGGATGATCAAATGACTTATACAAGCCTAAAAAGAACCAAATCATTAATAAGATGTCATGTAAAAATGGATGAGTTAGCTTGATTATGCATTTAATATATTTACTTAGAAGGCCTCTTAAAGTTAAATAAATGTATGGACATGAATTTCTTCATGCTTAGATCATGCTCTGTAAATTTTGTATCTTGATGAGCTTGTTATCTCAAGATATAAAGCTTCAAAGTTAAACAAGCAGTTTGGGATGTGCACACGAATGTTAAGTTAAAGCTATGGCAAATAGCCATTTGGATTCAAAATTTAGATCCAATGTGCATGTTTGATCTTACATCAAAGATACAATGGTGTGTGGTAATTGACAAAACTAGTGGGTCAAAGTTGATCATTGGTACACATGCAATCATACAAGTAGATCTAACGGCATGTGAGCAAGGACCGATGTTAGAGGGTCTCAAAGATCTAATTGTGTGAATTTGATCATGCACCCAAGATCAATGGTGAGTGATGGATTAAAAGGTCAGTGAATCTTGAGGACAAAAACATAGGTGACAAGTGTCTCAATCACATTAAATTGATAAAAAATTAATGGTCAGTGTTCAATCAAAATCAAAGATCTAACGATGAGTGGTAACTTGACAACGTCATGGGTCTAAGCAGATCGATGGTGTGCAATACATTGTACAAATAAATTAATTGTCAAAATTAGAATTTTAAAGATAAGGGACTTTAATGGAGAGTAAATGTGACCTAAGGTCAAACCAGGGCAAATATTTCAAAAGATGTCATTGAAGCTTAGTTGAGACCTCTATTAGAGGATCCAGAGCATGTAGACTTAGTTTTTTTGTGTATTCAACATCACATACAATAAATCCTTGGATTTCACAAGTTTTAGAGGCAAAATAGGTCTGTTTAGACCTAATATGGTTTAGGAAAGAAGCTATGTAGTCTATAAGCTATTCATTGACATATAATGACTATTTGAAAACCAATAATTTGGATTGGTTTTCAATCTATAGTAAGACCTATGCTCAGATTTTAAAGTAGGGGTAGATATGTGATTATGGAGAAGTGTCTCATCCTTTGACATAGTCATAGCTTTGACAAACAGGTACCTATGGCCACCAAAAGCAGACATGGCATGGCTCTGTCAGGGTAATAAACATGAGGACTTTGTCTTTACAGTGGAAGGTGGCATGGAAGATCAAGCAAAGAGATTTGGGGATTAGAGATTGTAGTTAGGGAATTTAATATATTTTTAGGGTCTCTAAGGGTTTATATTCATATCAGGATTATGACTCATCACCCTAGACACATTCTTGTCCTCTGGTGTGTTACTCAATCAATGAAATGATTCGAAGGCTATTGGGACAAACGAAGGCCATCTTGTCTATGATGTATTAGTCATGATTAGACCAAAAGAGAGTGGAGCATTCATTGAAAGGTGACAACTCATTTATGGTTGACGTGTTCCCTCTTCTCTCTTCTCCCTTTCTCTATATTACCCATTCTTTCCCATTTGTAAAAGGGATGCTCATTTTTTGGAGTATCAAGGGACTCTTTGAGATATTATGAGATATTCTCCTCTTGATTAAGCTAAACCCTATCAAGTATTTGTAAGAACTACCTCTTAATGTAATAATACTTTCTTTACCTATCTCTTGCCTTAGATCTATGTTGAGTGAGTTGTGCATGATAACATAATGAAAGAGAATCTTCCTCATCCATTGTCCTCCTTTATGACCTCCTTTAAGGTGTTTTCAAGCTATTGTAGGTCTAAATTAGTGTTTTGCCTGAACCTAATCCATGAAACACTTATGCATTGAGCTTGATTTTGAGGTTGTGTGAGCTGGCATTGTCTTCTGTTGATCTAGTGTGGGTTCAAGCTTATAGGAGTTTCCAATTTTTATTTGGTGCATCACCTTTTAGCCTTCTTAGGAGCCATTTTCCCCTTTCTAACCCTTTTCCCTGTGATAGCATTAATTTAGGTGATCTAAGAAGTCAACCTTCTCTAGAGGTTTAGTCCCATTATAGGTCATCCACAGCCTGGGTTTATTCCCATATTACGACTGGGACTGGAGGATCATGAAGAACTCTTCCACAAGGGTGTAATTCCATGTCATAACAGTTTATGGCACACCTGGTGGGACTTACTGAATTATTTGTTCGTGAACATTTTTGTTCACTTCATCCAATCAGCATTTGGAGGCACATCTGTAAACATCAATGGCACAACTCCAAGCTTTCAACTAGTTACAACAATCAAAGTAAGCCTTCAAGCAAGTTTTATCTTTATATGGTCTCTTTTATGAGTCTCTAACGCTGGGTTTGGGTATAATTCTATCCTAATCAGATTGGTGAGCCATATCATCAACCAAATGAAGCCTATCGGCCTTATTATGACCCCTACCAGCAGTCCAATCATTCCAATCATCCCTATAATGAACCTATCTATCCTTCATATCAACCTACTTACCCCTCTATCCAACCTTGTCAAAATTATGTTTCTACTACCACATCCTTGTCAGCATTCAAGCCAAATATGCTAAAATTAGTAGAGGTGATGAGAAAATGGGACAAAGAACTTGATGTGATCCCTTTTCATCTCATAGAGAGGATGAGGAAATCATTCAAATGTTGACAGGTAAGTGGGTGTTTGTTGGAGGAGTCCAATATGGTGCCATCAATGATGATTTGTGTGAAATGAAGAATTCAATCCAAAGGTGGATAGATAGATTAGTGAGGTGGAAAAATCAGGAAAAACAATCCAAGCAACCTCAATCTTCCATCCCACCCTTGAGAAAGAGCCCATTTTGAGGGAAACAAATGAAGAGGAAATAGATCAAGATATAAATGATCAAGAAGATGTCCCTTCCATTGCCCAACTCAATTTGTTTTCCCTACAGGAGTTTATTCACAAGTCAACCATTCTCAAGTTTTCAAGTTGCAAGAAGGTTGCCTACATTCCTAGACCCATCCATGAACTATCCATCATACCTCATACTCCATCTCAACCTCATCATCCCCCTATCACACCTCATCTTTCACCTCATACCCATGAGCCTATCCGTAAACCTTTCACCCCACCCTGCCTTGAAAAGGAACCCATCTTGAGGGAAACAAGTGAAGAGGAAAGGTCTCAAGTAATAGTTGATCAAGAATATGTTATGAGTGACTATGGGGAAGAAATCACCATAGGGACTCCCCTTGGTGAACACGAGCAATTCAACCTTCTTGAATGAATAGAAACATATTGAACATTCTATTGGAAATAATTTCATTGATGTCAAAGGTCTAGCAGTATTGGTGACAAAGGCCCCGTAGCATTTAATGTCTGAATGTGTTTTTAATGTTCATATATTGGCTAAAGTGTGTTAATATTAATTAAATATTAATATATATATTCTTGGTTGTATAAAGACAAAAAAAAGGCCCATGAAGAAGTCAAAGAGTCACCAAGTAAAGTCAAAAGAGGGAAAGGGTGCATTTTCCCATGAAGGGTCACCTTGAGGAATTTGAAGAGTCATCAGATAAAGATAAAAAAGGGAAAAGATTATTTTCCCCATGAAAGGTCACCATGTGACTTTTCAAATGAAAGAATTCAAAGGTTCATGCAAGTTTTGTGCCATTTTCCATCTAAATTGAAAGGTCTCAAAAGATGAATGCCAAAGGTCATTAGAAAAGCTATATAAAGAGGCTTGAGAAGCCATTTGTTATAATCAAGTGCATGATTTGTAATTATTTTATATAGCTTAGAAGAGAAGAGGAGAGAAGAGAAAGATATATAGTAGTGTTTTATCATTTATTGAGAAAGCAACATTGAGAGATATTTATGTTTTCTACACAAGAGGGGTTGGTGTTCCTGTGGGTGGGTACTCATAAATCATTATTGTGTTGGTGCTCAACAAAGGGGTTGGTGCTCCTGCAAGTTGGTGCTTGAAAAATTTATAAACTTGAGTTGTTTCTCATTTACATACTTGAGATAGTTCTCGGTGTTTTTCTCCACATTGGGTTTTCACGTAAAAATATGGTGTCTCTCTCTCTCTTATGTGGTGCATGTTATTAGTTCAATTTTAGTGCATATCTTGAATGTATAATTAAGAGGTTAAAGAAAAAGAATTTGATTAAGTAAAATATATATGATATATTGATTCACCCCCCCTCTCAATATATACCGTGCTTAACAATTGGTATCAGAGCAGGTTCCTTCAGAAAGAATTTAACAGCTTGAAGGTAGATAAGGGAAAGCACGATCGCTAGAACACATGAAGGCTTTTCTACAAATAAGGATAAGATTCAAGAATCAATTGAAAGCTCTAGTGATGAAGAAGAGATTCTATGTATGACCATACATGAAGATGCCTCTACAAGTAAAAGTATAGATGATCAAGAAGAACATGATAAAAGCGACGATGAAGCCGGGGTGAATTCGGAAGGAGAACTCATTTGTGCCTTAGAAGAATTAAAAGTTTTTGAGAAAAAAAATCAAAGATTGAAGACCCAGATTGAAAAAAATGAAAAGGAGACAAAGGAAATAATTGAAGATCTACAAGCACACATTAAAAAAGCCAAAATATTGAAGAAGATCTAACAACATACTTGCAAAAAGGAAGTAAAGAATGTGAAAGGTATGTTGAAATTTTCTCTTTAAGAGAAGATATCGAGAAAACAAATAAAGTATCCAATGATTCAAAAATTTAAGAATAGCACTAACATGTTGAATAAGATATTATAAAGTTAAAGATCAATGTCAAATAAGATAGGTATCAGATTTAAAAAAAAGAAATGGGAGGCCACTATTTCACAGAACCTTAAGATAAGGTTAACACAAAAAAAGAAAAGAGCTATGTTGAAGACATTATAAAAGAGAAAATGAAAAAAAGAAGTTAAAAATGCAGAGGCTAGCTCAAACAAAGAAGGTTGGAAGGAACAAAGCTACAAAAAACCACCAGGTTAAAAATACATAAACTAGAATGGATTTTATTTTTATGGTTATTATTTTTATTGTAATGGTTATGGTCATTAAAAAATAGACTATAGGAAAATAGCTAAAAATTTCAAAAATAAGGAGAAGGGAACTCATGCAGAGTCAAGCAAAAGCCACAACTCTTTTGCGGCTTAACGAAGAAGCCATATTATGTTACAAGTGCAATAATTTTGGACACATAGCCCAGCATTATAGAAGCATGTTCAAGTAATTTTAAGAGAGACCAAAGCTTCAAGGCTCCATTCATCAAAAAGAAAGTTCAAATAGATTCATGGCAAAAGAAACAACCTGAAGAGTCTATGTTAGTCCAAACAACTTTGCTTGCAAGAATTGAAGAACAACTATGGTTCATCGATAGTGGATGTTTAGGATATGCTCAGATTGAGGGTATAAATTTTGAGGATACCATTGCACCAGTGGTGAGGCTAGAGGCTATCAGGATGTTTCTTGCATATGTAGTGTTTAAGAATTTCAAAGTATTTTAAATGGATGTTAAGTTTGCTTTCCTGATTGGGATGCTAGAAGAGGAGGTCCACATTGAGTAGCTTGAGGGATTTCTTCTCTCAAATGATAGCATCTATGCGTGCAAATTGAAGAAAGCATTGTATGGATTGAAACAAGCTCTCAAAGCTTGGTATGTGAGGCTTGATAGGTACCTATATGATCAAGACTTCAAGAGAGGTTTTGTTGACAGTAATCTTTACATAAAAATAAAAAGTGAGCATCAGTGGATTGTTGTGGTATACGTTGATGACATAATATTTAGAAGTAATAGTGAAAATATGAAAAAAAAATTCTGATAATATGCAAAAAAAAATTGAGATGTCTATGCTTGGAGAATTGTCATTTTTCTTAGGATTACAAATATCTCAGTCAAATAAAGGTATTTTCATATCTAAAAGCAAATATGCCAAGGAGATGTTTGTATCTCAGTCAAATAAAGAAACAAATATGCCAAGGAGATGTTTCATATCTCAGTCAAATAAAGGTATTTTCATAAATTTTGGTTTTTAGGATTGTGCACTAGTTAGCACACCAATGGGTATAAGAAACAAAGTGAGTAAGGATGAAGATTCACCTAATGCAGATCAGTCCTTGTATAGATCTATGATTGGTAGTCTTTTATATCTAACAGCTAGACATCATGCATGCAGTAGGCATGGTCATGAGATATCAAGCAGCTTCGAAAGAGAGTCATGTTCAATTGGTGAAGAGAATATTTAGATATGTCAAGGAAATATTAGATTACATATTGTGGTATCCCATAGGTAGAGATTTCGCTTTGGTTGCTTATATAGATTCAGATTGGGTAGGTTGTTTAAATGATAGGAAGAGTATAAGTGGAGGAGCTTTCTTTCTCAATGATAGCTTAGTATCTTGGATAAAAAAGAAATAGAACTCAGTATCACTTTCAATAGTTGAAGCAAAATATATTGCAATAGTATTGTGTTGTACTCAAGTGTTTTGGAAGAAACAAACTTTAGAAGACATCAAGGTAAAATATGATGAACCTATCTCTATTTACTGCAACAACACAAATGCTATTAATACTTTTTAAAATATAGTAATGCATTCAAGGACAAAACATATTCCGATCAGATATCACTTCCTGAGAGACCAGGATGTAGATCAATAAGTTAAGTTGGAATATATCAGTACATAACAGATTGTGGATATCTTCACAAAGGCACTACCAAAGGACACATTCAAATATCTGCGAGAGAAGTTGGGAGTGATTTCTTTTACTTCCTACCATTAAAGATCAACATCAATTGAAGAGGAACTAAGTGTTGGCTCCAAGACAATTCATTTGTCATTGATGTCAAAGGGGGAGAAGTACAAGAACAGGTACAGGAACAGGTTCAAAACATAAGATGTTACAATAAGGGGGAGTTACTGTATGTTTTCAAATAGTTTAGTTTGAAGTTTGTGTAGGTCTCAATTTTAGGTTGGCATGTGTAGTATAGGTTTCAGTTTGAGGTTGACATCAATGACAAAGGGGGAGATTATTGGAAATATTGTCATTGATGTCAAAGGTCTAACAATATTGGTGACAAAGGCCCTGTAGCATTTAATGTCAAAGTGTTTTTAAAGTTCATATCTTGGCTAAAGTGTGTTAATATTAATTAAATATTAATAGATATATTCTTGGTTGGATAAAGACAAAAAAATGGCCCATGAGGAAGTCAAAGAGCCACCAAGTAAAGACAAAAGACGGAAAAGGTGCATTTTCTCATGAAAGGTCACCTTGAGGAATTCAAAGAGTCATCAGATAAAGACAAAAGAGGGAAATGACACTTTTTCCCATGAAGGGCCGCCATGTGACTTTTTAAATGAAAGAATTCAAAGGGTCATGCAAGTTTGGCACCATTTTCCATCTAAAATGAAAGGTCTCAAAAGATGAATGCCAAAGGTCATTTGAAAAGCTATAAAAGGAGGCTTGGGAAGTCATTTGTTATAATCAAGTGCATGGTTTGTAATTATTTTATATAGCGTAGAAGAGAAGAGAGAAGAGAGAGATATAGTAGTGTTTTGTCAATTGTTGAGAAAGCAACATTGAGAGACAGTTGTGTTTTCTACACAAGAGGGGTTGGTGCTCCTGTGGGTGGGTGTTCATAAATCATTATTGTGTTGGTGCTCAGCAAAGGAGTTGGTGCTCCTGCAAGTTGGTGCTTGAAAATTTTATAAACTTGGGTTAGTGCTCATTTACATACTTGAGATAGTTCTCTGTGGTTTTTCCCACATTGAGTTTTCACGTAAAAATTTGCTCTCTCTCTCTCTCTCTCTCTCTCTCTCTCTCTCTCTCGTGTGGTGCATGTTATTGTTTCAATTTTATTGCATATCTTGAATGCATGATTAAGTAGTTAAAGAAAATGAATTTGATTAAGTAAAATATATATAATATACTAATTCACCCCCCCCTCTCAGTATATCTCATGTTTAACAAATTGATCTGTAGTTGTGCATGAGGTGGAGTGTACTATCAAGAAGGAAGGGGATTAAAATGAAATATGGAAATAGTTGTACATTGACTTCATAGACTAGGTAGAGATTCTAAACCAGCCTATACCTCCTCCAGAACATGAAGGTGAACTTACTAATCAAGTTGAAGAATTTGACCAGTCTCAAGATGAATTGTCCATTGAAGGTAGTACTAATGTCTTCAAAGATGACGAAGAGTGGTTGGATCAAGAGCCACAAGAACATGACATTTTGAACCTTGGATGGGTCGGTGAGCTTCCATGTGAGTTATTTCAAGGTAAACATAGTAGGGATGGTGTTAAGGTTGGCATTGTCCCAAGTGATCAAGAAGAATTTGCCTCTTGGGATGAACTGGAGCTCTTTTGCTTAGAACAAGACAATCAACCTTCACATACAAAAGTGTCATCAAGTGAGAAGGTTACAAGTGCCCCTATAGTTGAGCACCAAGCAAGTCTT
Source organism: Torreya grandis (assembly GCA_037957365.1). Classification (NCBI taxonomy): domain Eukaryota; kingdom Viridiplantae; phylum Streptophyta; class Pinopsida; order Cupressales; family Taxaceae; genus Torreya; species Torreya grandis. The sequence goes on along the minus strand of JARHVA010000539.1, from coordinate 2,814,401 downwards.
GAACTAGAGGAAGAGTATATCTACATTGGAGACATATTTATCCCATTTCATTTGTTGGAGAGCATGCCAAAAGGATTGGCAATCATGAAGCAACTGAGTTCAACAAAGGAAAGGTCTAAAAGGAAGCTTGTTTCACATCTTTGCTCATCACATAGAGGTGACTAAATGAGTTTCCCTTTTGATCCAGGAGGATTAGTTTTGAAAAATTCTTGTATATATTAGAGTAGTTTTTATGTTTTCCTCTAAGTGCCTTGTGCACATTCCTTTCTTGTTGTGTGTTTATATTTTTTAAAGTGTCTTGGGCACTTTGTTTGTTTTGTTTCTATTTATTCAAAAGGAAGTTATACAGAGGGGTAGCATTGCATCATTTCATGTCCGCTAAAGAGCAAAGACTTATGACTCCATGCTCAATGGATTAGATAAGGTAACTAGTCTAGGTTCTCAATAATTACAGACATGCTTCCCTATGAGTCACCAAACATGTTAGCCAATTTTAGCTCACATACAAAGCTTCTACCTAGACAAATCAACTGAGCAGAGAACTGATTGAAATGGATGATCAAATGACTTATACAATCCTAAAAGGAACCAGGGTATCAATAGGACGTCATGTAGAAATGGATGAGTCAACTTGATTATGAATTTAATATATTCACTTGGAAGGCCTCTCAGAGTCACAGAAATTCATAGACATGAAGTTCTTCATGCCTAGATCATACTCTGTAAATTTTGTAACTTGATGAGCTTGTTATCTCAATATATAAAGCTTCAAAGTTGAACAAGTAGTTTGGGACATGCACATGGATGTCAAGTTAAAGATATGACAAATAGTCATTTGGATTCAAAAGTTAGATCTAATGGTGCACGTTTGATCATGCATCAAAGATCTAACAGCGTGCAGTGACTAACAAAGCCAATGGGTCCAAGTTGATCAATGGTGCATGTGCAATCATACAAGCAGATCTAATGGTGCATGGATGAGTATTAATGGCAATGTGTCTTGAAGATGTAACGGTGTGCATTTGATCATGCATCCAAGATCAATGGTTAGAAATGGGTCAAAAGGTAAATGAATTTCAAAGACAAATGCACAGGTGACAAGTGTCTTAACCACATTAAACTAATAAAAGATCAATGAACAACACTTAATCAGAATTAAAGATCCAACAGCAAGTGGCAACCCGATGACGTTAGTGGGTCCAAGCAGATCAATGGTGCACAATCCATTATACAAGCAGATCAATGGTCAAAATTATTAAGTCAAAAGCTAAGGGACTTCAATGGAGAGTAAATGCGACCAAAGGTCGAACCAAGGCAAATATTTCAAAGGACATCATTGAAGCTCAATCGATACCTCTATTGGAAGATCTAGAGCATGTGGACCTGATTTTCTTGTGTTTTCAACATCGTATATAATAAGTCCTTGTCTTTCACAAGTTTCAAATGTAGAATATGTCTATTTAGACCTAATATGGTTCAAGAAAGAAGCTATGTAGTCAGTAAGCTATTCGTTGACATATAGTGACTATATGAAAACCAATATTTTGGATTGGTTTTTAATCTATAGTAAGACCTATGCTTAGATTTTAAAGTAGGGGCAAATATGTGATTATGGAGAAGTGTCTCATCCTTTGACATAGTCATAGCTATGACAAACAGGTACCTATGGCCACTCAAAGTAGTCATGGCATGGCTCTATCAAGTACATGAACATGAGACTTTGTCCTTATAGTGGAAGGTGGTGTGGAAGATCAATCAAAGAGATTTGGGGCTTGGGGATTGTAGTTGGGGTATTTAATAGATTTCAGAGTCTCTAAGGGTTTATCTTCATAGGAAGATTACGACTCATCGCCCTAGACACATTCTTGTCCTCTAGTGTGTTAATTAATGAAATGATTCGGAGGCTATTAGGACAAATGAAGGCCATCTTGTCTATGATGTATTTGTCATGATTAGACCAAAAAATGGTGGATCATTCATTCAAAGGTGACAACTCATTTATGGTTGATGTGTTCCCTCTTCTCTCTTCTCCTTTCTCTATAGTACCCATTCTTTCCCATTTGTAAAAGGGATGCTCATTTTTGGGAGTCTCAAGGGACTCTTTGAGATATTGCAAGATATTCTCCTCTTGATTAGGCTAAACCCTGTCAAGCATTTGTAAGAACTACCTCTTGATACAATAAGAATTTCTTTACCTATCTCTTGCCTTAGATCTGTGTTGAGTGAGTTATGCATGATGTCATAGTGAAGGAGAATCTTCCCCATCCATTGTCCTCCTTTTTGACCTCCTTTAGGGTGTTTTCAAGTTATTGTAAATCTAGATTAGTGTTTTGCCTGAACCTAGTCCATGAAACACTTATGCACTGAGCTTGATTTTGAAGTTGTGTGAGCTAGCATTATCTTCTGTTGATCTAGTGTGGGTTCAAACTTATAGTAGTTTTCCATTTTTATTTGGTGCATCACCTTTTAGCCTTCTTATGAGTCCTTTTCCCCTTTCTAACCCTTTTCCCAATGATAGCATTAGTTTAGGTGATTAATCAAGTGGAAATCAGCCTTCTCTGGAGGTTCAGCTCCATTATAGATTACCCACAACCTGGGGTTATTCTCATATTATGACTCAGAGTAGATGAGCCTAAAGAACTATTCCATAAGGGTATAATTCCATGTCATAACATGACCTTGAATGCACAACCGACCCATACAAAGATAGTTAAGGTACAGGAAACTACTCATAGTGGATTCACCACTTAGCCCCCAGTCGTGACGATAATTGAGTTATGCTTAGAATATGGGGATAAGGGTCACACTCAGCACATAATGCGATCTGAACCCAAAGTTGTGCCTTACCCAGACCTAGCATGCAAAAAAGATGTATTGCAATAGGCCATGAGTATAATCCAAAACCTACAAGGGGAGATTCAATTAGCATGATACCTAGAAGTGTAGGTTGTTGCCTCCCAAAAGATTTAAGACAACTAGGATGTTGAGATACAAGAATTAATAGAGATCTTGTGTTTACTACAAATAGAGGGAATGTTTGCCCCTATTAAAGAACTTGATCTTGGAGCATGTAGGGAAAATCTAGTTGAAGTCATTGTGCCACATGGAGAGGGTACAAGGATTTAGGCATACACAGAATTCAAAGTATGACCAAAAATTCTTAGTGAATGCCACTATTGATGGATGGTTTGTCTATAAGGTCCTTATAGACACAGGCATCGAGATCAATATCTTGACTAAGAATCCTTGGGAGAAAATGGGTAAGGCAGCGTTGAGACCTTCCCCTTATGTACTTTTCATAGCCAATAAGACTCGAGCATAGCCTATTGGAATTTTAAAGAGTGCAATTGTGATATCATGGGTGTCAAATTCCATGCTAACTTTGAAGTGACCGAGTTAGTAGAATAAGATAATTATCTAGCGCTTATAGGAAGGCCATGGTGTTATGTGAATAACATAGATATTCACTTCAAGAGGCACTACATGACCTTTGAGAATAGAAAGGAGAGGGTAGTTATACCCCTCTCACAAGACCAAGGACCCCCCTATATCAAGAATGTGGACCTTGAGGATGAGATCAACCACATATATAATATCACGATGCAAGGTGTTGAGACACTAAACCCCAATGATCAAGGAGTCCTCTCTTGGGAAGATGGACAATCAACCTTAGACACCATCAATGTTGCTTACGACCATTAGGTTGAGGAAGCATATGATACCACTAGTCGAAGCTATTGCTTAGTGAGAGTGAAGGCACCAAAACTAGTAAAGATACGCTGGGTCTAGATTGATCGCACTTTAAAAGAATGGGTCCTTAACACCAAAATGAAGGGAAAGAGAGCGTTTCGCCTTAATAAGGGTAAACTTACAATGTTCCTAAGATATGAAGGGATTAATCCAATGAAAGAGTATGTTTGAGACCTCAAATCATGCATCCCAAAAGAGGTAGATCGAATGGACATACTAGTTTATACATTGAAGAGCACTGTCACTCATTGTTGGGAAGTGCAAAGGCCTAGCTTGCCAACTTGGTAGGATGTGAAGGCAGCCATTTGCACTAGATTCAAGAAGAGGAATGAGGACCTAGACATCTCAGCGTACTCTAGTGACTCTAACACTATAGCGCATGTGCACCTTTGTGAATAAATAAAGATTGTCTACGATGAAAATGCCCCAATGAACCTATGGGTACATGCCTTCTATAGAACCTTGAAGATGTGGGCATGGGTATGGTACATTGTCAATGAGATGCACACGAAATAGCCAACTTATACGCCCTTAAGGAGTCATTTGTTCATACCTTCTCCTTTTCTTTGCAAAACCTTGAACTACTTGAGCCACTGTAGGTACTTTGAAGATCAGTGTTTGAGGACACTTCAATATTGGAAGAGTGCCTAAAAGACATGTTCAGTTGAAAAAGGGTTGGAACTCTTAACCTTTTTTTTAAGAACAAACCCTTAATAGTGACTCTAGTGATGAATATGATGAAACATGGGAGGCATGCTACTGGAAGATCTTAACAGGTAAAAAAAAGTTAGTGTACCAAGTTGAGGAAAACACCATAGAAAGAAGAATACCCTACCCACATTCAGATAGAAACAATTGAGGGCAGCAAACAAGCCAAGGATTTGCACCAGGAGAAGAATGAACCCTACCGTACACCATTAAAAACTACAAAGGTAGATATTAGCTCAGAAGGGGAACCAAAGATTGCTACTCTAGGTAACTATTAGTCTAACAAGGAGCTAGCGTGCATTATGGACCTCTTGAAGGAATTCCAAGACTTATTCCCTCATAATTACTGAGATATGAAAGGCACACACCATTCTGTTAGGAAGATGAACATCAAGCTAGTTGATGGCACAAGACCTATCAAGAAGTGACCTTATAAGATGAACCCAAACCTTCACGTCAAGGTCATAATGGAGATTGATGTTATAATAGCCATAGGCATCATCTACCCTATGTAGGAATCCAAATCGGTTAGCCCCATGGTCATCCGTATCAAGAAGGATAGGTGCATCTAGATTTGTGTCAACTATAGATTGTTGAATGCCACCTGCATAATTGACCCCTTTCCAAATCTATTCACCGATGAAGTCTTAGATGGCATCATAGGTTGCAAAATATACACTTTCACTGATGGGTTCTCAGGATACCATCAAGTCTAAATCATGAAGGAGGACAAGACCAAAACTACCTTTATAATAGAATGGGGTTGTTTTGCATACAATGTGATGCCCTTTGGGCTTAAGAATAAACCAGCTATATTCTCGAGTGGCAATCATCACTTTTAAGGACTTCCTTCACAAGTTCCTCTATGTATACTCAGATGACTGGACTGTGTATGGGTTAGTGAAGGATCGCTATGACAACTTATGCCTAATGTTTGAGAGGTGCACGTAGTTATAGATTTATCTAAACCTCAATAAGTGTGTTTTCATGATGCCATTTGGCACTTTTCTTGGGCACATAATTTGCAAAGATGGTCTATTCATTGATCCTACGAAGATTGCAATTATCTTTTAGCTCTAGATTCATCAATGCAAAAAGATGATCGCACCTTTCTTGGCCATTGTAGGTACTATAGGAATTTTATAAGAAACTATGCCAAGATTATAGTGTCACTATAAGAGCTCTTACAAAAAGATGGCCCATTTTGTTGGGGCGTAGAGATAGAATTTGCATTTGAGACCCTAAAGCTCAAACTAGCAAGAGTGTCAATTTTATAATTTCTTGACTGGATGACTCCATTCCATGTCTATGTTCATACATTTGGTGCTATGATAGGTGCCATTTTGGCATAACCAAGTGAAGGAAAAATGGACCATCCCATTTATTTTGCAAATAGAAAACTGACCAAGGCATAATAAAACTACACCACAACTAAGCACGAGGCGTTTACCATGGTTTACACACTACAGAAGTTTTGGAAATATTTGTTGGTGACCCCCTTCATATTCTTCATTGATCATGAAGCACTTAAGTACTTGGTGAACAAGCATATTCTCCATGGGCGCATTTGTCAATTTATAGATTTATTTCAAGAGTTCTAGTTCACTTGGGTCTAGACCATTTAACCTGCATCCACTCTAGCGATGTGGTTGTGCCTATTAAGGATGATATGTCTGATGCATAACTTTATAAGGTCCAACGCATATCTAAGTTCTTGACAGAGATCACTACATTTTTAACATCTAGATCTGCACCCCAAACTATGATGATTAAGGGGAAGAAGTAGTTCATAGTTTATGCCATCCCTTTTCAACTCATTGGTGAAGAATTGTACAAGTTAAGCCAAGATGAGGTCCTACACCGATGTGTCATATAGCATGAATGAGACTAAATCTTGCAATAGGTGCATGAGAGGATTGTTGGAGGCCATTATATTAGAGACACTATGACATGCAAGGTACTGCAATCGAGATTGTGGTGGTTGAATCTATTCCAAAATGCAAAGGATTACACTAAAACATGTGACATTTGCTAGTGCACAGGAAAACATAACCACCGAGATGAGATGCCTCTCAACCCCATCCTTGCCTAGGCACCATTTGAAAAATGGAGCATTGACTTTATTAGGCCTATTACTCCTACTATGAGGCACATAAGTTCATGATATATACTGGTGGCAATAAATTACTTCACCAAATGGGCCAAGGCAATGCCAACTAAAGATTACACAGCCATCAATGTAGCAAGGTTTATCCGAGAGAATATCATCAATTGTTATGGATGCCTACTTAGCTTAAATAGCAATTGTGGCACGCACTTCATCAATGAAACTATTTAAATTTTATTGACTGAGTACATTGTTGCACACCATAAGACAACACCTTATCATCCCCAAGTGAATGGCACCATTGAGGCATTCAATAAGATATTAGGAACATGCCTCATAAATCTATGTGATGTTTGTTGTAAAGATTGATATGATCATGTTTCAGCAATATTATGGGCCTATCACACCATGTATAAGTGCCTGAATAAGGCTCAACCTTTTTAACTAGTGTTTGGCATAGAGGTCATTTTATCGATGGAGTTCGTAGTGCCCTCATTATGCATTATGCATATTAGTCGATTGGATGACCAAGAGTCTTTGAGCACACAACTGGAAGACTTGGAATGCTTAGACAAGATACATGCCTAATCAAGATGGAGTTAGTAGATAGAAAAGGCATGCTAGAAGCAATGGCATAATAATCACATCAAACTCAAGCTACTTACTGAAAGAACATTGGTCTTGCTATATGACTCTGAGTACCTCAAACACTTAGGCAAGTTGCAAATTAGGTGGATGGGACCTTATGTCATCCACAATATATTAGAAATTGGCACATGTAAGTTATGCATGTTGACAAGTGAAATGCTCCTTGAGCATTTCAATAGAAATAGATTGAAACCCTACAAGCAATAAGATGGTGTTTGCACCATCAGATACTAACTTCCTGATCACAAGTCAGTTACCTTGGTTTGACCATAATAAATTTTGGCACAAGCCAAATCTTTCCTTATGTTTTTTTTATTTGTGTTAGGTGAATAAGCATGGCACTTTTAGGCCAACAAATAATTCTTATGGTACTTACACACATAAATCCAATCGAGTGAGTCAAGCACAGATGTTCCCTAAGTGCTTGAGGCTAAACACCTAAGTTTTTGGGCATGTGAAGTTGTCAAATTCAAAAAGATGTGAGTACAAGTAGGCAAAGGGAATCACACAACATGCTAGTACACAAGAAACCAAGTGAATGAAGCATTGGAGGACCAATGCAATGATTTATATGGGGTAGGGAAGGTCAAAGCAAGAGACATGGAACTGCAAAGATATCGACCAAGAAAGAGAGGTGTGCTTGAAAATAAGCGCAACACTAAGAGGAGATGGAACTGAAGAGGTTGAATCACACACATGTGAAGCGTTGCACCCAAGTTATCATAAGAAGGATGAAGGTCATGTCAAGGTGAACAAAGTGTAATAGAAAGTCAAGATAGATGGCACACACCCAATGATCGGTAGGAAGTGACCATTTAAATCACCTATCACTTCACCGAATAAACCATTAGAAACATTTAATCTTATGATAATAGAGGCACAAAGATCTGCAATAAATGATAATGTGGTGATGGATTTTCATGGATTTTGTAGTTTTAATAGCTTTCAAGATTTATATGCATCACCATGCCATTACTCACCAGCGATTAACGAGGTAGCTGAAACTAACGTATAAAGAGGCAAATGACAAACTTTGATAGGTTACAAACCTTGTGTGAATTTGAACCTAAACATAGAGCTAAACATAAAGCCAAACCAAAAAATGCTACCACAGTGAAAACAAGAAGATCCACAACCACCATGTGAGAATGGTTGAACCATGATAAGATTGTGTTCCATTTAGAATTGAATAGAAGGTTAGTGGAGAGGAATTGTGAGAGAACTAGGCAGTATAAATTCTATATAATGTTGAGGCTACCATTAATGACACTAAAAGATTGAGAGCCAAAGTTGCAATTGTAGAACCTGTGACTGTGAAGAAGTGCTAAGCAATATTAAGGGCTTTAAAAAGATCAACCGACCATGCTTTAATAGTAGCCAGTTCAGAATGGGCAAGAAGAGGTTAAGTATAGGTCCATCATAGGCATAGAAGGATGCCAAGAAGGCATGAATAGTAAAAGAAGCAGTCATTGCAAAATGAGAGGCGCAAATGGTAGAAGGCATTAGCATCACAATGGTAGACCTAGAATCAAGAACAAAGCTTGCATATAGGGAGATGTAATTCCCCCCCAAGGTTATAATGGGGGATACATGGGTATCTTTTGCACACATGTGCAAATTGAATCAGTATAACCATCAGATGCCTAACAACACAAAAGAACTCAACCAGGACTAGATGGTTGATACAAGAAAGAAAACTAAGGTAGTGGTGACACTCTTCGACATTTCCATCTAAAACAAGTTAATGACAACAGGTGCAACCCAATTATATGAGCTATCAAGTCTTGGCAAACTAGGGGAATTTGTGAAATTCCTCTCATGTGTCCATGATAACAAGCTTTATTTCATAGGGAGGCACATGAGGATCTCAACACACCTCATCAGTAGAATCACAAGGCTCCCAGGGGTAGGGATAGATATCTGCCAAATGATGGAGGATGATGTGGAGGTGGATAGGGTTGTAAAACTCTTGGGTTACTATAAGGTAGGTTTCATGTTCCCTATTAAGGATATAAAAGACCCTAGCATGAGGGTTGTGGCATGCTTGGTTAGCTCCATTATATGCCCCAACGAATGGTGGTCCAACATCAGTAAGACCTACTTGTGCATCTCCCACCACATGGTGCAAGGGAAAAAGTTCATCATCTCTAAATTTATTATGGAGGGGATTGTTAAGAACATACTAGAGTGCCACAAAGCATGTGAAACCTTCAGATGGGGATCCATGCTAATCTTGATCATGATGGAGGAGATCGATGTGCCAAATGGGGATGACAACAATCTATGGGTATTCATACCTAACAATGAGCCCCCAACACTGAAGTATCAAGACTTCATCTTCCCACCCATTTTTTTACAAAAATATAAGACAAGGGTGAAAGGGTGGTATGATCGGTACATCAAGGTATCTAGGATTGAATGGTGCATCCTGTAAGAGCTCCCCAAACATATGGTAGGAATGATGACCTTTGTTATAATGCAACATTTTTTGTGTAGTGTGCTTGGTGCTCATAAACGAAAGCCTATTTGGTTGGCTAAAGTTGCCTTATGCATTTTTCGCTAAATTTTTCATGACAACGCTAAGGAGGATTCCTAATATGCAATAACTGGAGATCCTAGTGAAGACCATGGATCAAAAAAGGAGTAGGTTAAGGCACTAGTATGTGCACCCCAAAGCAAATTCAATTAAGGATGAGGAAGAGGATTTTGATAAGATGGATCTCCATCACCTCCAAAGAGATATAATAACTAGGTGCATTTTCAACCTCTACTATGAGATGAAGCCACGCAAGAAGAGTGTCAACCCTGAAAAAGATGATGATCACCCCCTCTTGATTGGCAATGAAGGGAAGCCAACACCAAAGATGCAAGAGAAGACCCCCCAGAAGAAGTAAGGAGAGACATTTGAGGAGATTGAGGAGCGCATCAAGTTGAAGATTACCTCGAGAGAACAAACTACACCTCTAGCTCCTAAGAAATGTGTAACCTTCATGCTAGAGATTGCTTCCTCCAATAAGAAATAGAAAAGGAAGAAGTTTAAGGGACCAGTTGCATTCCTGATTATAACTCTAGAGGAAATGGATAAAGAGGATACCCTCATGCCTAGGATGGAGAAAGAGATAGAAGAATAAAGCATAGGGGCCTCCATTGTGTAGGTCAAAGAGGAAGAGGAGCCTAGTGCCAAAGATGTATAGGAGGCCCTCCAAATTGGCACAATTATCATTCTTGAAGAAGTAGAGGAGTCAACAAGCTCCTCATCTAATGAAGAACCCTCCACACCACCTTCACATATAGAAGAGGAGAAAAAAAGGGCATGGAAGAAAATAGGTTTTTGTGAGGCAAATATTGAGCAGGCACTGGCACTTGAGAAAAAGTACAAAGTGACCCAAGAAAAAGTAGAGGCCAAGGAAGAGAAAAAGACCAAGAAAGTTCCCATAAGCACGAGACTAGCCATTGAAGTAGCCAAGAAAGATCCAAGCACCCCCACTAGAAAGGTATAAGAAGCTACAAAAGTGGTGCGCCCAAGTAGTGAAGCGGTGCTTGAAGAAAAGGAAAGTGATACTAGTGCCTTAAAATAGAAAACAAAGATTGTCAATGAACCCTAGCAGGAACAAGGTGATGCTAGTGCTGAGGGAATCAATCTAGAGATTAACATTGAGAAACCCCAGGAGGAAGAAGCAGATGAAGGGGAAAAGTTCAAGGAAGAAACCCCTAAGGAACAAGCAGATGTGTCCTCTAAGGAAAGCACCGAAGAGAGCGACAACACCAGTGAAGAGGAGGAAGAACAAATGGAGATGGTCATTGATGAAAAGGATGGTGCAGAACTAAGCATAAGGGAGAAGGTGTAGAAGGGTTGGAAGGATGAAGAATTTTACATGTTTGACACTATGGCACCCCAAATCGCTACAACTAGGATGCGTAAACAATTTGCATTTACGTTTGATCACCATATGGTTGAGCCTCACTTTGAGGTGCCTAGAATGGATATTTTTGGTGTAGAAGAGTCTGAGGAGGGTCAGGACTCCCTCCTCATAAACCCTCATGCCATGAACCTAATGTGATCTATGAATGCATTGATCAAGATGGCACTGAGGTTGCACGTTGGAATATAATCAATGATGGTAGGGTGAGGAAATAGAAACAACTCCATAAAGAAGCCCAAGAGGAAGCATAGGCCACTAAGTTCAAGATATAGTAGCTCTATGAGCACATAGAGATGGTTGAGCCATCCCTTTTAGTCAATGTCGATACTTTGAACCTCTTCGAGGTTGATAATTTCTATGTGATAGTGGAACAGATGCTCCCAAGGATGAAACTCAAGTTGGTGCAAGAAAAAGAAGATCCATGTGCCATGTTATATAAGGATCTTGTTGCTATATTTGAAGAGGTAGAAGACCTCTTTGCAAAAATACAAGAGGGTGCAGATGCAGTTGATACCATCTTCTTGCACTTCTCAAACCAAGCATCCATCATAGATGTGCACCTCAAGTAGCCAAAAGAGGAGAAGGAAAAGTTGATGGTGCAGGTGTACTCAATGAATAGGTTAGAGCATGTATAGATCATGGGGAATGTCAATGCCCTAAGAACCCAAATCAAAGACCAAGAACAGAACCTGGAAGCACTCTTACATGCTTTATAGACTAAGGCCTGTGAGTAAGGAACAATCCTGGATGGGAGTGTGACTAAGGTTAAGGCAAATCTAGAGGTCTTCAGGAAGGAGATGGAAAAGACCAATGTGTTTGCGCATAGTGCCACCTCCACCTAAATAGATAGGGCTATTAAAGAAACCAATCTCTCCATAAACGGCTTTGAAGACTTCAACACCAAGCTTAAGGAGAGCGTGCCAGAGTTCTGCACCCCAAAGAGCTTAACAACCTAGTCCAAAGATTGACTAGAAATTTTGTATGGGGTAATGTTGGGCCCCTTATTTTGATAAGTACAAGATTCATGCTAGCATGACATACACATCAGCACGAGACATCATTTTTCATAATGATGGCTTTTTGGCATATGGGTGTCAGTTGGAGGGATCAACACATACCTTATGCCAACTGGTAGGTGGCTAAATGATTCTAGGATTTTGGGGGCATCTTCTAGGATGGGAAATATGTGATCACTGTAGCAGAAACTTTGTAAGGTAATTGAGCCATTGGAATGATCAACAAACGCTCTATCTCAACACGTGGTGTGCACACTCCACCTTGGTAGAGATGTTCTTAAAGAACTATAAAAGGAACTCAAACCTGTGAAGTAGGGGTGCGAAGAGAAATGTAATGAAGATCTGGAGAATTAGTTCTGTACACATTATAATGGCCACCATTAGATCTAGGAGTAGTATGGATGCCTTTAAAGCTCCATTTGTATATGCACAAGCTCACCTATGAGCCTCTAGTCTATTAAATAGCTTGAGTGAAGTGTTTACTCTGTTTCAAATACTATGTCTCTATTTTATTTAAACTTTGATTAATGACAATAATGGTTGCATTTTAATATGATGAATCTGGTCTATGCATTTTTGGTATTACTATTTGAATGTGCATTGACTATAATATTATGATTTTAATACATTTATGTTAAGAATGTTGTTAATGAGCTTCTATTTCACGATGTTAATGGCATCCCTATAGTAGATGATGACATCAATCATAATGTGTGTAAGGACTAAGTATACAAATCCCACACACCAAATGTTCTTACCCTTGCTAAAAAGCAAGGGTCTAGTATGAGCACTTAAAGTGAAAGAATCCCTTTGACCCTTCTAGTGTTAATATGACTTTAGGCTATAGTTTAAACAAAGGCTTGCACCCTAATGACTCTAGGACTAGTCCATCTAAAGGCTTGCACCTATAGGCCTCAAGGTTATCCCATGAAAGGCTTATGTCTATGGACCTACATATATTTCTACGAATTGCCCAAGTCCCATAATTAATGTTTTGTGCCATTACACAACTAGCCCAACACAAGCCTCGGTTCCCTCTCAACCACGTTTCAGGTGAGCGCATAAGTCACGTGCCTTATGTGAATTGATGTTGATGCAATCGAGTGTAAAATGTTGAGCATAGAGGGAATATCCCAAGTTTGTGCCTAAGTGTAACAAGTCCAGAACCGACTAAGACAACTTTGTGCATCCTTTTCTACAACAGTGAGTTAATTTTTCGATGATGCAATCTTTGAAATGAAGCACTAATTTTTTTTTAACTCTTCTATTATCCTTTCCATTTTGATGATTTGGTCTTTAAGGGCTTCATAAGCACAACCCTAGGTCCTTCGCATTGAATATGTATACAAACACCATCAAGATCAGATGTGGTAGGTGGAGCATTTTGAGGAAGGATATGTTTATTACTTTATTTTGGCACTTTATGATGGGCTTACTTACCTCTTGGAATAATGATAGCATAAACCTAGTTAGAGAGAAAGTAGCTACCACAACCTTGAAGGCTAGGAGGAAGAAAAAATTCCTTGTTAACCATTTTAAATTTTACAAATACCAAAATGATAACAACACGAGATAAAAAAGTTAATGCTAAAAAACAATCCAACATAATAAGGAAATCAAAATTTAATTTGAAACCTTAGAAGGACAAAATTTTAGAAGAAAACCTTGATGACAAGCTAAGGTATTGGGCAATGTTCAATAATAAACATGTTCATCAATATGTCTTATTAGATTTTGGCAAACTAGGGAATTAGTTACCTGAACATGACAAACTATACTGCAAAATCAAACTACTATAAATATTCAATAAACGACACAAATTGTTTTGAAACTCACTAAATTTAGAAATATACTAAATATGGAAAGTACAAAGGAGAAACACAAACTTAGCTGTAAAACTGAAATGCTAATTTTTTTAATCTAAAATTGAAAGGGTGATTATGTTGAGTGCAGACTTGGAACAGGAGTTGGTATGGATTCTAGACATGAGTGATGTAATTGAATATTAGTGTAGTGCATTATTTTTTTGATAGAGTACTAATGTTTGATAAATAAAAAACCCTGAGATTTCTAGGTTATCTTCACCTTCACTTGTTTACTCTACATATTGTGCGGGTACCTCCGATCCGATGCAAAAACCATTGTATGTCTCCTTTACTTAAAACCCTAGATCAATACATCAATAAGACAAATTCAATCACAAGGTAAAAAAGGTTTAGCAATTAAATTTTTGCTTGGCCTCAACACCCCCTATGTTGAATGTTAACTACATACCAATACTCTAAAAATGGATCAAACTCCATGTAGTTCTCACATGTCATAGTGGTATGTGTGAAAGACTGGTGAAAAATACTTGATTATGGTGCAATACTAGTGTGATAAGGTGCTTTAACCATGACTTGTAACCCTAGAAGTGTATTCAAACTTTAGCTCAAAGTTGTTATTGTAATCAGAATTGGGAGAAATAGAGAATTTGCTCTCAATGTGAAATTAGAGTTGTGGTAATTTTTAGTGTAGAAGCCTTTTTCTTGAAAAATGGTTTGAAATGTGGCTTTATAGTGGTATTTTTGGAATTCCTTCATATGGGGCTTACTAAATTTGCAAGCCGACCCTTTCACAGCGTTGAATTTTTTAAATTGGTTGTTATTTGGTGGGAAGACAATGGTAGATTCAAACAAGAGAGTGGTGTGTTGTCATCTAATTAGGGTGTTGTTTTTTGAGAGGTAAAAAAAGATACTCTTAGTACCAAAGACAATCCAAGTGTGATCCTAGACTAGTTTACATGAAAAATAGGGACATTCTAGAGTCATTTGGTCACTCAGAAGGACGAGTCATTATGTTGTCACTCAAGTGTGATCCTAGACTAGTTTACATGAAAAATAGGGACATTCTAGAGTCATTTGGTCACTCAGAAGGACGAGTCATTATGTTGAAAGTGACATAAAATGGTCAAAAGGCCTTGGATAAGACACGAGCAAATTATGTTAAAAGAATGGTCACAAGTGCATTATTTTTGTTAAATGCTAATTTGTGTGTCTATAGTGTTTTCCAAAGATATACATTTTTCATATTTAACAATTATCAAATTCATAATTGTTGATTATTATATATATTTAGCATTCTAAAATATTATTGTTTTAAACCTATTAACGTCACAATACATTTTATTGTTTTATCAAAAAAATAGGGTAAAACAACATGACATAATACCATTAACTCTTCTTTTGAGATGAGTGACTTACATAATACATCCCTCATCGAAAAAGAGGACATCACAGTAGGATTGCCACATAGACATAATCCTTCATGAGCAAAAATCATATCAGGGTATAGATTCAAAAATTTATAAAAGTTCAAATATAATATGGTTAACTTACATGACAAATATTATCACATTAATACCTATTATAGAAACATTGAAGAGGGCATAAGAAACAAACTTAATCAAATAGGCAGGGTCAACATTGTTCTATAGAAGGAAGTAAAGAGGTTGCTTTGGGGATTTTTAAGTCCCTGTTTGGTGGATTTGGGAGAGTTTGAATATCCCCTACTTCAGTGTAAAGGGATATAGTCAGCTAATTGTTGTTCTCATGGGGTTGCCTAGTAGGTTTTAGCTCAAAATGTCGAAGGAAGTCAGAAGAAATGAGATAATATGGGATGCTCTACAGATAAGGGGTTTCACGAGGTTCATGCAAAGAATGGAAGGACATGATAGGCATGTGTTGACTTTAATTATGAATTCTTGGGATAACAAAACCTTAAATATTAATGGCGTTCTACTAGAGGTGACTGAAGATCTGATAGCTCATGTTATGGGATTGGAACTAGAGGTGACTAAATTTTACAAAACAGGGAGGGACTTCGAGAAAGAGGAGAGTTTCGTGCTAGAAGGTGAAACACTGGAGGTTCTGCATAATGGGTTTGACTAGGAATCTTTGCCAAGGCCTTTTGGAGAAGTAGTGTGCCACGTGATGTAGTGCATTACCCTTGAAGGTAGGTTCAATGTGGTTCATTGGTATTTATTTATGTTTTTAAACTACTTTAGGTATGTTATTCCCATGAGTCTCCCATTTTACATTTTGCTCTCTTTGGAGTCTTCCATTGTGAATTTCAAAAAGGTTAAATATAATGCACCTAGACATGAAGGGGTAATCTTTCTTATCCACAAGTATTTCAAGGGGATGAACTAGATTACACTTGAAATCCCTAATACCCAGAAAAATAAAAATAATGGAAAACATGTGGATATTATAAAAGTAAAGAAAATTTGGATCAAATATCTTAGCAATAATTCTTCTAAGGATAAAGATCTTAATGTTGTTAAAGCTACTTCAAAATCACAAAAAAGTAGCATTAAGACTCGTTTGAGAAGCGTCACCAAGGAGCCACCTGCTTCTAGCAAGAAATTAGTTTTGAATGGTAAAATAGGGCACATATTTAGGGACTCTATTTTGGTTGAGGAAGAGAATGTTGGTAAAGATGAATTAAATAATAAAAAGGTACTAGAAAGGAAGAAAATTGTTATCTCTGCTAAGAAATTGGATTCTGGGAATAGAGAAACAAGGGAGGTTCCCAAAGAGAAAGAGAAGGATTCTTCAAGTAGGTAGCCCTAGGTTTCGAAAGAAAATTTTAATATTTTGGTTGACTCTTTGACGATAAACAAAGCACGAATAACATGGAGGAAGAACTTGATTTATAAAAATCAATCATGAGATGGTTCATGAGGGAGATCACTGAACTTAAAGGTAAGGTTAAAAATCTGTAGCAAGAGAATGAAAGATTGACTCAAAATAACTCTGATAATGATCTAAATTGACAAATTCAAGGCCTTCAAAAGACGGTAAAATTTCTTGAAAATGAAAATGGAAAACTCAAAAACATCAACTACCTAGTGAATTGCAACAAGGCGGCTATGCACGAAAGGATCCAAAATTTAGAAAACTTAAAGAGCTCATTTGGGTGATCTGTTAAAAACTAGGACTTCGATTAAATGCAACAGTAAACAAATTAAATGTAGTGAGTGCCACAAAGATGTTGTTAAGGAAAATCTACTCCTCCAAATTGATTCAAATCTTAAACATATGAAGAGCTGTTGGGAAGATGTATCTAGCAATTTGGACATAGAATAGGTTTTTGGTACTCTTCTAGCTGCTTTTGGCCTTTGGAATATTTTTAACTACTTTTAAGATGTATTTGGACAATTTTATAGTTGCTTATGTTTCTTTTTTTTTTTTCTCTTTTAAAGACTGGGTGGGTCCTTTGGTCTCTTTTTGTTTGTACTTCTCTCAGGGTTTGGAGACCCTAGTCAAAAAAATCCCCCCTTTAACCTTAATAAAAAATACATATTACAAGAGCATATTCCATGCATATGCGCTCACTTTTAAAAAATTTAAGAAGCACATATTCATACATAATTGGGCACATATGCATGGGTATATGCACATAATTTACAGTGACATGAACTATATGTTTCCACATACATACACATACAATTGAGATATAAGTTCTCGTATTCAACATATTGATGTATAATATTTTATATCAATTGGTACATATTCAGGAGGCATAATATTGGTTCATGCATATATACACACTTTCAAATTCATGCATGCACATATACAACAACATAATTTACAATTGAATGAAAAATAGTTGTCATTCCACTTCAAACTTATCATATTTGTGGTCATAATGGGAACATGAACATTGTTCATCCTCTTTTGATTATGCATTTTATTCTACGTTGAAAAAAATAATACAATCAAACCTACATTCATGATGGAGGCATTAACATTGTTCATTCCCTTTTAATCATGCATTTTGTTTACATGGAGCAAACTTGAGCAACTTTGAGTGAAACTATACAATGAATTTATAAGCCATATGTAGTTGTTGATTCAGTTTCTTTGGACGAATCTAGCTTGATGGTTATCTCTTGAATTGTGTAGATATTTAGGTTAGTCAATTGTGTAATTATTTCCTCATTCATGAACGCTGAAACATGTTGTCTTCCCAACCCAAGAGAGCCTGCATAGTTACACAAATCTGGGACACAATCACCCCAAATATTTATGTGCTCTAGAAAGAAGGCACAAGTTTCTTCAATGCTTCAACAAAGATGCATCATATACAAAAATTTACAAGGGCAACATGGTTTTCACCAACACACAGGTGTACTCTTACCTTTACTCTTTAAAATTTTAAAAAATTAGTTTCAGATTAAAATTGCGATCTATGGAGAAAAAAACTAGTTTTATAAGGATCTAACAACCATCAATTTAACATAGTAAAATGAGAACCAAAGTCAAGAGACAAGATACAATGGGATGCAAAATAGAGAGGACCTTCAATAAAAAATAAATGGACAACCAAGAGTGACTACCTACAATAGAATTAGCAGAATAAAAGACAACTAGACAGAAATTGAAAGCTCACGTGAGCTTGCCTTGTCTTGTGGGTTGTCACTTCGAGCCTCCTTGGTTTGATTCTTTAGCCCTTATTGTGTCATTCTTCCACATGTACATTCGCTTGGACCTCCAAGATGGCTTAGCTTTATTTTCTTCTGTAGAGTCTTGGGAATCCTTCTGGGCCTAGGGGTCAGCGGAGGATCTTTAGCCACTCCTAATCTATGAACATTGACTACACATAATTGAAGGTTTTTCTATTGAGTGATTTGTAGAATTGGAGTTTCAAACTAAATATAAAAGTGCATTGTACACACTCATGTATATTTTATCCTTTTACTCTAGAAATTATATTATTAGAATAAAAGGGGAGCATTTGTAGATACTAAAATCTAGTACTTGATACTTGACAGTGACAAGCTTGTCAAACATTTATCACACATGACTTAAACACGTAAATAAGGTCATAATCTACCATTCTCTCACATTTACACGTTATATTATGAGTTTGACCCTTCCATTTGTTGTTAGACACTTATAGGAACCTCACTATTTGTTTCAAACTTGTTAAATATCGTACATAGACATATATAGACTTTCAATTCAGTCCCCCTTTACACAAATCGATTCTACCAAATTCACTTAGTATCATTAGTTGATACTAACTTGATCTAGTTGGTATCAATCCTCTCCTAACAATGGTTAGTTTTCAAAATCCAACTTCTCTTTAGGTTCTACCCATTTGCCTAATGTGTTAGTGGCATGATAAATTACCTAATTGGACTCATATATAAACAAATCGAGGTCTCATTCAAAAGCGATTGGGCACTTATCTAGTACACATATATACACTATTAAACATTGAGAAAATATGCTCTATTATTTTCATATTGTAAATCTATCACTAGGAATAGTCGCAAGCCAAGTCTAAAGCACACTAAAACTAAGTCAAAACAAACATTGTTAAGTATAAAAGCCAAATCATTAGTTGCATATCTATGGTGAAAGAACATAGTTACACAATCACACTATGCGAGAAAACTACATATGGCTTGATTTTTCTCTTTAGAGTATTAGATATATGAGTAGTGGTCAATCATTAAACAAGAGTGATGGGGGTCAACTCATCGCATTACATTTTTCTTGTTTTTAGCAGGTTTCTAGCCCTCACAAGTACACCTAAGGTTTCAAAGCCAAGGAGATTGATTTCTGGAGCTATGTGCATTGTCAAGGTTCAAGATTGCACACACACAACATAAAAAGATAGAATTTGATCATACAGTCACAATCCCTCATTTTTTCACAAGTCAGTACTGACCAACACAGGGCAATATTGACCAATGATACTAACCTAGATGGGTAAAAGTGTCATACGTAGACATATGTAAATTCCTGAACCAAACAAATCATGGGCCTACTTTTAGCTGATATCCACTTCCAAAATATAGTCACAGTAAGACATGTGCTTAAAAAAGCTAAGTACTCATCCATTTGCTATACATTATAATGATTTTTAATATTTTACATTCACATGTATGCATAAATGTCATATCTTAATACCTAAATTATTTTACAACTTTCTATCTTGTTAGGGTTAATCTTGACTACATTAGTCCAAATTAAAATAAATTAATTAGACTAAGAGGGGCACATTTGTAGACACCTAAATTTGGTATTATATACTTAGTAATATCAAATTTAGCATATATTTGACATACATAACTTGTGTACATATTTGACTCTTGTACACATTTTTTCATATTCGCTTATTCATCTATTGTCTTGGCCACCCCAATTTACTATCATTTATATTCAATGTTTCCATAGTCTATGCCAGAACACTATAATCCTAAGCATATTATTGCCATATTATAGATCATTGATGTTTCATCTCTAGGAAATACCGACAACAATCAGATAGTAGCAATTACAATAGACGTCCACCTCTGCTAGCAATGTCCAGGAACCTTTAACGACTATTTTCAAATTCAAACGTCTCCCTTGAGTCATCCTAAACATGTTTCCTATGTCAATTATGGGTGAAATATCAAAGAGTCATCTATAAATATAAATCAAGCTTGAGGACATTCTTATCTAGAACTCATCTTAACAAGTCTTCATAAGCTTGAGAAATCCATTAGCATTCTCTTGAGACATTACCACAAGAGTATACACATCTGAAAACCCTTCAAAGGAGCAACCCTAGAGCTAAGTCTGAACACTAACCTAAATCAAAGTTGCATGTTGTCAAGCGTTGAAAGCCAAAGCATTACATTTCATTCTAGTGGATCATGACTGAGCACACACACACATAGGTGGAAGAACTATATGCAGTTTGAGCCCTCTTCAGAGTATTGGAACGTAGAAAATGATCAATCACAAAATGTGGATTGGTTAGGGTTGTCTAACCCATCTTTCTAAAACTCAATTTTCTAAGTCGATCTTATCTCGAAAGCGAAATTAGGCTTTCAAGGCAAAGAAAGCCAAAATCAAAATCTATTCACAAGACTAAGGGCAAGCAAAATCACATAAATCATCTATAAGAGCAAGTGAAATAATATGTGGTAGAATCCACTAACATAGTTATATGGGCAGTGCTGACAAATGGTGGACAACATCGATTGTCACAGGTGTCTAAGCTTTGCTGGTAGCAACCGTACAAGGTTTGAGGTCCTATTTCCTGATCCAATTAGTTACAGAGCTAAAACAGATTAATTTTGAGGATTGTGATGTAGATAGTGAAAAATAAAAATTAGAAAATCATCTAAGTGCCTCTATTACCTCTTTGCTTAGTCAATTATAAAAATAACAAGTGCAATCAATCTCCTTTTTACATTTAGATTTGTTGGTTAATATTCTATTTTACCCAATTTGTATTTCAATAGTTTTTATCTTAGTTAGATCACCTAAATTTGAAAATAAATAAAATAAGTTGCTAACAATTAATGTCCACCTTAAGTTTGATGCCCAATTGATCGTCAAAGGACAATTTAGACCTTAAATTTGATCTCTATTTGATTGTCATATGAAAGTTTTTTCTGCTTGCTTAGAGAAGGTAATTGAAAAATTGTATTATCTTGGAAATTCAGTGGGAATATGGACCTCCTTTTGTTTCCTAGAAAAAGTTTTTTGAGCCGACACATTGATGTATATAGATTGAGGGCATATATCACTAATTAACATAAAATTTATAGAGAAAGTAAAAGAGTCACTAATCAATGTGGTATATTATAAATCTAAGATAGACACTTCGAAATTGATATCATAAATGTATTCAAATTATCTATATTTTTATAGTTTCTATATAGATTTCATTATTCGTTGGTATGTAACATATCAATGAGTTAGGATAAACAAATGTTTATCATCCGCCGTATGCTTGACCTCTAATGGGCATTAATATCTAAATTAAATTAAGTCAAATAAAATAAAATAATATTGAGAGCAATTAACCACATTGACCCCTTAAACGATCGAGTAGGGGGTCACATGGATGCTAAGACATCACTGTTTTATTAAAAAAAATTAGTGGGCGTTGTTGAGATTATTTTGGAGTAAATATGCATTGAAGTGGTCCCATGAATTTTAAAATATGATTATATTGTAGCTACAGAGAAAATCTAGGTGGTTTGAATGCGAAAAAGAATTATAAAATATTTATAGAACAAATTTTTATTGGTTGTAAAGTGATTTTAAAGTGCCTAACTATTCTTTGTAGGTACTACAAATCCTTGCCCCCAACGTCCATCCATCTTTGAAAACCTTTCTCCTAAACAGTTGTTGATCTTATTTTTTAGGTAAAGATTCTATTTTTTGCTATCCCATGAAATTTACACTTGCATGGGCCCACCTTCGACACAAAATAATTGCAATTGCCCCTTCTATGGGACTACCCATTTAGTGGTGTAAATAAATAAGAATGAGAGAAACAAATACAATTTACAGAAAATTTGAGCCCCATGATCCATGTACATGTGATAATTGCAGATGGTTAGAATCCTCATGTTACATGTGAAGCGAGTGATAAATGTCCTTATGATGAAATCGTAGAGCATCTCAATTTGATTACAGAAATAGTAATAATTATATATTTTTAAGGTCCACGATGCTAGGGAGTGCTTTGGTTATGCTCTGTGAGGTAGCTTATAATAAATGGGACCATCTCATACTCTTAACATGTAAGAGATACCTTATTGTTCTTCAAATATGAAGCATGTATACCCTACCCCTGTAAAATTTGACCTAATGACCTCTCATACCTTATTGTGCTTCAAATACGAGCCATGCATACCTTACCCCTGTAAAAATTTGACCTAATGACCTCTCTTTTGGGAACACATGTTCTTCACCGTTAAGCCAACTCAAGGGCGCCAACCCCCTCGCCGCCCCGTGGGCAACCGATTGCCCCAACTACTCAAAATTCCCAACCCTAAGGTATCTTTTAGATGATCCGCCTTTTGCTGAACTGGAAGAGAAAGAAGAAAAAGAAAAAGGATCAGATATGGGTAACAATGGCGGAGTCATTCAGCGGCGATGAGACAACACCCTTGTTCAGTTTCCTGGGCGCAGCTGCAGCGCTTGTATTTTCATGCATGGAAGCAGCATATGGGACGACAAAGAGCGGCATGGGTGTCGCCTCCATGGGAGTGATGAGGCCAGAGCTTGTAATGAAATCGATTGTTCCAGTGGTTATGGCTGGTGTTTTGGGTATTTATGGCTTGATTATTGTCGTCATTATTAATACGGGAATTAACCCTAAGGCCAAGTCCTATTATCTATTTGACAGATATGCGCATCTTTCATCTGGTCTCGCTTGTGGCCTTTTTGGCCTTTCCGCTGGGATGGCCATTGGTATTGTTGGCGATGCTGGAGTCAGGTATGCTTTTGGATAGTTGCTTTTCAGTGCATGTTGATCCAACGCCATATGGCATTACAACATAAAAAGTCAAGCTAAAAATCCCTTTTATTGACACAGAAAATGTTTTCTTTTAATCCGATCTTTATTATAGAGTTGTAAGCTTCGTACATGTATCCCGAGTTATAAATTTCTTACATTTAACCCGAGTTGTGAGATAATAAAAAATGTTCAAAACCCCTGCAATCACAGACTTCTAAATACTCTCCCTATTTTTGGAATTTACCACATCATCTTCTTCTTGGGATTTTGGAATTTACCACCATATCATCTTCATTTTGGGACCCCTCTTTTATACTGCTACCTCTATTTTTACTGGTATGCTGCCACAAAAGTAGTAAATCAAAATTGTCACTTTACTTGGGGGTGTTGCGCGTCTAAACTAAAAAATTTCAAAGGCATATTCCAGAGGTCAAGTCAAGAACAAGTCTTAATTGTATGGGGGAATGATATCTTTTTCAAGTTCTTGTCCAATTAATTGGATGTAAGCCCTTCAATAATCTTTTCCTTACCTAAGCCCGCCTGTGATGGAACAAAGCATTTATTTATTTTTTTGCATTTTGCACCAAGATCTGAAAACAGGGACTTGAAAATGACAAGAAACTGGCATTTGTTGAATGGCGCTGTTGTAATCAGAAATATTGGGTAAACATCTATAGGAAAGGACATAAAAACAAGAAAACCATTAAACGGAAACCAAAAAGAACAATAAAAGTGCATTTTAAAAAAATCAAATCAGTGATATTCAAGTCGAAAACCCTTGCCCATGTTGTAGAGTTGCAAATCCTCAATAGGATGGAATTGTTTACTGTTGGCCCTGAAGCATGCTCAGAGTTTCCACTTTTTGTGATGATGTATGGGTGGACTTGTGTCTTTCTCGTTCGGTTTGTGGGAGTGAGAAACTTGTTTGTCTTCTCTGAAGCAATTTTTTGGGCGTAAACTGGTTTGCATGCGCTGATGACAAAATCCCAGGTTTCCAAGATGTAAAACAGAGTGACTTGTTTTACAACCAAAAAATGAGCTTATTTTGATTCAGGCGACAATTGCCAGTACAATAAAGAAATAAGACCAGGAAAGATACCCGTTTGGTGCTCTGATAATATAAGAAACACAGAAAGACAACTTTCTCTTACTCAGTTTGAAAAAATATGGAACATTAGGAAACCTTGAAACATTATTTCAGAGCTATTAATTTTGTTTTCAATGGATGCCATGTCATTTATATTTGATTTCTCGAATGTATGTGCCGTCTAATCCATGTTGAGCCCAAGAGATGCAAGGACTATCTACATCTAGCCAAACGGGATGGGTCTGTTCAATCAGAGTTGCAAATGATAGAACATGCAAAAGAATCGTCAGTTGCCGATACGAGTACAGGTACAAGTATCAAGTACATGGATACGGGGATTTGTTTTAGGGGTTTGGGTATGGTTGGTTATGGCCGTACGAAAATATATACAAAAAATTAAAAATATAACCATATAAGCAAAATTAACCACATAGTATGCATAAAGGAAACAAAATGAGTTAAATAACCACAAAAAATACTCAAAATTTCAAAGCCAAAAGCAAATATCATAATATTAAACGGTCTAACTTTGATTAGTTTTATAAATTTACAATAGGTACATAGTGCAAATGTTACAAATTACATTGTATGGAAAATAATAAAGACAATTCAGCATTCATTATAGTCTATATTAATTTTCATCTTCGGCTGCGATGTCTTCATCATGATATGGTTCATTAGAACCACAAGCAACATCAGTGCCACTCCCACTAGCTCCACTGTGTAGGCTCTGCGAAGCACCCTCCAAATTTGTATCAAGCAATGAAAGGTAGGCAATAGAGGCATCCAAGTCGGTAGTCTCTGGGTCCACATCCCAACACTTTGTTGCCTCTTCCTTGTAGTTAGGTTGCTTGTGTGAGAGAAGACGCGAGTTGGAATGCACATAGACCAAATCCTCCGCCTTTTTTGCTGCCAACTTGTTGCGCTTCACTGAGTGGATAAAGCTATAGATACCTCAATTTTGCTCGGTGGAGCAGGAACTTGCAACCGATTGAAGCAAGCCACAAAGTCAATTTAAATTAGAATTTATAAAAATAAAAAAGTTAAAACAAAACATAGAAAAGAACTAGAAGGGTAGAGAGTTTACAAAAATAAAATTTTACTTGTGATAGAATTTTAATAGTAAGTGGTTGGAGGTGGATGTATGCTTGCCCATGGAGGTACCCCCAAAATTGAGCTTCCTTCTTGTACTTGTCACACATTGCACTAAGGGAGTGACCTGTGGAGGATATGAATTGCGCAAACTCTTTGGTAACTTGGTCTTCTATTTCTTGATCAAGGAAGAGTCTAGAGAATGTCGCCTTGTATCCCTCACTAACCTTAACATCCCTATATGGTGCGATCCTATTAGGTAAAGAAAGGATCTCTATGCTGTAGTATTTGGGCATCAAAACAAAAGCAAGCAGATGCAATAGGGTGGTCATTTTGTTCAACCTTTCAATGAGATGCAACTGCACATCTTTGAAGAACCTCTCCGTGGGATCTTGCTCTTTGGCATTTATGATGAATCTAATGTTTTCAATTATTGAGTCGATTCCATCATAAAGCTCACCCAAACATGGATGATCCATGTCCACATATCTCAACATGCTGACAATGGCTTAGTAAAACTCAACTTATACTCCAGACATTCCCACCATGTATCATCAAGAATCCATGTTTTAAACTTTGTGGCCCTCTAAGAGTTTGTCTGCCTCCATAGACTCTAAAGGTTGTTGATGTCCATGCTACTCAATGCCTCACGCACCTTAACTAGTTGTTTCAAAACAAGGGTGTGTGAGGCAAATCGAGTCTCAACAATCTAACGCCAAATCAAAAAAGTGTTCAAATTACAAACTTACAAAATAAAAAATTAAATTAAGAATAAAAATATATATGATCCATGAATGATATTTAAAAATTTAAATAAAATGTTACCTTCAACAACTGCAACTTCAAGAAGGCCCTGAAGATGCCTTGGTACAAATGATGGTTGGATATGAACATTTGGATTTCGCTCGCCTCCTCATAGACTTGTTTGACCCAATCAATTTTTGCGCCCAATTTTTGCAACATAAAGTTGAAAGAATGAATGGCACAAGGTGTCCAAAATATGTGCCTATACCTCTCTTCAACCAACATGCCTACAACTTTACAATTTTTAGCGTTGTCTGTTATAACTTGGACAACGTTTTGAAGCCATGCCGCTTCAATGGACTCTATCAAGGTGTCGGCAATGAATCGTGCATCCTTCACTTGCCCCTCACAATCAATGGCTCTAAAAAATGAAACAACCCCCAAAAAAAAAATTATGGGAGTTGCTATCAAAGTACAAATAAGAATGCGTGTAGAGCCCAATGCATGATTAAGTAACAACATGCTTTTCACATAAGCATATGCTTGCACTCCGAACTATATGAGGTAGGCTAAGGTTACTCAACCAAAACAACTGCTAAGCGTTCCAAGAAACATTCGCATTCAGTAGAACTAGGGGTGTTTGGGCATTGAACATGGGCTACCCACTGAGAGGGCACATCTAACTCTCGATTGGGATCCTCGCACCCTAATGCCTCGTTCACTAGTAATTAGAGTCGACCCATGCATAAACAAATAAGTACAATTACAACTTCTTATGCTACCTTTGAAGTCAATAAAGCAAGTACTCAATAACAATTAGTGAACATTTGTTATTGGGGCTCGATATCAATCCATAAATCCTGCAGGTGAGTTATTTGAGTCATTACATCCATATTTAAATTGATGGGTAATCATGCGTGTAATTATAACCGCCCCCTCACATGTCGATGATTGATGTAGACGATCAACATAGAATGGTCATTGTGGGTCACAAGCCTTGCTTTCACACAACCATGCTTATCAACAAATACAAATGTCATTATAATTTAAAGAGGATACCTATGCATAAGGGAAGACATTTTAGCCTTTAAGTACATATTAGATGTAATGCAGGCAATGGTGTCAGTACTACTTGCCAAGACGTTATAACTCAATCTATGGCTTGGGTCCTTGTACCCCATTGATTCTGCACTTAGCGTTTAAAAGACTTAACACAACATAGGCAGGGAGGAGAACACTTCCATATAACAACATCAAATTTCGTTTGCCACTAATACTCCTTTGCAACAGGGTTAGTTACAGGCTTGCTCCCAATTGGCAGCCAACTGCCCCATTAGACAAGGCATTGTACAGAATTTTAAATTGCTAACAGGTACAAAGAGAATGGATATCTTGCTCAATACAATTTAGATCCACATAAACCAATCAACTTCTAATAACAGGGTAAGCCACAATAAAATATCATCGAATAATTAATTTACAGTAATGAGCTTATGACGCTAAGTGGTAATGAACTTGCACCTACTTGAATGTTTCCATATTAAGGTCCAAGAACATGCACAAGGTCTCAATGCATTTTATACATGAAAATAGGAAATGAATGGAAACCCACGAATACATCCCTTAGAGATTTTCTAGCTCAACCACACTATGATGGCATTGTGGATATGCCATCATAACCAAGTATATGACAAATGCAATAATACTAATAGCTTTTTAGTTCTTTACAATTCTCCAAAAATGGTATGCCAATGTTTCTAATGCAACACAAATACCTCTATTAATTGCTTTAGCAATAAAATACGTACAAGGCTTAAAACAAACTATTCTACATGCTAAAGCTCAACGCCATATCACTAACATATATATATATATATATCATGGTTAAGTAATTGACATAGCTTCATGAAAGAAGGAGAACAAATGTGACATAGTGCCACAGCTCATAATAATTAATCTATTTGACAAACACAGCTGTAGCTTTAAATTCTTCAATATGCATTAATGTAAAATGTCAAATTGTCATTTATTTCCAGCTTCCAATGAGTCGAGTTTAGGCAACCCCACTTAGTGCAATGTCAAACGTTTTCTACTTACTTCAAGCCATAGAGGGTAACTAGAGTAACTCAAAACATCCAACACATGGCTGTACAAGACTACATTTTCCACCTAATGATTCAATATAGCATCACTCAAAAACGGGCTGTAGATATTGCATCCAACTACTAATCCATAAGAGAATTTAGAATGCTTTAACCATGTCACAACAACCAAGAACATACAAGGTGGTTCAATTTCGACTCCATATCTTTAATGCCAAAATTAATAAACATTATAACACATAATTAAATATAGCCACCTGTTTATACACATTTATCATTTAAATATTGTTCAACATCACCCAAAACATCCATGCCTACATTAAATTCTATGCCATAGCATGGTATCCAATATTTGCATAACGTAACCATTCAATGCGCACTATGACTTTCAAAAGGATCAGAACAACAGTCATATGGCTGTACATTACTTTCTGTAACACAATGACCATGCAAGAGATTTCATATAGCTTGATACTGAAGAGAAAATGCAATCACTACACTCTACCATGGTTTTGTATTCAATTGTTCATAGTTAGGTAAACGGCTAACGTCATTAAATCACGTTATCCTTAAAGCCAACAGTAATAGCAATGGAAGTGTTCGAATGATCATAAGAAGTAATGGCAGCTACTCGTTTGATACACGAACATCATAAGGTTGGCACTAGTAAGAGTACAATATCATGTTTGTAAATTAAACAAGTAGTGTAAATACATAACTCTAATGCATGATAATAATAATCATAAGTTTACGAAGCATATAAAAGAGATAAAATTCATCTTTAAGGACAGCTGTAATCAACTCTAGAAACATTTACAATGTGTCATATCTCAACCGGCATTAGTATCAGTCATTGTTTTTACAAAGATCCAGGAACGAAGAGGAGTAGAAGTACACCAAAGGAAGAGATCAACCCCACTCGTGCAATCCAATGAGCCCAACCATTCGGTGGCCCTAACCACCCCATCCATCAGTTGGATGGTGGACTTCGGCAACAGGGTATGCATGAGAGGTTAAGAGTACCACTGAGATTCTAAGCCACCAGTATCACTCAAGAACAAATGACAAGCAACAAGGCATCCATCAAATAAGAGCATGGACAACACAAATTCAGTCAAACACCAAAAGAAGGCAACTGCCCAACACTAAAAGTTCTTATTTTAATCCTAGGGACCATACAATCCGGAAGCATAACATAACCACTTGGAACAGCCCCATGAGGCTTCTTGGAACTCATGGAAACTAATCTGATATAGATTCGATTCCATAAATCCCGAAATCATATGCTTGCAACAAACACAAGTACTTAAGCCTAGCCAAGGTACTTTTCCTAGGGGTCAAGGAATGATTTCATGGTGAATCCAACAACCCTCTAAACTGATTCAGACAGTATTCCATTGTTTCCGGAATGTATGAATAAATACAACTAAAACCAAACAATAATCAAATACCACAATCGATTCAAGGAAGGCCCAACCAACTTGTTTTCCCCCACGAGATATCACCCGATATTTATATGACTGGTCACAGCCAACTGTATTCCTCATACCAAGAATAAGTGCAGGTTAAAATTTAAAAAATAAGGGAAATTAGACCATGGCTATTCTAGCCCAAGATAAAGGTACAACCCTTCATTCTACCAAAAATCCCCAGTAGATCAACATAGTCCCTAAAGGGAGGCAAAACGAATTAGCCACAAATTTAAACCGTCCCCCAAATCCACCTATTTGACTGTAACAAGTTCATAGCCTTCACAAAAACCACAACAACATTCTATAAGGAGCCATAATTACAAAATATAATTGCCTATCATTGTCAAGCGGCTGTTTTAGGATCCCAGTATAAATAAAAGGAAACATACAAAAATTTTAATGAGGACCTGCTGAGGTGAAGGGCAAAATCAATTATTTCAATTTTGCTGATCCATCATGAAGTCTTACGACTTCATAATGGATCTTTCACTCTCGTTACAAGGATCCATCCGGTTAAAACCATATCCAGCAGAGTTAGGAGAATGAGACGGGTATACCATCCTCAAATCAAGTCACCAGGCCATTAAATTAAATTAAGATAAAAACTGCAAAAATTAAATTGCAGGTCACAATCCAAATCAAATATGCACAACGAAATCAATGACACCCCAACAAATGCTCAACAGGGTATCGGGGAAGGCTATTTTAAGTAACCAAAATTTCTTTGCCTTTACCCACAGGGTAAAGAGAGCAGCAGAAAACTATAACTAGAGTTTTCATCTAAATGCCATGGCAGAAAATAAAACGGCTATTGCAATAGCCTATGGATTGTAATAAACTTTTAAACAATTTAATTATCGTGCTCCGCCCTTATTAGGGTTACAAAGGAAAACATTTAATTTTTAAACCAGCTGAATATTAATTTTTTATTTTCACAGAATTTGATTCTAAATAAAAGCATATAGTAAAAACCCTACTCCAAATTACTTTTGAAAATTAACAAAATTCCTTTGCAACCCAAACCCCCAAGGTTCTCCACAATTTACCATTAACATGTAGCACATAAAACGAGTTCTACACAGCCCAAGGGAGGATAATGTCATCAGGGCGTTATGGACTGTTCTAAAACTCCACAAGCTCAATACACAACTAGAAAACCCACAAATCAACTTGCAATAACTAAAAACCACTTACAGGTAAAAGTGCAGGCTCCCATGGAGCAGATTGCCCCTTCCCAGTTTTAACTCGCCTCTCTCTCTTCTCCCTTGCGTAGAGTTCCCGACCCTCAACACCAAAGAAACTTGCGTTAAAACCAGGAGAAAAATCTTTACTTGCAAAAACCAGGAGAAAAAACCTTACTTGCAGATTGGTAGGCGGCTGTGGGGAGAAGGTTTGTCTTCTGCTCTCCTCCATTGCCAGAAATGAGCAACCTCTGATCCCCAATCTCCCCACTGTGAACTCCCAAGCTGCTCTCTTTATAGCGAAGCTCAACCCCCAAAATACGTGCCGAACAAGCTTCAAAGTCTTCTATGGCCCTCCATCTACATCCTCCCAAAATGTCTATTCTGCCAAAGAGTTTGGGCCACCAACAAGATCAAAGCCCCTTCGCCATGCTTCCCAAGAAGCAATTTTGGGCAATTATGGCCAAAAATATAAAAGAATGTCAACCCCCAACAATTATGCATTCAATTTATTAAAATCATGATGGTGGTGGTTGGTTAAGTCCGAAGTCCACGGGGGAGTTAAAAGACAGCCCCATCATGACCATTAGCCAAGTCAAGCCCCTCATGGGGTCCCAAATATATCCAAAAAGCATTGTCGCTAGCCCATGTGGAGCCAAAATCATCATGACTTCCAACAAGCATTTTAACCTCAACATAATCTAAGGTTAAGTGAAGCAAAAAGTAAGCACAAACAAGGTTTAATCAATTGGGGGAACATCATACAACCCTCAAGGGTTCAATCGAACATAATCGCAGCCAAAGATCAAAGTTAACAAGTCAAGGCGATCAATCAAAACATGAGTAAGAGATAACTCGATAAATTTGACAAAAGGCAATTTTAAAATTATCGCATGCAAATGACATCAACACGAAATCTCACTCCAAACTAGAGATGACATTGCAAAGACGAAACAAAACACAACTTGAAAAGCAGTAAAGAAGTCAAATGAATAATTATGGCAAGAACCCATAACTAACCGGTGGCTTTAGAATCCCTATTTCAACAATTTTACCAGTTAGAGTCATATCAGATTGCATATTGACCTCGTGGCTCTGTCTACCTTGCCATCGAAACACACCACCGAGCCTAGCTCAGTATCCTGTCCTCGCAGTCACTGTAATGCAACATTATATATATATATATATATATATATATATATATATATATATATATATATATATATATATATATATATATATATAAATAATAATGAAATATTGAAATGAACAGAATAAACATGATATCACTGAATCAATCATAATCATATACAACAATAATGATCTAGAATCATAACCAATAAACATCATACCAAAACCAATATATATATATATGAAATACATTAGCAATATATATATTGCTAATGTATTTCATTATTATATATAATGAAATACATTAGCAATATATTTCATTATATATAATAATGAAATACATTAGCAATATATATATATATTGCTAATGTATTTCATTCATATATATATATGAAATACATTGCTAATATATATATATATATATATATATAATAATGAAATACATTGCTAATATATATATAGCTAATGTATTTCATTATTATATATATATATATATATATATATATATATATATATATATATATATATAAATAATAATGAAATACATTGCTAATATATATATAGCTAATGTATTTCATTATTATATATATATATATATATATATATATATATATATATATATATATATATATATATATATATATATATATATTAATGAAATACATTAGCAATATATATTAGCAATGTATTTTATTATTATATATATATAGCTAATGTATTTCATTATTATATATAATGTATTATATATATAGCTAATGTATTTCATTATTATATATAATGTATTTCATTATTATATATCATAATCATATACAACAATAATGATCTAGAATCATAACCAATAAACATCATACCAAAACCAATATATATATATATATATTGCTAATGTATTTCATTATTTTATATATATATATGAAATACATTAGCAATATATATATATTGCTAATGTATTTCATTATTATATATAATGAAATACATTAGCAATATATTTCATTATATATAATAATGAAATACATTAGCAATATATATATATATTGCTAATGTATTTCATTATTATATATATTATATATATATATAGCTAATGTATTTCATTATTATATATATATAATAATGAAATACATTAGCAAAATATATATATATATATATAGGTTTTGGTATGATGTTTATTGGTTATGATTCTAGATCATATATATATATATATATATATAATAATGAAATATTGAAATGAACATAATATAAGCATGATATCACTGAATCAATCATAATCATATACAACAATAATGATCTAGAATCATACCAAAACCAATAGAAGTGATACCAACACATAATATATGCAACACAATTAATAGCTGCATTAAACAATTAGCTAAGATAAAACACCAAGCCAATCTCCATGTCTTATATAACAACTAGAATGTATCAAGCAAATAGGGTCATAAAATCAAAAACATTGCCCCTTTAGGGCTTACTGCAACCACATTTATCAATGGTTTATTTGTTGTATCTTTCCATCCATTGGAAACGATGGATACCCTTGTCTCGATCCACGAATCCCTAATGGGCTTCAATGCATCTTCAACTTTTTTTTTTTTGGTCAACAAGGTGGTTCACACCTTTTTATACCCGAGGCCAGTGAACTTTTTAGGGGCAGCATTGATAGATCTCACCATATCTTGCCAGTATGATGATCTATCAACATTAAATGGCAATGCACATATATAGAGACAACGTGCAATACTTTTCTCTACTATGCCTCTTAACTCATTCTTGAATGACCTTTCTAATGGGTTTGCATCTTTGGTTCTCTTGTGAGCAAGAGGTGAATCCTCTTCCCCTATGGCCACGTCAGGTGTAACAAGAAATGGGTGTGATGGGGCACCCATACTAAGACGAGATTGATCAATAGCCACATGGGTCGATCCTTTCTTGCTGAAAGGATGGTTTTGTCTTTTATCAAAAAGGGCATCTGCTTCTTGGTATTTGATGTATGCAAGACCCTGTGCATGTGGCAAGCCCTTTCTTGGTTTTCCATATATGCTTGACCCACCACAAATTTTGATTCGTTTGCTTGGAATTGCACACAAATGGGCTTTCATCCGTTTATATGAGCTCTTGTATTGATAGCCACACTGTGAACATTGTCAAAGGAAACACCCTCCACTTGGTAGTTGTTCAAGCAATGTCACATACTTCTAAAGAGGGGCTCGAGCACTGACTCTGGAGGGTAACCCTTGGCCCACTGAACTAGCATTTGCATCGGCAAACATTCTAGCAAATCGAAAATCCCTTTAACACCTAATAAAATTATAATAATAATTAATATTGATATATTTAGCATTTTGAAAGAATCTTTAAAATTTATTTAAAAAACAACAAAAAAAACTTACAAAATTGAAAAAAACGTACCTTGAATGAAGAATCCTCCTTGTTGCTAGCTCTTCAAGCTCTTTGGTGCGAAATAGGTAGAGGTAATGGCGTAGATTTAGCACAAGGAGTTTCAAGCTTATGCAACTGAAAAAATGAGCAAGAGTGAACAAATATGCATTAAGGGGTAAAAATGCAATGGAAGGTAAATGTGTTGTTATCGTTTGATAAAATGAGTGTGATGGTTACTTTTAAGGTTGCAAATGCACTTTCAAATGTTTTTTGAGGTCCATATTTGACTTTGGTGAAATAAGGAGGGGAAAAAAAGCTTTTCTTGGATGGGTATGCGTAAGAAACACGCAGGGTACATCCCTACCCATGCGGGTATGCTCGAGTATGTCCTCAAATGTACCCGAGCATTACCATAGGGATAGGGAAACGTACCTTGCCCATTCCCTGCACGTACCACCCGTCATACCCGTACCTAGGCGTATCTTACCCATACCCAGGGGGGCTTAGGGGTGTATCCAGTAACGTAGAAGGAATCAAATAAGAAGATACAAAATAGCCATTACACATCCATGAAATAATGTGAGTAGAGTTGCTCTTCTATTACTAGGAACGAAAAAGAAAATAAATGTATAATGCAAATATCAAACTGTGCATATCCTGTATATTGAATCCTGAGAAGAATTGTAATGGCGTTAATATGTTACAAAAGACCCCTAGATCGATGCACAAATCGATGCTTGCAGGGTATTCATTTACTCTACTAAAGAGCAGAAGAGATATTTATTACACTACATCAAACAAATGGTTACAAGAACAATTCGTGTTCTAACCTACTTATCTTCCGTAACTATCATCGATTTGGAAGATGAAGTGTTGATCCGCCATCTAACTTGGAATTTGTAGTAGAGATGATCTGTTGTGTTGCACATGTGGAGCCTGAGAATCTGACAGTTTATTTCGCAGCATTATTTGCCAAGAATGCGAAAACAACGAGCTTCCCAAAGGGAGTTTTGCACAGAAGGGGAACTTTGCAACGAAGAGGAGCTTCGCAAAGAAGGAGAGGCACTCCACAACAAAAGAATTGCTTCGCAACGAACAATTTTGTGAAAAATTCGCAAGGTGTGTGCAAATGCCTTAAAAAGCTTGAGAAAGGTGCGCAAAAGCCTTGGGAAGGTAAGAACCTAATCCCAGGGTGCCTTGGGAAGGTAAAACCTGATCCTTGAGTGCTGGTGATGCTCTGATCACCATCTATTCAGTGTATTTGCTGTTTTTTATTCATTACTTTCTACTAGTTCTGAAATTGAATTTATAAGAAACAACTCATCTTAGTGCATTAAAGTTTTAAACATCTTTTTCTTTAATTACAATCCCTTTCCCGCTCCAATTTGTCATCCGTATTTAAAGTTGTTTCTTGTGGTTAAAAATTCAATTTCAAAAAAATTGCTTTGGAATTCAACATAACCATAGCCATTAGTCATGTTACTATATATAAGAATAACGCTGTTATTGTCAAAAGAAAGAAAAGGTGTTACAACAATTTGTGTTTAACATTGTTTCTTGCATTTAAAAATTCTAAAATTTTAAATTGCTTTGGAATTCAACTTAACCATAGCCACTAATCATGCTACTATATATAAGAATAAAGTTGCTATTGTCAAAAGAAAGAAAACTCTCGAACCACCAACCCATCCATTTTACTGTGGAATGATCTGCCCCGCCTACCAAAAATTTACAGTAACCAGTTCTGCGTGAATACTTCCCATCTCCAACATCGGCAAACCCTTGCCCACATTAAGAGAGTTTGCAAACTTGCCCCCTCGTCTGTTTGGGGATTCTAGGTGGGAAGCTGCCATTTCTCGCATTGCCACTTTTCTTTGGTTTTTTGGTAAGCGATTGGCCCTCATCAAAAACATGAGCGAATTTTGCCTCTGTGAGAGGTTTCAATCGCCTTTCCCAGGTTTTAGAGCATTCTCCTTAGGGCGAGTCTTTACAAAAACAAGTCGCTGTTCTCAGACAAGAAATCAAACTTGATGACCTCCATTAAGCTCGTGGGGCTCAACTACAAGCTCTCTTTAACTGGCTCAAAATTAGTGATAGAGTTTCCAAGGAATTTTTCATTAAGCTGAGGGCTCGCAATTTTGCCACTCAAATAAAAGCCATTAAGGACGTTGGGGATTGTCCAACTAATCACCCAGACATCCTTCAAGCTTTTGTTCAGCATTATAGACAAGTTTTTCAATCTCAACCTTCTACGAAGTCTCAAAAAGTGGCTTTGCAAACTTGCTTGGATGTTCCCTACAAACTCTTCCCTTCTCAAGGAGTAGCTTGTGATCAATTCCTCTCCATAGAAGAACTGCATCAAGTGGCAATGGTTATGGCTCAAGCCAAAGCTCCGGGGGTGATGGTTTTCCTTGCAGATTCTACCAACCTCTTTGTGATTGTGTTGGCCTTGATTTAAACAAAGTCTGCTTGGAAACTCCTTCCCAAGATTCTTTGGGCAAACTCATCAATAGGGGTAATATCAAATTTATTCCCAAGATCGGGGATTCTAAGATAATTTCCAATTCGTGGCCTATTACTCTTTAGAATGTCTCCTACAAGATTATAGTTAAAGTTGTAGCCCTTAGGATTAGGTATTTGCTTCCCCTAATCATTTAGTTTGAGCAAACAGGGTTTATATGAGGGAAATGCATCCTGGATAACAACCTCGCAGTTTGGAAAGGTATGGAATGGGCTCATACCTCCAAGCAAAAAGCTATGTTCATCAAAATTGATTTTGAGAAGATTTATGACAGTTTAATGGCCCTTCATTTTAGCCATGCTTCAAGGTTTAGGGTTTGGCCCCGAGTTCATTTTATCTATGCAAACTCTATTCCAGGATGCTTCTGCTTGTATTACTATTAATGGCCATCAATCTGAGAGCTTTGGCTTGTTTTGCTCTATCAGATAAGGTTGCCCTCTTGCTCCTTCTCTTTATGTGCTTGTTGCTGAGGGTTTAGTTACTAGTTAAAAGAATATACTAATAGAGGGCTTGTCCAAGGCATTTCTTTACCCATTGTTCCTCATAACTAGCTTGTTAATGGGCATTTTGTTGATGATTCATTTCTCACCCTTCAAGAGTATGAATAGGTGGTTTAGAATGCCATGTAATGCCTCCAAATGTTTTTGTTTGGCCTCCGAATCTAGCATTTAATGGGCTAAAACACAGTTTTACAGGGAGAGCTATGGTCTTTTACCTTCTTGGCTCAGTGCCTATCAATGGAAATGGATTGCTCATGGGGAAATATTCAAGTTGCTAGGCATTTCCGTTGCTTTTCAAGCTTCTTCAGTGGACCTATGGAACTATGTTGTCCTCAGAGTTGAGAAAAAAATATCCTATTGGATTACTAAACCTCTTTTCGCGGTTGGTAAATTTTAAAAATTTTCCAAAGTTCTTACAGCTACTCACGTGTACCATTCTTGCTGGGTTCCCTCAAAAGTAGCCTACAAGAAGCTTGAGAAATTGCTCAGGGATTTTTTGTGGGCTAACTCAGAAAGCAATAAAGGCTTTCATCGAGTGGCCTAGGATATTTGTTGCCAATCGAGGGAGGTTGGAGGCCTTGGTTTGATTGACATTGCTAAGCAAGGTCTCACTTTATGTGCAAAGTGGATTATTAGAGCCATTGAAGGATGAGTCCTGGAAATTTTTTCTCAAGAATTGCATCTTTTTAGGGGCTCCTTAGGGTAGAAAGTTCTAGATGAACCCAGGCTTTCAAACCCTATTGGTAACCCCTGTTAGAGTGGGCCACACTTGAGGATTGATAACTGGATAGGATCAAATGCACGAAGGTGAAACTATATGGAGTAGTGAAATTATGAACACATGAGAGGAAAAAGCTTCACAATGTGCAAAAACATTCACATGCAATAATATTCTAGGTTTATTATAGGTAAAAAGTACATGGGAATGTACATTGTTGTAGAAAAGTTTCTTCATTTAGCTCATGTGCTTAGTCACGCGCTTAACAATCAATCCAAAACAGTTCTATACTTGATACAACTAGCCACAAGCATACTAAAAGTTTGTGATGCACAACATTTAAACACACTACTACGTTGGCATCAATTTCACACAAGGCGCAAGCCTTGTGCGCTCACACGAAGTGCAATAGTGAAGGGACCGGGGCCCCTGTTGGCCTAGTTGAAACATGGCATAACCTTAGTCTCAATGGGACTTAGTCATTTGTGAAATGGGCTTAGGCGGTCTATCGACGCATGCCATTCTGGATAAGATCAGGAGGTGCAAGCCTATTCAAGGGAACTAGTCCTAGTCATGGTGGCTCAAGTCTGTATTGGACTCGTTACACAACTTTCAAGGGCACAAGTCTTTTGGCACAAGTTCATGTTTGGCTAGTTATAGCTCTTAATGGTGTAAGCCGTAAGGATAGCGAGTTAAGTGTCATTTAGCGCTTAGTCAAATCAAGGGAATAGCTTATGCTTAGGGGTTCATTCTTCAAGTTAGCGTTGTAGGCACGATTACTAGGGCTCGGTTTCAACACTTAGTTGATTTTACAAGTATATCAAAGTCGTTATATTGTACAACAATACCATTAGGGAATTGGAATAAACCTTTACGTCCCAATACATTCAAAAATGAAAATTATCTCATTAATCATATAAAACTTAAGTCGTAATCATATAATAGTGCTAAATTATATGAAATGGATCAACAACCAAGTAAATATGCAATGCCATTTCCATTAAATCAAAGTTCATCAACAGAGTATAGTTCATAACATAAACAAAGCATTAGCTCATTTCCTACTTACTCATGCCTAGCGGCTCACAGACGAGCAACGGCTCACAGACGAGCTTGGGCGCTACAATGCATATTCTTCTCAGTATCCATACTAACTCAAACTATATCAATGGCCTTCTCAATTTTTATAGAGCTTCGCTAAGTTAATTCATCTCCCCATCTTTTTCAGGTTCGAGCTTGTTTTATAGGCAGGGGAGCATCTTTGTGCCAGGTCAGATGGGCACACGTCAGGTACTAAGCTGTCGCTGGGGGTCGTTATTTCGCTGGCTCCACTACTCTGACACCTGTGCTCTCCAATTGCCATGTGTAGTACTCAAAGGGATGTCCCTTAAAACCTGGGTGCTAAGCAACTGCCTACCAGCTGACGCAATATCTTCGAAGATTCTTCTAGTTGGTGCCAAAAGTACCAAAAGAGTAATGATTTGCAACGATTGCTTCACGCTAAGCTGTGCTGAGTTGGCGCGGTCCACTAGGTAGCAAAAAAAGGGGCCCAACATACATTATATAATCATGTCCTTACATCTTCATGAATGTGAAATTATCTTCTCCAATGATTTTTATTAAATACCTAGGTGACACCTAAGCAAGCTAACTAGACCGTGTAGGTAAAACCACATGGTGGGAAAAAATCTACACCAACACCCCCCTTAAGCATAGCTTAGGTGGGTAGAAGAATTGGGTCCAACAAAGCTTTGATGAAGTACCCATGTACATAGCAAACAGAGAACTAAGAAGTCCCCATAGAAGATGTTGAAATTGTCTATAGTAAAGCTCATAAAATGAACAAGGTTGATGATGAGATCCTCTGCGTAAAGACTGAAAAAACTCCATCTGCATCGAATAATGTTTCTTCCTTTTGTCAAAGGAAGAACCCTATGTGTGTACTAAAAATCTGTCCATTCCACAATGGAGGATGAAGGTAGCAGTACGAAGATCTTTGAATATGGTCCAAATCTGAAATGTGACATAGGTCTAGAGAGATCATGCACAAAAATTGAAGGTAATGCCACAAAAGTGAACTTGTCAGAAGAATGCCATGGAACATTCATTGAAAGAATGCCCATGTGAAGTGTGGAGCATGGCTCATCCATTGAAGGAGAATCCACATGAAGAGATGAGTCATCAATGCTCTTAATAGGTGCACTCACACTATTGATGAAGACGAGACAATCCTCCAAAGAACAAATCTGTGATGGCTCTGGAAGAGCAACATTCTGTTGTGGAATTGATGTAGATTCTATGAAAGGACAACTAAGGTCTGGTAGAAATTCATCTATTAGTGGTGGCTCGATAGAAGGAAGAGCATTGTCCATCAGGAATGTGTCATCACAAGAAATAAAAGTAGGAGAGAGTATAACAGTCTTCGAAGAGACAATAGGATGATGATGAGTGATAAAAATCTTAGCACAATCTTTGAAAAGAGTCTAAAGAGTGCTCCAAATAGTGGAGGGACACTCCATGTGCTCCACATGGTGGTGTATATTCCGTGAAACATGCATCAATAAGTGACCATAGACACAATCACAAGAGTTGGCCCAATCATTATATTGACTTGCATCAGTGGGAGTAGGAATCTGTCCATATAAAAATGAAATAAGGTCATATTCGATGAGCAATCGTTTCATGTACACCCACCATGAAGCATAGTTGGTCTTTCCAAGAAGAACCGTTGGAGAAGAATCAATTGTCCTCATCTAGTATCTCACAATTGGAGATAAGTGAGTCGACATGACCACAAGTAACCATGCACACTCAACGTGATGGACGTTGAACTCGGTAAAAAATGTGTCCAAATGAGCAATATGTGTAATACTCACCAAATTCCCCCAATATTGCATAGGTTGGTACTTTTTATTTAGTGCGTATACAATTAGCACATTTAAGTGCATATACAATCAACCCATATATAAAAGCAACACAAGTGTGAAAAAGAGAAGATGAAATGCAACCCCTTTGAAACTACATAGGATTAATTTTACAAGGCTCAAGAATAACATAGAGATGTAGAGCTTTAAAAAACTTGCACTTTCAAAAAAAATGACACCTGAAAAGGAGCTATAACTTGAAAATTATGTGAGTTTGAAATTCTTAAAAAAAACTTCACCTTGAAAAATAAATATTTTGGGCTTGCAAAAGATTTGACTCGACTTTTCATGAAAAAGTTAAGCCCCCTTGGGCTGGTTGTGACCAAGGGTTAAACTCCCATGTGACTAGGGGCTAAGGGTTAGGATCATGGATTCTGTTGTGATCTCGCTTGCATTCTTCGTGATCTCGGGTGTTTTCAATGGTTCGGTGGGGTTTCATGTATATCCGTGCAAACTGTACTGTCAAAGTCTTTAAATGAAAATCAGACATCATTGGATTTAGAAATGTTAAAACCCTAGGAACGGTTGTAAACATGACCTAGTTTCATAAGAGGCATTGTGAAGTTTCTTCCTCTCACATGTTCATGATTTCAGAGCATTCGATCCTCCCATATATGATTCCAGATCAGATCCTTGAAAATCTTGAGATAGAAGTCACTGAAAATCAATTAGAAGGCTCTTTTCAGCTGTATAAACCTCCAATAGAAAAGGCTAAAGATGTTTATAAAAATTTTGAGTTGCTTAAGTCTAAGGTTGTTTATAATACTACTTTCATGTCTTTTGTCCGTCTTTGTATTAAGTCTGTTGAGCTTGCTCTTACATATAAACCACAAAAATCATTCCAAACAACTCTATTTCCATTGTTACCACCTGAGGAGATAGAGTATATCAGATTCCATAAGGATGTAAAGTTTGTCCATTTTGGTCTAATCCATGTCTATGTTACCCCTCTCATACCTAGTAATATAAAACCAGTGATGTACTTGTCTCTGTGTGATCGTAGACAAACTAGCTTTGTCCATGCTTGTTAATTGTCTAGTATTTCTAAATTAAATGATGGTGTTATTTGTTACGAACATGTTCCAAATTGGTCTATTGTAGTTTGTGACAAAGGTTGCCAGGAAGTAAAACATGGTTCTTTAGATTGTTGGGAAATCTTTTCCTTAGTTTATGGTCTTGACATGTTTGGAGAGTTTAAGTATGCTTCTGTAAATATCCTCATCTTGTATAGTATGACTAATACTAACCATCCCAAAATCCTATAAAATTTGCCATATGCTAGAAGGCTTAGCGGCATTGTCCAGCTTCAGAAAGGTCACATAGCTACCATAGATATACCTCCATCTTGAAAACTGGACTGGCTAAAAGCAGTCACTCCTAAAATGAAGGGACAATCAAATATTCATGATACAAATTGTCGATCTGTTAATATTCTCCCAAGGTCCCTGTCATTTAAATCTTTTGAATCTGGATCCTCTTCTCCTAGGAAAATTGAAGCATCTTCATCCTCCCGAAGAGCTATTAGGAAAGGATAAATTTTATTTGAAGATGAACCTGTCAACCAGGGTCTAGATCCTAATGATCTACCCTATACTTTTATGAGTCTTCCTAGAGAAAAGACTCTTGAATTCTACACAGAGGATAAAATCACTCTATATAAAGGTGGAAGATGGCCTCATTAAGGAGTATATAAGCAGTCAGAAGGAACTGTCAGTTATTTTTTCACTTCTTTCCAACCAATGGGAACTGATCCCGAGCTAGCTAATGAATTTAAACATAGAAATTATGTTTCCAGATTCAATTCTCATTTTTCAATTTTTTTTGATGATTTATGTAAAGATGTCTTGTGTATAAGAAACTCTCTGGCTAAAATTCCTATTATTGAAGACCATGTTCAGCATATTAGGAAAACTTGTAATGAGATTCAGACATATGCAGATCAGACTTTAAATTATGTACGCCCTACTTCTAACAAGGTCACTACAATCCACCAGAATCTCACAGTCTTCAATAATCAGTTGAATGATATTGATTTGAAATTGTCTTCTTTAGAATCCAGTCTAGATTGGCTAGTTGCCGAAGAAAAGAAAGACAGTTAAAATTGAAGAAGTCCAAGAAGCAGATGTCCCTGCTCTACCAGCCTATGGAACTTCCTCTATTAATTTTGGCAGTAGTTTTTGACTCTCTAAAAAGCCAAAATCCCCTGCTACAAGCATGATGCAAAGAAGCCAAATTCCATTACAACCATGGTATCTTAATATTGATGACATCCTAAATCCTTTGAATGAAATCACTGCCTGGTGTAATTCAATGAGAGTCATTTGTGTTGCTGCAAATTTTGACCCTCCTACAATTGCTTTATTTGCATCTAAATATCTATGGGGAATTACCCATAAATGGTGAAATTCCATGATTGAACAAGAACAAACACTTTGTGTGCATAGGCAATGTGATCCTCTTGCTACTTTGTACCATATGCTAATAAATGAATTTGTTCCACCGGAGGGCAACAAAGAACTACAAAATCATAAATGGCTTGTGAAAATGCAGTTATGTGATTTGAAATAGTTTGAGCAATATGCTAAGCAATATAGATCATTGGCCTATGAAGCAAAATGCTTCAATGATGATTCTGTAAAAAACAAAAATTTTGAGTCCCTACCTTATCATTTAATTGACAAAGTTATTCAGTATATTGATCTCAAGGGTCTCACTATATCAGCCATGTCTTTGTCTGATGTCATTGATTTTGCATGCCAAT
This sequence comes from Torreya grandis, assembly GCA_037957365.1. NCBI lineage: Eukaryota > Viridiplantae > Streptophyta > Pinopsida > Cupressales > Taxaceae > Torreya > Torreya grandis. Next base: position 2,770,342 of record JARHVA010000539.1, on the reverse strand, counting down.
AAGCCATGCAACTTGTTTTTGACATTAGAACCATGCATAAGCTTAGCAAGCATCAAGCATCTCGTATTGCTCCCAATTTTCTTGAAACTACACCCTTTGGATGTAGGCAATTTGTTGCTTCCAAGAAACATCAGAAGCAACACATAACGCATCTCACCTTTAAATGTCGTTCTTTTCCTCATCACCGTTCCTATGCTCCACTACACCGTTTCCTTTGCAAACGTCGTACTCTGTGCTTGCTTTCTAATAAAACTATATGTTATATCTGTAGAAACCTTGGCCATATTGCTCCTCAATGCTCCTGTAAAAATCTTGCTGTCAAAGCTGTTTATTCTTCTAACACAGCAGTGTGGTGGCATATAATTGATGAACAAGAAGATTTATATGATCAAGAAGACATTTTTGAACCCATTCTTGAAGAAGTCTCTTTAGACGAAAATGATGATCTCCAGGATGAACTAGACTTGGAATCATTAGCAGATGATTTAGAAAATCCTTTGACAAGTATGCAGAGACCTTAGAATAGATATAATCGATCTAGATTTCCCAGAGAGGATCTATAATATGAAGCATGGGGAAAGATGTCATGAGGTAATCGTGAAAATGAAGAATATCCTCACAAGGATAGGAGAAATAATTGAGGTAGACAGCCCGATATGCCTCGAAGGCCACCATCTGTAAATAATCCTGTAAATATTCCTATGCAATTCCCTAGTTCCTTTAGGCCAAGTGAATCTTGGATCAAGAACAAGTTTACTTCTAGAGAGTAGCCTCTACAAATCCAATCTCTAAGATGTGATGATGCATTTTGTACATATTTTAATAAATTTGATCCATTTTTAGAATTTGATCAGTAGAATGAAGAAGAAATTCTTGATGAATTCTACACCTGTCCAAATGAGGGAGAATGTAGCAGGGCATTTGTTCAAAAAGAACCAGAAAAAGAAGATGAAGAGGAACCTGCTCCTATTCACATTTATGATCCTTCCAAGCATAAACTGGTATGTACTACTGTACCTACATTAGAAGATCTGTAATCAGTTTATTTAACTCGATTACTCAATGGAAGATTTGCTTAGTTCATCACTATAGAGTTGAATGGAAGATTAGTTGATGCTCAAGTTGATATTGATGCATCTCTTTTTTTTGCTAAGCCTCCATTGATAAACGATTGGCAAAGATTAATAGAGTCACAGTGTTAAAGAGTCTGGATGTCCAAGGCAATAGTTTTACTTGTAATCTCTACAAACACCAGCAACCATTTAGAATCCAAGACAATATTCACTTGTGATTTCTTTACCCATGAGAAAATCCCTGTAGATATCCTATTAGGAGGTGCATTTATTGACATATACTCACCCTATGGATTTACTCCTAAAAGTGTTCTCTTCACTATACATAATGAGAGATCAAGAATTCCTAGATTGGTGTATGCCACAGAACAATTTTCCAGCCCAATGAGCCGGACTCCTAATATTGAAGTCCTTCAGAACATAGAAGCCATAGGACTGAAAATAAAAGAAAATATATGTTTAGATAATCCTCAAAAGTTTTGGGAAAAATTTATGCCAATCATGAAAATTAAGATCCAAGAGGGAAAAAGAATGAAAATAGGGAAGAAAATCCCTATTCTAGCACATGACTACTAGGATATGGAAAAGCAGATTGCAGAATTCCAAGAAAATGGCTTTATTAAGAAATCTACCTCTCCTTATTGTTGTTATGCCTTTATGGTAAACAAACATTTTGAGCAGAAAAGGAGAAAGAAAAGAATGGTTATAAATTATAGACCATTAAATGCCATAACTGAATCATATCCATATCCTATACCAGATAAATCCTATTTGCTCGAGAAAATAACAAAGTGTAAATATTTTTCTCAGTTCGACTGCAAATTCAGATTTTACCAAATAAGAATCAAAGAATCTGATTGTGAGAAAATTGCTTTCAGTTGTCTTTTCGGTCATTTCTAATCGACAGTGATGCCCTTTGGATTAATGAATGCTCCTGCTTATTATTAGGGCCATATGGACGACATATTCAAAGGAACATCATTTTTTTTTTTGTGTGTATAGATGATATTTTTATTTTCAGCATGACTCTTGAAGACCACTTACATCATCTTCAAGCATTCTATGATCTAGCCTGTAAGGCTGGTATTATACTTTCAGAAACAAAAATCTAGCTCTGTAAAACATAATGTAATTTTTTGGGAATGGTAGTCCAGAATTTAAAATTATAGGGTCAACCGCACATCAAAGAGAAGATTGTTGAATTTCTTGACATCATGGATAAGCCTAAGCTTCAAGCATTTTTAGGAATGCTTAACTATCTTAATAGCTTTTACCAAGATGCAGGTGAAGATAGATTCATTCTACAAGCGCTGTTGAAGAAAAATAATACTTTCAAATGGAATTCTGAACATTCTCAGGCTGTTCAGAAAATCAAATCCAAGGTATAGAATCTGTCTGCTTTGTATATTCCAAATTTGACAAATTCATTGTATATACAGACGCTTCTGATCATGCATGGGGTGGTATTTTAGTTTGTATTGATAAGGACCAGGTATATGTTTGTGAGTTTGCCAGTGGTGTGTTTAGTGAAGATGTTTTGAAGTGGATTTCTTTAGATAAATAAATCTACGCTATTAAAAAGTGTAGAAAAATTTGCTTTGAAGATCATGCATTTGTCTCATTTCATCATCAGAACAAATTGTACAAGATTTTTGACTTTCAAAGAAAAGGATCATAGTAGGAAAGATGGTTGAGGTAAATATATCAGATGGGAAGATTACTTTAATCGATTCAATTATACTGCAAAACATATTTAGGGAAAGAAGAATGTGGTTGTAGATTGGCTAAGTAGACAATATCCTGTATCCATGATGCAACAACCCGATCCAATATTTAATCTGACCCGGATACTAAATAAGAATTTTTTTGAAGTCAAGGTGATGCTTCAAGAAGAAATTCTACAACATGGTTTAAATGAGGCCTATCTCAGAAGATCTAGAATTACCTCCATGATACTTCAGAGTACAGGAGTTGCAGACATTTCTATAGATCGTAATCATGGACTAATTTTTATCCATCGATTAAATAATAATCTCCAACTAATCCATCTATGTGATCTAGTTAGACACCTTAATCATAACTGGGCTATCAAAATGGGTCATCAAATCTCTCAAGATAATAATTGGGCATATGCTTTTGTTCAAGATCTAGGACCCACTACAATCAATCCAGAAGATGCTTTGGATAAAGAAACAATTGTTAAGACAATCATCAGAAGACACTTAGTATGGGAATCCTACTTTTCTATACAAGTGATCCATTCAGTACTAGACAGTGGTCCCCAATGGGTCAAACTTTTCAATACAAATGTTATTTCCGTCCGATCACTATTGATGACTTAGTGACTGAAGTGGAAGCAGTGTTGGACCCACAACCATCTACTGAGGAATCTTCTGTCGGTTCAAATGCGTCATTTAGCCTTTGATGATAAGGAGGAATCTACTTTTTTTAAGTTAAAGCAATGACGAGACAGACACCACCCAGGCAAAGATTGCAGGTAGGACCTCTCTCTTGCTATAAATAAAGGGTTTGTGTGGTGTTTTAGGCATCAAATTTTTTTGGAGTCTTAGTCTAGAAAGTCTATAAGGTGTATGCTCTTTGCTTGCCTAACCAGGATCTTGCGAATCAAAAACCTTACATAAGTATTGTAATCATTTTTTTTTGTAAAGTTTGAAGTTTAAAATAATATTGAAGCCGTAGCCATTCGGCCCTTGCCTACTGTCGTGGGTTTTCTCAGCCAGGAGCTATCCAGTTATCAATCCTCAAGTGTGGCTCTGATACCATGTTGGAGTGGGCCCCACTTGAGGATCGATACTAGATAGGATCGAATGCACGAAGGTGAAATTGTATGGAGTAGTGAAATCATGAACACATCCAAGGAAGACACTTCATAATGTGCAAAAGCATTCAAATGCAATAACATTTCAGTTTAATTTAGCTAAAAAGTATATAGGAAGGTACATTATATAAGTGGAAGATAGTCATGTCCTCACATTCTCATGAATGTGGGATTATCTTCCTTAATGACCTTTATTAAACACCTAAGTGACATTTAATCAAGCTAACTAGACCGTGTAGGTAAAACCACATAGTGAGAAAAAGCCTACACCAACAACTTCGATCACTGTTAAGATCTTTGGGATGTTTGTTGTCAAAAACATTTGGAAGGCATGGGAAGCTATCAAACCATGGTTGATTTGGAATGGTGATGGGTACAAATCTGGCCTATCTATCAATTCTCACTTGCTATGATAGTCCCTTGTTATCACTATCAATGAGAAAATTTTGGCATTAAAATCTTGAGGGATATTTTTGACAAGTGTACCAGATCTTGGCTCACTTGGGAGGTCCTCTAGGATAAATTTAAGTTAAACCCCCAAGACTTTAAATCTATCCTAGGATTAAAGCTCTGCGTCTCTATCATCGAGGCATTAAAATCTTGAGGGATATTTTTGACAAGTGTACCAGATCTTGGCTCACTTGGGAGGTCCTCTAGGAGAAATTTAAGTTAAGCCCCTAAGACTTTAAATCTATCTCTGAAACTCAGATGGCTGTGTAGATTATGCCTTGCACAAAATTGGGTTTATTGCATCCCCTCGATGGTGAAAGCATTGGAACTGGTCCACTTCCACACCTTTGCTTCGGTACAAACCCCAACTTGGTTATCAATGGTTTTCCCCAGCCACTTCTCCCTAGGAGGTTCTCAACAAGCGTTGGCATCTTAAAAGCCCTCCACATATTTGGAATTGGAGAGTTATAACTGTCTAGGCTGATGTTGTTGAGCTCAAGAAAGCTATTTTTGCTTGGTGCTTGTTATACCAGAGAAACGCTGCTACATATGGGGATTTATCCTCTCAAATGCCCAACTTGTGGTCAATTTGAGTCCCTCAAACACATTTTCTGGTTTTGTGTGAGGGCTCAAGATGCCTGGAATTGGATTCACTTGTTCTTCCAATCCTATAGACCTGAACCATTCTTTTGGAACATCATCCTTCTAGGGGATTTTGTAGTCCTGCTTGCAAAGTCCAAGCAAATTTGACATATTTTCTGCATTGAAATTCTTTTAATACTATGGAAAGTCATAAATGCCACTACTTTTAATAAAGAAATCCTAGCCAGAGATTTAACTCTATCTAACCGAATCTCTGTGCTCTCTAATGTCATGCTTCAAATTCAATTGCACGCTGACAAAGTGGAAATGGAGGTTTGGCATCTCCACACTCTTCTCGAGCACTAGGGCTGTGCTCTGTGCACTTCAACATAATTCCATTGGAGGATCCCCAACATAATGGACATCATAGAGACTGGACTTGGAGGGGATGTGGTCGAGCAAGGAGTTGCGGCCACCATAGATCATGCAGTTGCTCTACCTTCTCCTCCTTCCTCCTAGGTGGGGATTTTCTCCCTCTAGCGGATTTGTAGGGCAGCCATTGCCCACTGGCCATGTTGGGTTTGTCCTTCTGGGCAAGGAAGGGCAAGATAAGTTTCCTAGTCTGGGTCTTGCAATTTCTCCTTGCCATGAGCAAAATGAAGAGGAAGAAAACAAACAAGAAGATGGTTGGTTCGTACTTGATACATCTCCCCCTCAAGGGAGAGGTTGGGGAGATAACCCCGATAGTCCTCAGCCGCCTCCTCCGTCTGTAGGTCTGGTGGCTCCGGCTGCTTTATATGCTTTCTTTTTTTGCTATGAACTGCTGATGTCAGCTTTGATGTAACTGTTTAGTTGCTGTTGCTTCCTGATTTTTCCAGTACCCGTCTTTTTGATCGTTCTTGTATTATGTTTTTAAATTATTAATATGATGCAAGTTTCAATTAAAAAAAAAAAAGAAAAGGTGTTAGTGTGATGAATGAGGGTACTCAACCTAGACTTGAAGCGTATAGAATGCCAGTCAGAGATTTTTCGATTAATATTTTAACATTCTTCTTGATTTTAAAATTCTAAGCATGTTTGACCAAAACTTCAGAACAGGAAATAAGCCTGCATAGTGTCATGACCATGGCTGTCAAGGTTTTTCGAACTGATGTTGGAGGAATTTATTTTCACATCTGTGGAATGGTGATACGGAATATAAACAATGATTGATTGTGTATTTGTGATTGGTATGTGTATGTAAAATAATGCCTAGTCAAACTAACACTGCTTATGATTAGTGTCAAAATAATGCTCTCTGGCAGGGAGGTTGACATTATAGGTTTACAGTGGATGATCCCTCAAGTGCTCTTCATTTTTTAGGATTCCAACTTGCTGTCTTTTTTGTGGCTTATTTCATGGATTGCGTTTTCTGTGACGTAAATTATGCTTTTGGGGCTGGTTCCCCTCTATAAGCAACCACACTGGTATAACTATGAAATGGAAAATTCAATGAAACTCTGATGTGTAGGTGTTGATGTTTTGGTTTATCGATTATTATCTAAAGTTAAGTCGAGAGATAAAATTGAACGTTTATTGCAGGGATGATTAAAGTATTGTATATACACTTTTGGCCTTTTTTATTATCTTCTAAGGATTGTTATTAGAGCGGCGCAGAGCTGGGTGAAAAAGTAGTGTCACATACTTAATGTTGTCTCCCTCATGTTCAAGCTATCTAAAAATGCTGAATTGTTCCTCTTTGCAGAGCAAATGCACAGCAGCCAAAGCTGTTTGTTGGTATGATTCTCATATTGATCTTTGCTGAAGCTCTTGCACTTTATGGTCTTATTGTTGGTATTATACTTTCGTCTCGAGCGGGTCAGTCACGAGCAGATTAGACAATTTTGGTTAGTCTTATGTTTACGCATTTCATTTGTCAGTTTTGATATAAAGACTTCCATATTATGCAGTGTAAAAATGCGATCCCTGATCTCAGGAGTTAATATTTCTATTTAATTGTTTTTCTACCAGTTGCAATTTAAGATGTGAATTTCAAATTTGAAGCATCTACAATGATGTATTGACACGGAACAAATGAGTATTATTATCTCAGGAGTTTTTAACATTTCCGCAAGGTTTAATTGCTATTCTATTGATTGAAATTTAGGACATGAATTTAATGGTGAAGTTTGAAGCACCTACAGTGATGCTATTTGTCCAGGGAACAAATAGAGTTATTATTCAGTACTTAAATATTTTGATGAAATTTCAATTGTTGCTCTACCGATTGCAATTTATATATGAATTTAATGGTCAAATTCGAAGAATGGATAGTGATGCTAATGATTCAGGGAACAAATGCGTATTATTTGAGGCTTCTTTCGGCATTATATTTGTGGAAGATTGTGATGTTATTTGCTAAGTACTTGACACTTCTATGGTACAGATTAGGTCCTTTCTCACATCTTTCCTTTCTGCGACACATAAAAATGAAAGGAAATAAGAAAAAGGGAGAAATGATTAAAACGAGTGCTTGCCCTCTTGGTGGATGACAAATCATACTGTAATATGGATTCTGGTTAAAAAGCCCGTGCTAGAATTGGTCCAGGGGAAAAATCTGTTTAATCTGGAAAACAATATTTCATTTTATTATGAGCTTGACTCATTAATCAAATAAACTAGAGTGCACATGAGCTAAATTTTCACCAAGGTCTCTCGTAATGATCATAATTAATATTAGAGAATAGTAAGACAGGTTTCTGTTAGTCATTAGTTTCCTAGATCAAAGCATATTTTGTTCAAAGTACACCCAGGTTTTGTCATTAACAGCTGCAATGTTCTGTTGATGCATTGCTGCAGATTGAAACTTGGTTTTCTTAGATGCGGGGTTGTCACCATTGACTCTTGGTTTTCTTAGAGATGCAAAGCTGTCACTGTGCTGGAAATTCTAGTGCTATTGCTCTTTTTGAAATATAAGCATTTTAAAACTTTTGTGATCCATTTTTCTACCTTTTTATTTTATGGAGAAGTCCTTTAATACTCACAAACATGATTTATCTCCATAACATTAATGAATGGCCCCGTAGATCTACATTTGATGAGGATGGCTAACCACATTTAGAAAGATGCAACACCATAATTCACTTTTTAAATCATGAAATGGGACAGACGAACTGGTTTTCATTTAGTCCAGGTCCTGGAAAGCAAACTTATTCTCCCACACTGGTGATCATTTATGCGTGCGTACCGTTAATGTCTGAATGCTTATTATCTGAAACTTTGGCATTCATGTCTGATACATTCCCGAAGGGCAGTAAGCATGAAATCAAACTCTTAATTTATCTTTCTGTTGAAAACATATCTAAAGTTTACATAGATTATGATATTGTATATATATGCTGATTTTTCATAGTGGTTCATGGTATGTATATGCCTATATGTGTGTTCGCATACTCAAGAAATCGAGGACCCATTGAAAATAACTAGCAGGAAACTTCCTTGAGGTTTTTATGAAACTTTGCATTTTTTTTCTTCTAATCTGATACATAAGCATGAAAGCAAACTCTTAATCTATCTTCATTTGTTTGAAACATAAGTGCAGTTTACGTATATGATATTGTGTTTATCATAGTTCAACTACTCGTTGAGTACTATGGTGAGTTTTTTCTACTTTAGCTCACGACCCTGTTTTGGGCAAGTTATGGCAAGTATCGCGTTAGAACTACTGGGAAGTACTTGCGAGTCTGAGCGCTAAACTCACCTATGCGGTTTGGACATTGCAGATGCGGTTTAAACATGGTTTTGATGCTGCATTGGCTTCTTTTTAAGCCCAAACACCCACACAATTTTATCACACAACATTTGAGCATCATTTGATCGAATTGGAGGGACTTTAAAGTGGATTTATAGAGTAGATTCGAAGAGTTTCGATTTTTAGGGTTTTTTTTTCAATGTATGTAAATTCTTTTTAAAATATTAATATTAGGTTTCTAAATATGATTTACAAATTTACATGCATTTCATTTCTATCTTTGTAATTTTATTTGCAATATACACAATTTTTTCATAATTTATGGATGAAATATTTGGTTTTTTCCTTTGTACATAGGGTTTATTTTTACGGTTTAGTTTTTTTGTTAAATGTTTTTTTTGTATTTGAACATGCTACAGGGTTGCATACAATGGCATTTAGCTCCGCATTAAGGTCAACGTCAGTGAGTGGAAGTCGTCTTGGTATATTGTTGCTTAAACATATGTCATCATTGCTCTGTTCTAGGGGATTGTGATTTGCACTGTTGATCAAATTTTTTTTTTGGAGGCATCAATTGTCTCAAGTACCATATCACATGTATTTCTTCTGATGGCATCACGTTGTGTCCCAATACCATAGAAGAGACAAAACGAGAGATGTAAACAAAGTTTGTATTGTTAGATGAAAAAGAAACTAGAGAGAGCAAGGGTACACACAACTATAGCAACAACTATTACTTCTGACTCTACAACGTAAATAGAGGTATATATGACAGAGTGTGGGCTCTAGTCGTGGTCCACACATACAAGACACATCCACCTCATTTAATTGGAGCAAAGCCTAATCATAGTTTTTTTTGTATCTAGAAACATGTTGCAAATTTTTGTTGCAAGGTACATGGTGGAATAAATAGGTGTACTAGGAAGTAGATAAGACGTGTGTGAGTTTTTGGTATTACAACTACCTTCCCTTCAACATGCTAGAGAGTTTGTACTGGGAGCATTTGTTGATGATACTGACAATTGGAAGGAAATGGTAGAAGACACCCTCTCCAAAAGACTTAAGTGAGAGGTTGTTTTATAATGTTGTTGCAGATGCATAGTCAATTATGTAAAAATAAAAGCAATGGTGAATATTCAGATGCACCGTTCTTTTAGATGGGTGGACGAATGAGAGGAACTACACTCATATTAAATTTTTAGTGGCTTCAAATGGTGAAATGATTTTCTTGAAGGCAATTGATGCCTCTAACAAAGAAACAAATACAAAAACTTTGAGCTTGACGTTGGGGGAGGTTTTTTTAAAGGCGAACATCAAGAATGTTGTGCAAGTTGTCACTGAGAATGCATAACATATGTGGCCACTAAGTGATTGCTTAAGGAGAGACATCAATCATTATTTTGGATCCTTTGTGTGACCCATTGCTTTGACCTTATTTTAAAAGACATAGACAATTGATTGGGTGAGATTGGTTGTAGATGTCAAAAGCATCACAAAATATATTTATAATCACCCTTCGGTTCTCAACTTGATGAAAGATGACACCAAGGGGAAAAAAATTGTGCATAAGGTGTCACAAGGTTTGCAACTAAATTTTTAATGCTGCAAAGAATTTGTAGTTTGTTGACACCATTGAAATTGATTTTTGTGAGTCAAACATAGTTAGACTCAACATATTCAAAGAAAGCCAATGGAGAGAGGACCACAAACATGGTTTTTGATGATGCATTTACAAAAAGTGTTGTAAAGATCATCAAGGTAACTTCAAACTTCAATTAAATTTTTTAAGTCAAGAAAGGTGAATGACACATCATAAGGGCCTATTGATTTGGATGACATTGGTCCCTACAATGATTGGACTGTGCAAAATGAGGAGACCCCCTTGTTCACAGAGGACAAGATTGATGATTTCGAGGGACAAGCTATGGAATGTGTAGGTAGTGGTACACCAAAATCAAAAGAGACTAGATTGGATGACATCTTTGTAAATGATGTCGAATATGAGGCAGAGGAATCACTGCCATCTAGTACTAGGGTGTAGTCGGAAGGACAACCTTTTTGGTGGAGTGAGGAGCCACAGGGACAACCTTTTTAACAGAGCGAGGAGCTGTAGGGACAATGTTTTTGGCAGAGTGAGGAGCCACAACAGAGTGCGAGGACTAAGCCCTCTTAGTCTCCCCAAAATTTCACTAGAACGGGGAAGAGGAAATTGTAAATTCTTGTAATTTGTAACTTGCATGGATATGCAATTTATGATGATAATTTTCAATGATAAGCATCATAAATTCACAAGTATAAGTTATAACAATTATTAGTTGATTGTTGTATTTGCATGACGATGTGATTTCATATTCTATTCGTATTCAAATATAATATAAAACACTTCCACAACATTTTATAAACTCATTTAATACACTTTGTAATTGCGATTTGTATATATGTGTATTTTTCAAGTATTTTTTTAAGTTGTCGGGTATTTATCGAATTGATTTTTTTTGGTTTGTCGAATATTTTTTTATTATGTTGATTACTCATTATTTTCTAGTATATGTGTATTTTCATGTTCACATATACATGAGAGTGTGGCCCTATTGAAATAAGTAAACATAATAGAAAACTTCCTCAAGGTCTTCTCTTCAACTTGCAATTTTTTTTGGTTCGATACATAGCCAAAGGGAGTTAAGAATGAAAGCAAACTCTTGATTTATCATCATCTATTGAAAAAATAACTAAAATTTATGTAAGTATGATAGTGTTTATTATGTTGATTGTTCATATTGGTTCATGGTATATATCCCTATCTACATGTTTCACATACTTGAGAGCTTGGAGCTGGTAAAGATAAGTAACATAAAAGAAACTTCCTTGAGGCCTTTTCTACAACTTTGCAATAATTGTTGTCATATACATACCCATAGGGTGTAAAGCATGAAATAAAATTCATAATTTATCTTCAACTATTAAAAATATAATTAAAATTTACATGGATTTTAATTATTTTTTTGATCCATAAATTGTATAGATGTTTCATAACTAATTTATCAATATGATTTTGTTATATACATAAACAACTTAGTTGATTTGTTTGTTGTTCCCTTAGCATTAGCTCAAGAAAATGAGTTAATTTCTGAAAGAAATTAAACAAGAAAGAGTGACAAACATACAAAAAATAGAGTTTAATCCAAGGGATGTTTATCGTGGAGAAACCTAATGTGGGAAAACATCAAAAGAGTAAGGCCTTTTCTCTTGCGACCATCTTCTAGTGTATTGTATTATAATGAACACTTACCCAAGAATGGATGAATGACCCTTATAGGGCACATGCAATTGAAATCAACAAGAACACATTGAATAGTCAATCTAAAGCTCCAAAGAAGATGAAGAGACATTGTCTAATGTTATTACTCTTATTTTCTATGCAGCATAGGTAGAAACATCATGTCACATTTTCCACCACCATGACAATGGTGTAATTGCGATGACACGTTGAATTTCCATTACACAAGACAAACTATTATGAAAAATGCAATCTCCACCATGCAATTGGTGGTTTTGTCACTTCACAAATTACCTTAATTTAGGAACCTTCTTTAGCTTTTTCTTGACTCCAAGGTGTTTGGTTCACCTTAGATGATTCAAGAGTTAGTTTAGAACAATCTTTTGTTACATCCCGATTCTTCCGTAAGCAAACTATTTGATTATCTATGAATATTTATAGTTGACATATGTGATTTGGTTATTTTTAATTAAGATTTGAGATATACGCTGTTATGGGATGTTGATTATTACTTTGGTTATATTACTATGAGCTAACTATAGTGCATTCTTACATTAAGATCATGTTGATTTATTATTTCAGTTATATGTTATGATGAAGTATATCATGCTGTTATGGTTTAACTCCCTACTTGTTATGAGTTTGACGTAGAAGAACTAAACCCTCAAAACGTGACGGAGGAAGATCATCATCAGAGAAGGTGAGGTAAATGAAAATGTTAGAGGATGACAGAGAAGTTAGCTAGAATCCTACACACACCACATTATTATGACATGTTAAACACATAATTGAATGGTTAGCCTAGTATATTTTCTGCCATTTGCATTTAGATAATATATTACACATGATTAGTTTAGTGTAGCAATGATATAGAGTTAATTTTTTGTGTTTATGATTTTGGTGTTTTCATTAAATTAAAAAATGTCAAGCTTAGAAAGAAGGGAGCAAAATAGGAAGATGGTGCAATAGCTTGGAGAGGAAGTTGGTTTTAAAAGCAAAAAGCCACATCCCTTTTCATGTAAAGGGAATTAAAAAAAAGATAATATATTGATATGGAAAGAGAGGCGTAATAGGCAACGTGAGAGAGAGAATTGAAGGAGAAAAAGAAGAAAAAGATATCAGAGAAGGAGCAAGTAGAGCATTTTACCAAGGAGGGGATGTAAATTGATTGCTTATATTTATTAAATATTACAGTAATAGGTAAAATTAATATATAAATACGTGCTTATAAATACTTTGTATATATGTCAATCTGCAGTAATAACTAAGTAGGATATAAGCGTCAATTTATATAGTATTATAGTGACTTGAAAAAGAAAGACAAATAAATACCTACTTAGTATTATAGTGATATTTAAAACCGTATTGAGCCAAGTATCAAATACATGAATGAATATATATGTTGGCTAAAACGATATACACAAAATTGGAAATGTGAATATGGTGGCCTGCTAAATCCACTTCGGAACTTATATTATACAGTAGAAAAGTAAAATCACTACAGTCCATCCTTCGTAAATATTTACATAGGAAGAGTAGGGCGATCCCTGTAGAAGAGAAATGATTCATGCAAAGTGAGGAGATTTAGTAAACTACTAATTTACCTTGGTCAGCGCTTACAATTGTGGTAAAATGATGTCCATATGCTAATAATTATTTATTTATATAACATAATCGATGCATAAAAAGTCCAAAGGATTCAACTGTAGCGGATTTGTATACAAGACAAACTTTTAGCATGGTATATATAGAAATACCTCTCCAAAATTCATGTCTTTAGATCAATATTATGATATGCATAAATTAGTCGATCTGCGATATGGAAGTCGATCTAAAACTGCTAGAAGAATAGGACAACATGGTGATTTATTTAAATATATGTCACATACTATATATATATATATATAAAAGAAACCTTTGTATGTATATTGCATTAACGCCTCAGACCGTATATACATATCTGTACAAAACCATAACCAATGAACAACAATATTAGTAAGGCGTACCTCAATTGTATATTCATACTATTTATATTGTGCTGAGAAAAATACATAGGGCGACTTGAAATCAGAACTGCCCTATTGTTTTGTATGTGTTAACGTCTTAATTGGGTGATCTGATTACTTTACTTAATATATATTATATACTAATATTCGTTCAGCTTAATTTAAGCGAGATGTGAATATTCAACTTAATATAGTTGATATATTAAATCATTAAGTTATTCCATAATTACTAACTGATTTTAATGAGTTGATATATGATAATAAATATGAAAGACATATAATTTAAGTATATATTGACGAATTATAGACGGTATAAACAAGTTATAAGAGTATAATTTGACCATGACGAGGGTTTGTATAAAATATCTATTGGTTTAATCTAATCTCTTTTAAATATTTGACACCTGACGAAAATAAAGTAATCTAGATGTAAATGTAATCTTTCATGTGAGGCATTCATGATGTATATTACAATTCCTTAGAGTGCTAATGAAACCATGTATATTATATTTGTATGAAACTTACTATATTAATGTGAACAAGTGAAAACACCTTTGTAGTATGTATCATATTTCTATGGTGTGAATTTATTAATCTAGAGATTATTATAACTAATCCTAGACTTTAGGAGAATAGGACACCAACCTTATATTGTGAACACAGCTCCTAAAATATAATAAAAGACAAAAACGGAAAAAAGATGTGAAATTAGGATTTCATGGCAAACGTCTTTTGATGTTGTGTCTGGGTGTTTATTTTCGAGTAATTGTGAACTATAATATTATAGGATGTCATATAATATCTTTATTTGAAATTATTTATAGTAATTAGAGAATTTCAATTCAAATATACATTGTACTTAGATGGTAGTTGTTATTCTTATTATTATGTGTTAAACAATGATGTGGAGATTCATTTATATGTTTGATGGATTAAATGTATGTTTTTCGATTATTTCTGTACTCAGCATGTATGTGTTTGCTAGTAGGAGATAGTCTATATAAATCTGTGGTTATGTTATGATAGCCCAATCTCGCATTGACATTTTTGTGTAAGTAGTGAGACGGACTTCACTACCTAACTAACATCACAATGTCAGATGAAAGTAATTCGATCAAGTGGTATGTTTGAAATTGACTGATCATAAAGATCATTAACTATTGAAAATTTTGGTCAAAATAATATTAGTTAGACATTGTCATTTCATGTGTATAGTTTACATATTTATGTGATATCATGTTTAAATGACTTTCTTTATGGTACACTGCATGTTTTAAAAAATCATACAACACACGGGTACTAGCTTGTCTTTTCAGATCCCCACACTATTATTATCTATTCATCCATGAACGAAGGGCCATTTCTTAATAGAAGATTGTGAGGGGGATCGTTGGTCCGTGGTTTGTGTGGAAAAATGCTTGAATGATGCTCTCCCTCCCCATAACAATACTTACATGGAGATGACACTTGAGATTGCCATTGATACTAGAGTTTCAAAAAACTCATGCTCTGTGGAGTCATGTATATTGTATTTGTACTTTGTATAATACTTATTATTGAAAATATTATTCAAATGAGCTATAATTATTCACTATAATACTTTGATAGCATTCGCTGTAGGATTGTACCAGTTGTGGTTGGAAGATTGTAAATATTTTTTATATTTAGTATGTTATATTTCATGTTGGTAATGATTAATGATGTATGTAGTATGCTTCATTATATTTATCATACTTAGAGTATTTATATGATCACTGGTTAGATTCTCTCACTGTGGTGTAATCTAATTATAGTATTTATGTTTTTTTTTAAATTTTTTTTCACATATTTCTAGATAGATCCCAGTGGGGATGTTACACGTGGTATCCCAGCTATGGTTGGAACACTAAGACTGAATGAGTCCACTAACACTTTTGTATCTTTCTGTTTACAAAAATAGAGATGGTGAAAGTTAGAGTATCTAGAGAGGGTCCATCAAATGCCAATGACAATAACCCTCTATTTGATCCTAACCAACATGCCGTAGAACAAGCGATAAAGTTGGATCAAAGCTTTGCGATCATGAATGATACCAAGGATCAGATTACATCCTTGAAGTAGGAAGTTCATGGCAATGGAGATGAAAAAACATTAGGAAAAACTTGAGGAGCAACCCATTGAGTAGGAAAATATTCAAGATACGAGATACGAGAGTCCATGTAGCTACAGAGTTGTCTAGGGACATGAAAAGGGTGAGTCTACCTAAGTTCGATGGAACTATTCTAAGTGATGGGGCTAAAACATGGTTGACAGAGATGGAGAAGTATTTCAAGATTTGAAACTATTCTGAGGTCATTAATGCAGTTTGGGGAACATACCAGTTGGCTAGTGAGACAACTACGTGGTGGGCCAACAAGAAGTTGAAAATGAATCTTAACTTGACCACCACTACTTGAGAGAAATTTGTGACATTATTCAAGTCACAGTGGCTTCCATAGCTTTATTTTGATCAAAATTTCACAAATTTTTAGAATTTGAATCAGAAAAATTTATTAGTGAATGAATACTGGGAGTAGTTCACTAAACTTTTGAAGTACGTACCTCAGTACCAAGAAGATGAGATGTTCAAGATCAAAATTTTTATCGTGGGATTGAGACCTCAGATCAGTGGAGAGGTAGCTATTCATGGACCTTCTATCATGGATAAGGTCTTCAAGAACATAATCAAATAAGAGCAGAACCTGAAGAATCTTGCATAGGCCAATGATAGATTTAAAAAAAAGTTTGGAAGTTCTAAATCAAATTTTAAAAAGATGAATTGGAAATCAAGGAGTGGAGACTCCAAGAAGCAATTCAAAAGTCTGAATGCTAAATTCAATGATAGATCAGGCAACAAGAAAACAAACAATAGTTTCAAAGGAGGTTTCAAGGGAAACTAGTAGGTTGATAGGAAAGGACCACTTGGGGGTTGTTTTATTTATAGAGATGACCACTATGATCATGATTGTCATCATGAAAAGTCAAAAAATAAGGGTTCAAATCCTCAGTAGGGTAGTTTACAACAGTGTATTCATGCAATGATGGATAATCGATAAGTTGAATTTCAAGCATCATCCATAGAGTTGTCAGATACTTTGTTTAATCTTTCAATTTTTATTTTGATAGATACAGGGGGTGCAAAGTGTTCTATAGCTCTTAGAATTCTTAGTAAGTTTCTTAGAAGAGCCGGAGTTATGGCAAATGCATGGTTAGTACAATATGAGAATGACTCAAAAGTCATGGTTGACAAGTGTTTAGTTGAAACAAAAATTATGTTACCCAAATTCACAATAGTAGTAGATTTGTATGTAGCACTACTAGGATCATATGATGTGATCTTAGGATTCAAATGACTTTCAAATCATAAGGCCAAGGTTGATTGCTACTTGAAGAAGGTTGAGTGTCTAGATGATTTTGAGAATCAAACGTTAATTCAGGATGAGAAAAGAGAGTTGAGGCTTAGACATATTTCTACTATGTAACTCAAGAGGACCCAATGAAAAGGGTGTCAAGCATTTATCATCAAGATAAATGAAATGGAGGAACCGAATGAACTATATCTCAAAGATTATCCATTCCTTAGGAATTTTTATGATGTGTTTCTAGAAGAGTTTCTGGGATTACCTCTTAGATGTGAGTTTGATTTCTCTATCGACATTATACCTAGTTTAGAATCATAGTCTAAGGCACCATACATGATGACAACCACTAAGTTGGTTGAATTCAAGGCTCAAATCTAGGAACTATTGTCAAAGGGGTTGATTAGGCCAAGTGTGTTACCATGGGGTGCACCAGTTGTCTTTTTCAAGAAGAAAGATGAAACTCTTTGACTTTGCATTGATTACATTATGTTGAACAAGGCAATTATTAAAAATAATTATCAGCTACCTCGTATATATAATATTTTTGATAAAATGTAGGGAATAATGGTCTTTTCTAAGATTGATCTTAGAACGGGATACGATCAATTGAGAATTATGGATGAGGATATTCCGAAGATAACTTTCAAAACTCGTTATGGGCATTATGAGTTCACCGTGTTATTGTTTGGGTTGACTAATGCATTGGAAACATTCATGAATCTCATAAATAGTGTGTTCATAGATTATTTAGAACACTTTGTTTTAGTTTTTTTGAATTTATTCTTATATATTCTAAGAATGAAGAGGAACACCTTCAACATCTAGAACTAGTTTTGCAATGGTTGTGAAAGCACAAGCTGTATGGAAAGTTATTTATGTATGCATTTTCTAGGAGAGAGTGCAATATCTAGGACATTATTTCTATAGATGGTATTTCTGTAGATCCGGCTAAGATAAGAGCCATTATGGAATGGCCGGTGCTAAGGAATGTGCATGAGGTAAGAAGTTTTATGGGATTAGAAGGTTATTATAGGTAGTTCATTTCTAATTTTTTTGAGATAGCTAATCCAACTATGTCTTTGTAATGAAAGAATCAAAGATTTGTCTGGATAGAAAAGTGTGAAGTAGATTTTTAGGAATTGAAAAGAAGGCTTAATTCAACACCAGTGTTAAGAGTTCCTGACCTCAATGGTCAATTTTTAGTGATCACAAATACGTTAGGAGATGAACTAGGAGTCCTTATACAGGATGATGTAGTGGTGGCTTATGGATCAAGGAAGCTAAAAAATTATGAGATGAATTATGCCTCACATGACCTGGAACTTGTGACAATTGTGCATGCTTTATAAGTCTGGTGACATTATCTATTAGGAAAATTGTTTGAATTCAAGATAGATAACTTGGGACTCAAGTACATTTTCACCCAATCAAATTTGAATGTTCATCAGAGATGTTGGCTTGAGTTTTTGTATGATTATGATTTTGATATCAATTATATAAAAGATAAGAAAAATATAGTAGCTAATGCCCTAAGTTGCAGAAGGTACATAACAACCATGGCTACTATCAAGAGTACTTTTTAATATTGAGTGATTGAATTCTCCCTAGGAAATGAATTATATGATCAGATTAAAAAAGCATTGTCAGAGAATACTCAAAATATTTGATATGAAATATTTAGTTTTGAGAGTGATGGTCTTTTGTGTTTCAATAGAAGGATGTATGTGATAGATCGAGAGAATATATGAAGCACAATGCTAAATAAATTGCACAATGACCCATATTCGTGACATTCAAGAGTAACCAAGCTCATGGTAGAACTTATACCACTAAATTATTGGAAAGAAATCAAGAAAGATGTAACAGACTATGTGTCACATTGTTTGGAATGTCGGCGAGTGAAAATTGAGCATGTGCACCCATCTAAATTCTTATATCTACATGATATAATTAAATGGAAGTGACAGGTGATCAGTATGGACTTTGTTCAAGGTTTATTGATGTCATGGAATAGGTATGATATGATCTTGGTAGTTGTTGACAAACTAACCAAGGTGGCTCATTTTATTCCAGGCAATTTGAAAGATGATGCACCTACTTTTATGAAGAGGTTCATAAAGGAAATGTATAGGTTGCATGAATTTTTAGAGAAGATTATTTTGGATCATGATCCGAAGATGACTTATCAATTTTGGATAACTCTATATTCAACTTTGGGTATGTAACTAAATTTTAGCACTACATATCACCCAGAGACTTATGATCAGACTAAGTGACTTAATCAAGTGTTAGAGGACCTTATTCGTATGTATTACATGGATCAACAATACAAAGGGGGGATTATCTTCTATTGGTTGAGTTTGCTTACAACAAATCATATCAGTCAACATTAAAAATAACACTATTTGAGTCCTTATACGGAAGAAGGTATAGGATATCAATCAATTGGGATAGGTTAAAGGATAGGGTAGTCTTTGGACCTGAGATACTTTCAAAAATGGAAGAACAAGTTAGATTAATCAGGCATATACTGATTGAGGTCAATGATAGATAAAAGAGTTATGATGATCTGAAAAGGATAGATAGGTGGTTTTCTATAGGTGATAAAGTGTTCTTACAAGTTAAACCGCATAAGAGCTCAATTAAATTTGAGAAGTCAACAAAACTGTCACCAAGATATGTGGGACCCTTTGAGGTGTTATAAGTGATCAATATTGTAGCGTATAAGCTTGCATTGCCACCATCTCTAGCTCTATTACATAATGTCTTCTGTGTTTCTTATTTTAAAAAGTATATAATTAATCCTACGCATGTGTCGAATTGGAATGCTTTGTATGTTATGGATCCTAAAGTGGTCATGGTAGAACCAATCAGAGTAAATGACACTAATTAAATTCATTTGCGCAATAGAGAGATGTTACAGTGCAAGGTCCAGTGGGACCAATACTCTGAAGATAGTGCTACTTGGGAGGACTATGATAAGTTCTATAGGCAATTTTTGCATTTATTTACTTGATGAGATACTATTAGATTGTGCTATTTTTTTGTTAATTAATTTATTAATTTAAAACTTATGTTTAAATAAGAGTCATTTAGGATGATGACTAGCTTTAGAGAGGAAAGATCTTCCATCCTGATTCTTCGATAGGCAAACTATTTGATTATCCATAGATATTTATAGTTGACATATGTGATTTGATTATTTGTAACTAAGCTTTGAGATATATGTTGTTATAGGACAATTGATTATTGCTTTGGTTACATTGCTATGAGCTAGTTGTAGTGCATTGTTACATTATGATCATGTTGATTTATTATTTCAGTCATATGTTATGATGAATGTATATCATGCTATTATGATCTAACTGTCTACTTGTTGTGAGTTTGACTCATGAGAACTCAACCCTTAGAGTGTGATGGAGGGAGAGAATCATCAGAGAAGATGATGCAGATGGAGATATTGGAGGACGACAAAGAATTCAGCTAGAATCCTGCACACATCACATTATTAAGACATGTTAGATGCATATTTGAATCGTTAGCATAGTATACTTTATATTGTTTGCATTTAGATCATATATTACACATGATTAGCTTAGTGTAGCAATGATATGGAGTTAATAATATGTGTTTATGACTTAGGTGTTTTCATTAAATTATTATGACTAATTAAGTAAGTCATTTATTATCAAGATAATTTGAGAAATATAAAGATAATAAATAAAATAAATAGACTCAAAAGCAAAATAAGATGAAAAGAAAGAATGATTAAACCTAGAAAATAAATCAAAAAGTTAAAACTCTTGACATAATATAAAATAAATAAAAATAATAGTTTGTTTAAATAAAAGTGTCAAACTTAGAAAGAAGGGAACAAAAGAGGAAGATGGCACAATAGCTTGGAGAGGAAGTTAGTTTTAAAATAAAAAATCTACACACTTTTTTCATGTAAGGAGATTTTAAAAAAATTAATATATTGACATGGGAAGAGAAGAGTAATAGGTAGAGTGAGAGAGAGAATTGAAGAAGGAAAAAAAGAAAAAAAAAAAGATATCAGAGGAGCAAGCAGAGCATTTTACAAGGCAGGGGATGTGAATTGATTTCTTATATTTATTGAATGTTAAGGTAATAGATAAAATTAATGTGTAAATACATGCTTGTAAATACTGTGTATATATGTCAATATGTAGTAATAATGAACTAAGTAGGATATAGGCATTGACTTATATAGTATTATAGTGACTTGAAAAATAAAGACAAATACCTACTTAGTATTATAGTGATATGTAAAACCGTATTAAACCAGGTATCAAATACATGAATGAATATATATGTTGGGTAAAAAGATATACACAAAATCAAAAATGTGAATATGGCGATCTAAGAAATCCACTTAGGAACTTAAATTATACCTTAGAAAAGCAAAATCACTACAACCCATCCTTCATAAACATTTAGATAGGAAGAGGAGTAGGGTGATCCATGTAGAAGAGAAATGATTCATGTAGAGTGAGGTGATTTAGTAAACTACTAATTTGCCTTGGTCAACGCTTCAGGTTGTGGTCAAATGATACCCATATGTTAATAATTATTTATTTATATAACAAAATTGATGCATGAAAAGTCCAGAGGATTCAACTATTGATGATTTGTGAACTGGACCAAATTTTAGCATGGTATATATAGAAATACCTCTCCAAAATTTATGTCTTTAGATTAGTATTATGATATGCATAAGGTATTCGATTTGCAATATGGAAGTTAATTAGAACTACTAGAAGAATAAGACATGGCAATTTATTTAAATATATGTCACATACTATTTATATATATTTGTACAAAAGAAACCTATGTATGAATATTATATTAATGCCTCAGATCATATATACATATCTATAAAAAATTGTAATCAATGAATAACAATATTAATAAGGCTTATCCCAATTGTATTTTCATCTCTTTAAACTGTGCTGAGAAAAATCCATAGGATGACTTGAAATTAGAATTGACGTATTGTTTTGTATGTGTTAGTCTTAATTAGGTGATTTGATTACTTTACTTAATATATATTATATACTAATATTCTCCCAGCTTAATTTAAGTGAGATGTGAATATTAAACTTAATATAGTTGATATATTAAATTATTAAGTTATTCCATAATTGCTAGCTGATTTTAATGAATTGATATATGATAAGAAATATGAAAGACATAATTTAAGTATATATTGATGAATTATGTATGGTACAAATAGGCTATAAGATTATATTTTGACCATGATGAGGGTTTGTATAAAATCTCTATTGGAATAACCTATCTCTTTTAAATATTTGACACCCGAAGAAAATAAAGTAATCTAGGTGTAAATGTCGTCCTTCATATGAGGCATTCATGATATCATAGAATATCTTTATTTATATTAATTAGAGAATTTCAATTTAGATATACATTATACCTGGATGGTAGTTTTTATTCTTATGTGTTAAACAATGATGTGGAGATTCATTCATATGTTTGATGGACTAAATGTATGTTTTTTGATTATTTCTGTACTTAGCATGTATATATATTTGCTAGTAGGAGATTGTTTGTATGAATATGTGGTTATGTTATGATAACCCAATCTCACATTGCTAATTCTATGTAAGTAGTGAGGCGAACTTCACTAGCTTACTAACATCACAATCTCAGATGAAGGTAATATGATCAAGTGACGTGTTTAAAATTGATTGATCCTAGAGATCATTAACTATTAAATTTTTTGGTCAAAGTAATGTTAGTTAGACATTGTCATTTCATGTGTATGATTTACATATTTATGCGATATCATGTTAGATCATATTTCTTTATGGTACACTACATGTTTTTAGAAATTATACATGACACAGGTACTAGCTTGTCTCTCTAGATTCATGCACCATTACTATCTACTCATCCATGAAGGGAGGGTGATTCCTTGATGGAAGATTGTGTGGAGGATCATTAATCTATGGTTTATGTGAAAAAGTGCTCAGATGATGCTCCCCCTCCCCATAAAAGTACTTACTTAGATATGACACTTGAGATTGTTGTAGATACTAGAGTTTTGAGAAACTCATGCTCCATGGAGTTATGTATATTGTATTTGTACTTTGTATAATACTTATTATTTAAAACATTATTTAGATGAGCTATAATTATTCACTATAGTATTTTGACAATAGTGGCTGTAAGATTGTACTAGTCATGGTTGAAAGATTGTAAATACTTTTTATATTCAGTATGATGTATTTCATGTTGATAGTAATCAATGATGTATGATGGAGTATGATTCATTTATAATTATCACACTTAGAGTATTTTATATTATCACTAGTTATATTCTCGCACAGTGGTGTAATCTATTTATAATATTTGTGCTTTTTTTACATATTTCTAGATAGATCCCTGCGGGGATGTTACATCTTTTTACAACATGACTGTACATTGGTATATCACTAGTACATTATTACTAAAAATACACAAGAAAATAAAATGTTATTAGGGTAATGACTATTCATGGAGGTTATCTTGAGATGAATTAGACATGCATGAGTAAAAATATAATTAAAATTTCTTGTGAAAGCCTCCAACTACTTCAATACATATATGTTGGGTTAATCCCACATTGGTAGGAATTCTGAGACAAAGATGACTTAGAAGGAATTACACTCATCAAAAGATTCACCATTGGGGAAAGAGGCTAGAGGATGAGAAACCCAAAGTGGTTGATTAAATTCATTATTCCTCCCCACTACTAACAAATGCTTACGAGAAAAAAAATATAGAAGGAAATAAAATGTCATTAGGGTAATGACTACTAATGGAGGTCATAAAACAAAAATAATCTAATAAATATTGCTCATGAAAGCCTTCAACTATCTAATAAAAATTAATCCCGCATTGGTAAAGTGGTCGATTAAATTCACCATTCCTCCCCCTACCAAAAAATACTTATGATGTGTGTGTGCTAAGTGGGTTCCCTTACCTCGTGATTATTACCAAAAATACACAAGGAAGGAAAATTTCATTAGGGTAATGACTATTCATAGAGTTCATCTTGAAATGACTTAATAGCACATGAGTAAAACCCAGTTTTTCCCTTAAAAAAAGAGTAGCATAATTAAAATTGCTCTTGAAAGCTTTCAATTCCTAACATGACTTTTGCTTAAAATTTGAAACCATAATGTGTTCGAAAGCTCGTGTAACAAAATAGTTTATATGCACCTAAAGATATGCCTCAAACAACTTCTTAAGGTAATTCAATTAAACTTCTGATGCCAAATTCCACTCTAAAGGGCCCCAAAAATGTAAAATACAAAAAAGTGGAAAAATATTGAGATATAAACCTATTGAGGCAAATATAAGAGACCCAAGAATCTTAGTCTTGCATACATTGGACAATCTTCTCAATCCTTTGCTCTAAAATCTTCAAAATCAATAAAGATGAATTTTGGACACATTGGTTCACTCAAGGGGAATAAGTCTATGTTATTTGAAAATTAAAACTAGGAGCAATGGGGGACCATTGCTTTTCAAGGAATGATGAATGATATAGGTGGCAAGTTTGGGGAAATCTTCTAAAAAATATTGAAACACTATGTCACCTCACTAGGGTCATGACTCTTTGATTCTTGCTTAGAATCCTAAATCATAATATGAGTCAGGAAAGCACATGAAACACACCAAATTAGATTCCCCTGAAGGGATTCCACTAAAAAATCTTTAGGGGTAGCTGATCAAATTTATAAGGTTAAATTCCACCACAAAGGGCCCCAAAAATGTAAAATATAAAAATGTAGAAAAATATCTAAAAATAGTTTTTTTTAATGAACTTCAGATCATGAAAAAACATCTCACCTTCTTGGGAGAACACTTGTCACATAACTCTTTGGATTACAAGATGAATCACTTTATATTATGTTTTTAGATTGTTCATTTTCTATTAAAAATAGAAAAAAGGGAATTATCATCCAAATGTAGAAAACATGGAATAGAGTTTTTGACCTCACATCTCTTCTTAGAGATTGGTACCCTCTTGTAAACTAATATTGGCTTCAATAAATCTTAATTTATAGTGCAACAATATGTTATTTTGTATCCAAATTCTTGATTAAACATATTATTTTATAACACATTATTTTTTTGCAATTTAGTTTGTTGTCCATTAGATATCTAATGAAAACCAAATTAGTAGTAATTAGAGCACGTCATTCCATTATTTTCTATCCCACTAAATGAGGTCAAAATATAAGAAGCATGGTATTAAGATACACGCCTTTGAATCATCTTCCTTATCACTCCAAACGATCTCATATGGAAAAAAGAAGGAACATGAGACACTTTCCAATTGATGTTTGATGAATCCCTTGAAAAGAAAAGGTGGGAGATGGTGGAAAAATGATCTTATCTTACTTTATAGATCATGTTTGTGATGCCTACCTTGTCATCAAATAGACCCTTCGGGACTCGAACATATTTTAAGGTAGAAGTAAAAATTGACATTTCTCTTCATCCAAGGAAAAATTGATGCAAATGCAGTAGACAAATGGTTTAACTAATTGGAATCATATTTCTCCAAAAATAAATTTTATGACATTGAAAAGATAACATTTTCACTCTTAAAAGCTAAATTACATGTAAAAAATGGCAGTAATCATATTGTTTTGAAGATGAATGCTACTACATGCAAAACATTTTAAGTCAGATATAAGATGAATTTTAAGACATATTTAAGACACATTTAACTCAAATTTAAGATGAATTTTAAGACATTTAAGTCACATTTAACTCAGCTTTCAAATTGTTCACGTAGTTTTTATTTTTATTTTCATAATTTTAGATAATGACAAGTGTTGTTAAAGTACCGTAAACCTAACATTTAGAACCATTTCTATTTACGACACCTGTATGGTGCATCTATGTCACCTAAAATAAAAAATGCCTATCATAAAATTATTGTTTAGGTATGAGTAAACATGTCATTAAAATGTCATATGGATGTTAGTCCCAATCCTTGAATTACTATTATATATATCGTTTATGCATATTTAATTTGTCATACCATTCATGTTTTGTTAGTCATTAGAATGTCATATGGGCATCATAAATTTAAAATTATAATTTAAAAATAAGTCATATCTAATTAATTATTAGTTAATTAAATAATAGTAAACTAAAAAATATAATAATTAAATATGTTATGATTATTTTTTATTTGATAGGGTAAAGGTTATGGGTTTTGAAGATCCCAAAACTTAATACAAAGGAGAGAAAGATGAATCATTTATGTACAAACATTATGCCTCTACTAACGAAAATGGGGAAAATATAACAACAACATGCTAAATACAACTAACTTGATAAAATAGATAGTGATTTTGCCCAACCACTTTCTATGTATTTTCAATGATCCTCCACTTTCTTTCTGCCTTCAATAACTACCTTATGTGGTTCTATTTCAAGTCCCTCTGAGCCAGGAGTTTTTGCATGGATTCCCCTTGAACAGAGGGTCATATAGGATGGTTATAACACTACTTTAGTACCTTTTTTCTTTTTTTGAACCTTTGTCCAGACTTCCTTATCTTCTGTAACAACATAGGGCTAGTATTTGTCTTCCACTATTAGGTCCTCAGATGTTTCTACCCTAGATAATTATATACCTATATTTTTATTGGAGGAGGATATTGGTGTAGAGGGGACTACCATGTTTGTGGATTTCCTTGGAGAGATTAGGTCTTTCAGCAGAACATCTTTAGATTGAGGAGGACTTTTAAGGTCCTCATTTGGAATAGAAGTTTCAAGTTCTTTCAAAGGTGATATAAAATTGCTATCAGGGCCATACGAATCTCCCTCAGCATCCACTTGCAGAAGGTCAAGGTTATAGTCTTTCCAGTAAGAGAATTTTTTAACCTTATCACCCTCCTTTTCTGTTTGGAAGCCATGACATTGTCTTGTAACTATAATGATTTGTGTGAAGTGTGAACTGTGAACAAAGAAGTAAGATCAATGAAATTCAATAGATTTATTATGTTTGCATGAAATTTCACCTTCCCCAATGATTATTCAGGTTTGAACAATTGTAAAAAGACTCTAGAGATCAAGTTTGCAAAATTCTAAGTATGCTTTGAGTTTGAACTATATAAGCAAGGTTTTATTCTTTTTTTTTGATGAGGGAACTGGAGTTTTTGGTTAAATGGCTTGTATTAAAATAGCTATGATAATGAAATAGTAAAACTTCATAATCCAAGGGTTGGGATTAATTTCCTAACTTATAAAGTGATATTTTTAGGTAAATTCTTGGAAGTGTCAATATTCACCAAAATTTTGGCAAAAGTAGTGAGATAAAAATGATCAGTATCTAGATGCATTTGTAGGTAATCACCTAATGAATTACCAATATCTTTTAGATTATATTAAGTCAAAAACTAAAGAGGAAGATGAGATAGGTGAACCCAAATGGTTTTAACATTGAGTGGTACTATGAAGGGGTTGAAGGTAGGGGACCATGGTTTGATGACTAGGGGGTGGTAATTCAAGCACTAGAAATTATTTTGAATATTTTTCTTGCCTTCAATATTGTGAAAGATAATAATAAAGAAATTTTTTATACAAGGGTGAATATCAAGAATACCTGTTATGAGGGGTTACCAATGTTTCAAGATCCAAGCATGTAACTCTTGAAGTTTTGGCTAGTAATCCATGAATCTATAGATGAGAGCTTTGGTTGAGAATAATTCTTCTGATTTGATCACTTATTTGATATCTTCCTTATCAAAGGTCACAACAAGATCAAAAGATGCAGGTTTGAGATGTATGATATCTAATTTTGGATATGTCTTATGAGATAGTACTTCAGTGAAGGATAAATGCTTTCTAAGGTTCACCATAACTTTTAGTTTCATGATGTCCAAGACTCTGTTGGCAATAGGGGTTCTACCATTGGCTGGGTAGATATGAGTTGTGTCACCTTTGTGCTTTGCACCTTCTGCCACAGTCTTTTACATAGGGTTTTTTATCTACACAACATCTATTTTCTACATCACTTCAGACTTTTGCATAGTAATAGCCTTCTACCTAGAGTCTCCAGACACAAGGAAGCTTCTACCATGAGTGGGAAGGGAAACAACATTAGTCTTCCATGTAGTGATGGCTTTTTGCCTAAAATCACCATACATAAAAGAGCTTCTACTATGGGCATGAATATATGTAGCATCAGTCTTTCATATAATGATGGCCTTTTTCCCAAAATCACTAGACATAAGAGAGATTTTGCCATGAGTTTGAGGAGACGTAACATTAGTCTTTAACGTAGTGATGACCTTCTACCTAGAATCACTAAACATAGAAGAGATTTTTCCATGGTTAAAAATGGATGCAACATCAATCTTCCATGTAATGATGACCTTCTACCCATAATCGCCAGGCATAAGAGAGCTTCTATCATGAATATGAGGGGAAGCAGTGTCAGTCTTTCATGTAGAGACAACCTTCTACCAAGATTCAACAGACACAAAAGAGCTTCTGTCAAGAGCATGGAAGTTTAGTGATGGTCTTCCACACAATGATGACCTTTTATCCAGAATCTTTAAAAATAAGAGAATTTTTGCCATAAGCAAGAAGAGGAGTGGGAGGACTCATTTCAAAATGAATATCCAATTAATATGTTATGATTATTATTCATTATGAATAAGCTTAATTTATTAAAATAATAATAATTAACTATCCAATAAATCTTTCTTAAAAATTAAAAAATTAATAACATTGATTAGCTATTTTAATTAATGATTAAGTACAATTTAGCTTGTAAATATTTTTGCCAAACTAAAGTTAGCTAGATAAATTTTCTATCAAAGTCACGACTAAAATAAATATGACGATCAATATCACTAAATATAGGTAAGCTAAGGTTGTTTTACCCTATTTTTGATTTAATAAATGAATGTTGTACAATATGTATAAAACTTTATAGATATATTAAGATTGTAATGTATGACATTTAAGCATAAATCTGAAAGTAAAGTAGAATACATAGAATTGACTGAAATTGAGATTTGAAATTAACAAGTGGCATATGTTAAAAATAATAAATATAACCAAATATAATATACTTAGATTTTATGATTTTTGGTTGACTGTAACTAATATTTGATAGTGAGAAATACAAAAAGATAAGACTATGACTATTTATGATCATAAGTAGGATTTCAAGACATTTCTGGATACTCTCCCTGGACAACACTGCAGGTTGGTCATGTCCTTTGACTACATACTTGTTCACATTGACCATGATGAAATAATGACTATTCTACCTTTTATGCTTGTGTCTACTGAGTGCGTTGCAATGTTTCAATTCTATGTATGTCATGCGAAGATTGTTGTTTTCCTTCTCTTTCTTTTGGAAAACCCTAAGGGTCTTGTGAGAGGTAGAAACCCATAAAAAAGAGAGGGGGAGAGTAATGAGTTGAGTTGACCCTAATCACCCTTTGTTGATTTAACGTTGCTTACATATCTAGATACTCTAAGGAGGAAATCTAGCCACATGTAGTTCTCCCACTTAGAATGATTATGAAATTGTGTTCCTTGACTACTTATATGTAGTTAGAAATTTGACCTTAATACTTGACAATGTTAGCTTTTGACTTGATTGAAGGTGCTTTAGACTTAATTGGAGATTGATCCTCATGATTAATCTTGAATTTGGGAACAATAACACATAATTACTCAATGTATAATAGTGTAAAATATAAGTGCTGTATAGATATCAAGTTTCTTAATGAATGAACTTTGATTTATATTTATAGTGAAACATGCAAATAATTTCCTTTAGATGACCTTACAAAATGTGTAGAAAGATTTAAATGAATATTTTAAACTTGGAAACTAGCTGTTAAATGATGTGGGAATGAGGCTGCTCTAAGTGGACATGTCCATGGTAATGAACCTATCTACCTAAAGTGAACTTGTCCAAGAAAAGTAGGGACAACTATCCTAAAGTTGGAAGACTCTGATAGATGATATAAGAGATTTGAGCATTGAATTGGAGAATATGCAGAGTAGTGACAAAAAATTGAGGGGTCAAGCCCACATATAGATGAATGGATATATGAATGGTGAATAATATTTGTGTGAGTCAAGTGGTTTAAGATATGTCAATAATTAATATTTTTAGATATTTGTGACTAGATTTAGGTATCTACATTTGCCCCCCCTTTATTTAGTAATTAAATTGCTAGAATAAAGGAGAAAACAATACTTGAGTGTGTAAAACACACCTTGTCTTTAATAAGAAAATTTAATTGTGTATGACACTCATTTTAGCAAACCTCATAACAAAACATGAATTAATCATTATTCATATTTGAAATTTGAAAAATATGAAACTTTGAAATTTGAGAATTGAAAAAAGAGCAAGGAAGGAGTACATCTGTAGGGAGATGAAACCATGTTGATTTGTAACTTATAAATGATGGAGAAGTGTGCCCTCTTATCACATAACTTGGATAATTGGTTCCTCATGTTGAACCATTGGTGATTTGAGAGTGATCAAGTGTAACAATCCCATTCGGTTTGATTTTAAAAAAATGTGATAATTTTTTTCTTTAATCTAATCAATACATTGCTTCATTAGAATTCATCACAAAAAACTAATTAGTGATCCAGATATAAAACTCTAAGTATAATAACTATAAATAGGTATGTGGCATCTAAAAGTCACTGATCACTAAAAACATATGAAAAAAATCATAACCAAATATAGAAAGTAATTACAAATATCCAGCCATGGTTGGTACAATGATACGACCACTACTACAAAAGTACAAATAAGTAAATAATTACATCTCATCAGATTAATGTCTCAATAATAATAAATACAATATAATAAACAAGATAAAAGATACAAAGCTTCATGGAGCATGAGTTCTTGAACTCCAGTATCTTTGGCAATCTCAAGTGTCATCTCTAAGTAAGTACTATTGTGGGAAGGGAGAGCATCATCTGAGTACTTTTACACACCAATCATAGAGCATCGATCCCATGAATGATTTCACATCAAAAAAATTTCATCCCTTTATGGATGAGTAGATAATGATGGTGCAAGAATCCAAAGAGACAATCTAGTATCCATATGCTATATGATTTCTAAAAAAAACATGTAGTATATCATAAAGAAACTTGTTCTAACAAGATATCATACAAGCATGTAAATCATACACATAAAATGACAATGTCTCACTAACATTACTTTGGTCAAAATTTTCATTAATTAATGATCACTACGATCAGTCAATTTCATACGCACCACTTGATCGAATTAACTTCATCTAACATTGTGATTCTGGTAAGCTAGTGAAGTCTGTCTCACTACTTACTCAGTACCGACAATAAAAGATTTGGATAACATATATATAACCAATATATTCATACATATTACTTCCTACTAATAATCATAAAATATGCTAAGCACTGGAATAATCAAATG
Organism: Torreya grandis; assembly: GCA_037957365.1. Classification (NCBI taxonomy): domain Eukaryota; kingdom Viridiplantae; phylum Streptophyta; class Pinopsida; order Cupressales; family Taxaceae; genus Torreya; species Torreya grandis. Next base: position 2,738,505 of record JARHVA010000539.1, on the reverse strand, counting down.
CATATCTTTAGTTGATTGAATGTATGAATGAATCTCCACAATATCATTTATTACATAAATAATAAGCAAACAAGTGTAGATTATACCAACGGTGCATTTTATTTTTTGTAAGCACATACTATATAGTAATTTCTACTAGCTATCATAAAACATGCTAAACATAGAAATAATTAAAACACATACATTTAATTCTTCAAACGTATGAATGAATCTAGACATAACAACTACAATTTATACCATTTAGGTATAACATATGTTTAAATTGTAGTTTTCATATATAATATACTATATGACATCCCATAATACCACACTTCATTATTTATGAGCACAACTACTAAATCATGAATAATCAATTTTACAATTTCAAGAATCAAATGTCTCATAATCTTAAAAATAGGTAAGCAAGTACAATTTATACCAAGTATATTCTATATTTAAACTGCATACTATTGTAACTTATATGCACATATCATGTTGCACTAATATATGTTTTATGTGTCTAAACACTTATACATATTAATTTACTCATAATATGTACCGTTCACTAGTTTTCATTACTGTACATATATATACTAACAACCTTAATATTTTTAAGAGAATCAAGTAACCAAGTTATGTCTCGTGTGAACATAATATTTCAATTAAATAATTATTATATTTTTAGGAGACTGTATTCATATGGTTAATATTTACATGATCCATTGGATATTTTGACGTATTTAAACCATCCATTTAGTTATGGATATAGGCATACGATCCAATACACCTATATATGCAATATTTTATATGAATGCCCAAGTCCATGTATAGATATATTTTTTATATGAATACCCTCATATATATTAATTGTATTAATACTATGTTTCACATAAAAATACTTACCAATATATAGATATAGTTTATAAAGTTCAACAATTATTAGAACTCTGATCAATGACTTAATCATTATAACTTTTCTATTCAGAAAATACATTGATGATCTATTATAGATATTAATTCTCCCAAAATATTAATAAAAAATTTATCATAGGCAACAAATTATTTATACTCATATCAGATCACTATTATTTATAACATTCAAACACTCACAGTTCTTCACACTAGTCATACAAACGTATCTACCAATCAATTACCCATGTCACTAGTTATACATAATAAGTTGGGATCTTGTTATAAATGTTAAATAGAGTATACCCATGTATTTTACACTTATTCCTTAAATCATAAAATATATATAGCAAAAATATAATTTGTAACATACTCTAAGATTTATAAACTAAATCTTATTATTTTATACCAATATAATATGCACAATGATATACGACGACACATAGCCAATACATATTCAATGACACAATGATTTATAAATGAGGATTCTTGATTGCAACATATATAATGACACAATGTTATATACACACAATGAATACATGGTTCAAATATATATATATATATATATATATATATATATATATATATATATATATATATATATATATATATGAATACAGTATAAAAATCACATAAGTGTATATACTTAATATTATACACTATAAATTTTATGTTAGGTATAACTCATACGTAGTCAATAATTCATGAAAGAATATAAACCCTATTATCTGGTAGTACTACCAATATCTAGTTCATATAATGATGATATATTAGATCCTATTATCCTAACAAATCTAATGTTAATAAATCTATATTTTTTTAAAGTTATTTTGCTATGTTTCAAACTTAGCATTGTAAAGATACAAAGGATCAAATCACTATAGCCAATAGCATGTCACTATTTTTTAATGTGAAATGAGATTATTTAAATCAATTTATATTATTTATTGCTAACTTGTAGATCATTGTATGCACATAGCTTGCTACATAATTTGAATTACTCATTTAAGATCATACATATACATGCTAAACATTATAATCTATTAATAGCCATAGATATGTGTATTACAAAATGGGTTATACATATGGTCATTCTAGCTATGTGATCTGACTAATATTAGGTAACATCTTTGTGTTACATCTCATTAGTTAAAAATCATAAATAACTAAATAATCTATAATCATCAATTCAATCAACTCCATGTGATAATACCTGTACACTCTATAAGATACACTACAGATGTATATGATTATTTAAATATACACACACCAAATAAATAGGTCGCTGTTTAGCTAAACTAGGTCACTACTCAATTAAGTCAGACAGTTATAAATTAACACAAATCTCCATATTCCGATAATTTTTTTATATGTCAAAACCATTTTTTGTATGAATCACTGATCCTATATAGACATCGCTAGTTTTGAAGGATTTAAACATTAATTATATTTATATGACACTATCCCTATATTGGAAGATTCATTGCCATACCTATAAATATATTACGGCATATAGGTTTATATACGGATACTTATATTATATTTCTATGCTATCATATATTACGACACTACCATATAGGTTTATATATTACGGATTATATAGTGCAACTTATCCTATATTGTAGTATACCTATGTATAGATTTAAACATTAATTCTTTTTTTATGCCATAAAGGTTATACACTAATTAGATATTGAATATAATGTTGATCACCCTATATAATATATATATTAAATTTCTACTATAAGTACAATCCACTTTTGTACAACTGATGCAATGTATGAGCACAACATAACTTGATGCTAATATATATCAGAGAATCCATAAGCACAATGACATATAGGTTTATGGTGAGCCTTAAAGATTATACACATAGATTTTTATTTGACTACACAGATTCATATATGTAGTTAAATCACCATTCTTTGCAAAGATCTAGACACCAAAATTCACATGAATTTAATGACATCTACTTGGTTATGGTGCCCAACTATGATAACACAACCCAATAATGAATAATTTTACTTAGTTCTCTCTCTTCTCCCCCACTTCATTGCCCTTCTCTTTCTTCTATTTTATATTATGTGTCTCCTTCTAAATGTGCCCCCTACCTTTTAACTTTCCTTCCTTTTCAAGAATTTGGTGCTGCTTTTTTTTTCTTTTTTTAAAAGATTTTTTTTTAATTTATTATTAAATATTTAATATTTATTATTTTATTTTATTCCTTTTTTTTTAAGGCTTACACTTTTTCTAATGCTCATCACTTTATTCTAATTTATTCTATTTCCCAATTATAATGCAATATAATTGTTTTATTTATTTTATCTAAATGGTGACCAGATTAATTATATTGCTTAATTATAATCTTTTATTTTTTTCTCTAATTAAAATAAAATACCATAGCTTTATTCATTACCAACTTCTCTATACTAACATCAATAGGGTTTTATTAGTATCTAAACTAATACATGCAAAACCTATTATATTTTTTTAATTCAAAATGGTAAATTGGATGTTAATTAAACCAAACACAAACATAATAAAACTATAACATTATTATTTTTAGCCTATGCATAATATCTAGAATGCAATCATACATGATATATTTCAAATAAGCATAAATCAAAACTAACACACAAGTAGTATGCAAAAACATAAAGAACATACTAATGCAACCATTCAAACTATGCATACAACATGTACTAGCTAATGTGGTGTATGCAAGGTTCTATCCATTCCTCTATCATCCCCCAATAACTCCATCTACGTCACTCTCTCTGATTATGCTCTCCCTTCATCATGCTCTGAGGGATGAATCTTTCCTACATCCAACTCATGAAAAGTAGGTAGTTATTTTATAACATCATAAAATATATATCATAAAATAATACTAAATCAACAAATTAATATGATCACAATATAAAGAATATATATTACAGTTAACTCATAGCAATGAAATCATGAAATCTAAGAAATATACAACTACCCCATAACAACATATGACTTACAACTTAGCTAGTAATAATCAAATCAAGTTATCAACTATAGAAAATCTATGAATAATCAAGTAGGTTTGTTTAGCAAGGAATCAAGATGTAACATCAAGACCCAATTTTGAATAACCAATCAAGTCCTTGAGTTAGAAATATACATGCTCCAAATCTCATGAATAGGGAAAAGTACCCAATGTACTAAACCAGAAATGTGGAATCATAATGGGTTTAGTAGAAGTGATGCCAAGGCCTTTGAATGTCATTGGACTAAACCATACATTAATCATAACAAAAAGGTGGAACCACACAATGGATTTTCTAGAAGTAATGTCAAGGCCATTGAGTGTCACTAAAATTGAATGTACATTACCCATATTAGGATGAATCATGCCACTGCATATGGATCAAGATTGTATTTTACATGATTGAAAGAGAATAAAGAATATTCATACCCTCATCATGACTGTAGTGCCAATAAATTTGAAGTCAAATAACAACCATTTGCCATTGAAGTTGTAAACTATATTATAGTGCATATGCGTATGAACCATTATCACACCTTTTGAATTTGATAAATATATTTGTGTATGAACTAGTAGCATGCATCCTGAATATGTGCCATATTATATATAATGCTATGCATCTATATGCTTAACTGTAATTATATGTGAAACTTGTAATCTTTGATCTTGTATTTTTTTTAAATATTTAAATGCATATGCATTCAAGTGTGTATTCATATGTAATTAGAGTCTTTGTAAAGTAACTATATTTAAATAAGACTATGTAGGAAAAGTGCATGACATGGATCATGACACCATTAATCAAGCTCAAGAAGCACACCAAACACAACACCCAATGTCATGTAATGTCATATATGGCCAAGGGTAGTATGTAAGGGACATGTTCAAATGTCATGCATAAAATCAAATATTACATATATATGGTCAAGGACCATAAGTAATGGATATTTAAAATGTCACACATACCAAATAAATATCACACACATGGGGCCAAGGCCCCAAGTAATGGACATGTTTAAATGTCATACATATCAAAAAAATATCACACACATGGGATTAAGGCCCACAATCAATCAATATGTTTAAATTTTGCACATATCAAGAAAATACCACAAACATAAGGCCAAAGGATACACATAATAAGTAAGTAATGTCTAGCCTATTATGTAAGAAAATAAAAGCATCAAAGGAGCATAAAACAAGTGAAAATTAGTCTACACCATCTATATGTATCAATGTCATATCATAGCAATGTAGCATATCCATATAGCACAATGTAAGATATGAGTAATTAGAAATATACTTGTAAGATATGTAGCTCAACATGGTAGAGAGGTCATCAATATATATAACATATAATAATGTAACATGTAGAATAAGATGCCCCCAACATAGGCATGACCTCTAGGTAGAAAGGAATCCAACATCTAAGAATCCATGTATAATATGTATGTTTTGTATCACCCACATATACCCTGTGAAATGTATATGTGATTTTAAAAGGAATATGATATCTACCAAACATATGATAAATAACATATGTAAAGAATTAAACTAGCAACTCATATCATGCTTCAGATTTCAATCTTTGATTTTTGAAAATATTTTGAATGTTTTTGTATTTTTAAAATATTTAATTTTTTTTCTATTTTTTGACATATTTTAATGTATTTGTATTTTTGAAATATTTGTATTTTTTTTGTATTTTTGACATATTTGAAAGAAACTAACCTATGATCCCATCAATGGGATGACCATAGTGTGTGCCTATATCATAGAGTTGGAGGGTGACCTTTCATGAATAAAAGTGCTACATTTAGATGAATCCAAATCTAAAAAAGTACTAGATGTTGTAATGTAACTATATTGATCACTAATCATATAATCCTTTGAAATATGTGTAACTCGAGAAGGTGTAGGAATCAATGGAGTTTGATTTATATATTATATGATCTCTTATAAACACATTATTTTTAAACTTTATCGTTTACTTATACTTTCTCTCTTGCAATATGTCGAGTTTCAATCTCTCTGAGTGCACTCCTTAAAGGGTGCATTGGGAAAGGGGCGAGAAGACCATTGGTTCTTTATAAGATTGTTTTTAAATTTATGATGCCTATATCCTCTAAAAAATTTGACATACTTGATTCATTAAGAAATATTCCTCATAATAGCCCCTAACTAAACCAAGACCTATCTTTTTTGACTATATCATCCTAGGTCAACGTAGTATTATCCCCTTCCTTCCAAAATTCAAACTAGATTAGGCTGGTTCAATGTACTCTAAAAGTCATGGTGCACATTTTTTAATTAGGTCGACCATGATAAATTTTAAAACTATGTTGAGGTGGTTCAAGATTGTTAGTTTAAATTTTGAAAGGGTTTAGGATCATCCGTCACTATAAATATAAGTCTCATTTAAATCCAATAGAGAGGAACATTCATTTTTGCACTATTATTGCTCGTAATTATGCTTTAGTCTGTATTTAGAGAACCCATTAATTAGATCTTGTCTTAGATGGAAATAACTTGTTATGTAGAGTCTTGGATGAAAATAAAATAAGTCTTTTATCCTAAAGATTATTTCAACCATTGTGATCCTTACAACTAGAACAACCTCTTGCAAAACACCATTGGCTAAGGGAGAGATTGAGGCTCAACATGTTTTATTCAATGTAAGTATTTTCTAACTCTAGCTTCTTTTATTTAATAAATAGATATTACATAATTAATAAATTAAATGTATGTATAACTCCTTGTTTGAATCTACTCTACACTTAAACTTAGTGTTCTTATAGGGTTATTCAAACATGCCATTTTCCACCATAGCTAACTTAGGCTTTAATTTGCTTACCATGGTTCCTTACCCCTTTTAGTTTAGTTTTAAACATTCCTATTATTTGTGTTATAATCTTTGGTAAAATTATATTAAATTAATTCTATTATTATTAGAGATCTAGTTTGGGTTATTACATTATATTGATTTCCTTGAGGCTTTGGAAGCCTTTACATTGATGTTGTGAGATAAGTGCTCCTCTAGCTAGGTTTAACAGATCCAATTTAGTTATGTCATGATATAACTAAGTATCTAATGGGTTTTAGTTGATTTAAGTTATCTGAATCTAGATTTATTAGGTAGGATATGTTTTAGATTTATCTTAATCCATTACATACATTCTGGTGAACTTGATGTGAACTAACTATTACTTTTTCTCCTTTAGCAAACTATACCTATGCAGGTTAGTACAATTTTATTTTTAAGTTTTTTTAATAGATTACATTGATGCAAGTTGGTCTAATCTTTTTTTTGTGTAATTTTATGAAAAATTACATTGGCATGAGCAGATTGAATTTTAAATCTCTATGTTTTTTTTAACAAGATACATCGATATAGGTTGATATAGTTTAATTTTATGCATTTTTTAGTCAGCCAACTATATTATCTAGGCCCGATCTAGTTCTATTTTTTTGATTTGTTTTTATGCATTTTTTGAAAACTACATCGACCCATGCTTATCTAGTCTAATTTAGATGTGTTTTATAAGAAACTACATTAGCGCATGTTGATACAATATTACTTATGTGTTTTTTAGTAGGTTTCCTTGACACAAGACATTCTAATTTTCACACTCAGATTTGCATTATTTTTAGTTAACCAACTACATCACCCTATGCTAATCTAATTCTATCTTCATGATAATTTTATATCATACTATATCAACCCAGTCTGATATAGTTTTATTTTGAAGTTAATTCTATTAAACAAATTTTATCATTTTGTCAAAATTAATTATTCACAGACATTTAATCAACCCAATCTGACACAATTATAAATTATTTTATCTTTGTCAAACTTATCGACCTTGGTCAATACAGTATTTTATTTATGTTTTATTTTATTAAACTATATCAACCATGTTTGATCCAATTTACTTTGTTTTTACTGTCTGGATAAACTACATTGACCTACATCAATATAGTTCTGTTTGTTTTTATTTTTCACATAAACAAGGTAAATTAAATTTCCTTTCCAATAATTAATCAAACATTTAATTTTAAGTTGATTGCCTATTTATTTTGATTCAATAAAATCTAAAAATTTATTTTGACATTATTTTTTTCCTTATATTTTTTTCTTTGTTTGCCTTTCCTTAGAAATTATGTTCTGATAGTTTGTAAGCTATTTAGTGATTTTCATGAAGGGATATATGATGCTCTATTTACAATCATTGTCTATTGTTTATAAACATCATGATGTGATGGGATTTCCTTAATACTCATAGCCATAGTATAAATATAAACACAATAATTTCCACGTACCTCATGGTATTTATGAAACACATTGGATTCCCATTTTTATTGAACTTTAAGAAGCCAACCATCTATCTGATTTTATAGTACACTAGTTAGTGGTTAGTACTAGGAAGTTACTCTAAGCTTACGCTTAAAACTGAGTTTTGTGGGCTATGAAAAAAATACTTCCTACATAGTTATTACTCAAAAATATTAGACAAATACTATCCAATGAACAAATAATTATCTTTGTAATCTTACAAATCAGTCACATCCTTTTAGCACGTATACCTAATCTACTTTTCATAAAAATAGTTAAAATTCTAATTTACTACTTGCTACTATATTCTATATTGCAAAATGTATTGACCAACATTGATGTAGTTATGTGCTATGTGTTCCAACTATATTGGCCAACACTGATATAGTTGTCTATGTCTTAATAGACTACATCAACCAAGTTTGATATAGTAAACTGAGTTTTCTTTCCCTCTACCTTTGTTTATTAGACTGTATCGACTAGGATTGACATAATTTATTCCAACCATTGATAATTTTTACTTAGATCTAATTACATCGATAAGGATCTATATAGTCTATCCTTTCACATTTATGTCTATGTAACTAAATCGATCAAGCTCGATATAGTTCTATTATTCTATTTCTACTGATGTAACTACATCAACTAGGCCTGATATACTACATTTATTGATTACATTGATTAGGATTGATATAGTTTGTCTTTCACACACACACACATACATTGGCCATAGTCAATATAGTATATTCTCTAATTTAATGAGTTGGTTGATACAATACACACCTTTCATCATGGAGTATCTTTGATGATTATGAATAAAGAACACAACATGACATGATGGATTTAACTAATTACACTAAACTTCCTAGATCTCATCTTCCATATACTTATATAGAAAATCTGTTTATAATCAATGTTCATGTGGCCACTAGAACCAAAAACTATGGGTCATCTCCTTCTAAAACCTTTGATCCATTCAACTATCCTCTATACATCCCTATTAAATAGGATGAAAGTGATCTTGAATATGATGCTGAAATGATCCTTTTCATTAATAAAAACCCTTAACATAAGGGAAATGATACCATGGTAATATATAACCTTATGATGGGACCCCACATAGGATATCGCTCTTCACCACCACATAGTCTTTTTATAGTTATTGGGGAAAATCAACACACAACTTCATGTATTCCTTCTTCTTTTCCCTAGCCTAGTATAACCACTACTATGGAAGGTATTTCCTCTAGTGGGCCAACTCAAAGTGCCCACATCAACACTCAAATTAATGCTAATACTAGTACATCTAAAGCCACCACTACTAGTACATCTCATGCTGCTTCTACTATCCAATAAACCATCAACACAAACCAAATATTATTATAAGCCATGAATCAAACTTTCTAAACTAATAATGCTATTCAAATGATGTAAATGAAAAATAAAATTTTACAATTACAAATTTGTCAACCTACTCAATGGGGAGTACAAAATTATAGCGCCCCCTAGAGATGCATAAGGTGATATTATTCCTCAACCACCACTCGTTAACAAAGTAATCAAACATCTTCAAAATGAACCATTAATCCCTCAAATTACAAATACATACATAGGTGGTATTACTCTTACTATAACCTATAATAGATATACCAATCCCGTGTTGCATTTGAAATATTTTATAAATATTGGATTAAGATCAATACCTTTGCTACTACTAAACTTATAACTAAAACCTTTTCAAGTGATGCCCTATATTGGTACAATCAACTCAAGTCTAAGACTATCTCTTGTTTGGAAGAATTAGTTAATGAATTGGTTTAGAAATTTAAAATCAATGATCTACTTGAAAATAACTTAACTCATTTTATTAATGTAAATAGGCAGAATCTGAAACTACCCAAGTTTTCATTAAAATGTGGAAAACCTTATCTAACAAAGCTAAATACAACATGTAAAAAGATAATCTCTTCCATTTGTTCACTAATGATCTTCTTCCCAAACTCAAATACCATATTAGGAATCTCTCTCCAAAATCCTTGGAATAAGCCCTTGATCAAGCCAAACATCATGATTTCCTAATAAGACAATTCGAGCCTTCCCACCCTCCAATGGGAACTTGAGTGCTAATGAGATATAAAAATAAACATGCTACTAATTATGGTGTTATTGATACCCATGATTCTATACACACCATCCATGCCATTCTTCTAAGTGGATGCAATAATGTAACTCTCTCTTCACCATTTATGAATATTCCCTTTCAGTCTTCTACTTCCACATCTTCATATGTGAATAATGTGGAAGCTCACCAACCTATTTCCATGGAAGAAATAAAAATTTATTCTTAAACCTTTAAAATGAGAACTTGATCCTACTTAGCCTACCAAACATTGGTATGATCCACAATTTTTGTTGGTATCATGTAAGTTAGAGATATTTTCATGAAACTTGTAAGTAACTTAGGAACTTTGCTCTTTAATTTATCCTTGGTCCTAATTTTGATCATGAAACTATGATTCATGAACATCAACAAGAATATGAAAAGTTAACTAAAGCTCATGATTCTAAAGTCAAGTATGGAGCTCTTAATCAAGCTAATTCTCACCTTGCTATCTATAAAGATACACTTCCCAATCACCAATATAATACTACTCAACCACCTACCTCTAATGTTGTGGAAACTTCAATTGACCCTAACTATCTACCAACAATGAAAATATAGTCAACATGAACAACATGAGGCATGTAATATAATATATTGACCCTTATACACATTATAACTATAGAAAATTTACTATTTTATACATTGTTCAAAGTTCTTATCCATCTCACTTCATAAATATCAAACATACAGAAACACACTCTGATTTATTATCATCTATCCAAATTATATCCAATGCAACAATACAAATTGATACTTATTCTTCTTTCATTACTGCAACATCTGCTAAATCAATACCATCAACCTTTCCATAATTAAAATTAGTTGCTTTGAATGTAATGAATCCATCTACTTCTATTACATCTCCAACTATCACATCAATCATATGGAGGGAGTTGGTTCTTAACCCAACCTTGACACAAATGACATAAACTACCTCAATGTAGTTTGTATTACCTAACCAACATATACCAGACAATTTCAAACAACCTACTTCCAATCATCATCAATATAAATTCACTTTTATTCCTCCTTTAGTAGACTTGCTTGAACATTATGCACTTTTATCAGATACAAGTATGATGAATGGGATCATATAACTAAAGTTTTGTCATCTCCCATCTCAAATTCCTTTTATATAACTCATGAATACTTTTCCTCATCATCACAATCATTTAATAAAAAATTTATTTGAAATGAACATCCCTTGACCTCCACCAATGGGGAAAGAAGCTAATCTATCTGGGTTCAAGGATAATATTTTTCAACAATGTGAACAAATGTCCATACACATTGAAAAACTATAGACACTTCCCTCTCTCTCAAATTTCATATTGATTGAATGATTCTTGAAAAATTATTACTTTGCATAAATGATCCTCAGCCATTCATTAGTGTCCAAGTTGGTGATATCCAAGTCATGTTTGCTTTGACTAATGAAGGTTATGACACTTGCGTCGCATCCCTAAACTTCATAAAAAAACTTGGATACTCTAAATACAACCTTAAATATAACCAAAGTAAGTGTCAAGGCTATGATTGAAGACAAATGCCATCTCTTTGTTGTGTTTTGATTCCTATCATGGTTCCTCCTATCATGGTTCATATTAAAGTCATGCTATTTAATTTCCCATTATCATATAATATTTTAGTTGGTCATGCTTAGAAACATCACATGATAGTTATAGTTTCATCTGTATGCTAATGTGTTAAATTCCATCACAATGGTGCTATATTTAAGATTCAACGAGATAAAAACCCTTAGAATTTTGAACAATTCCAATAATGTGGCATTTTTAAATATAAACTCTTAAACCTTTACCTAGTACTCCTTTTCAAGAATCTCAATGATTCAATTATCCTGTGTGCCCTATAATGGGCACCATGAACTTATAGGCAATATACCACCTAACCTATTAAATTTTGATGATGATGAACTTGATGAGATCATCTTGAAACTAAAAACTTTTGATCTTCCTTCATATATAATTACTCAATTACCTCCTTATTTACAACTTAGGTCTTTTTAAAAGACACTAGAATAAATGATCACTTCCATAGTGATGCCAAAATAACCTATTTCTCATCCTTAATCACCCAATAAAATCATTGACACTTATAATTTTAATATTCATACCATCGATTATGATGATGAATATTCATTAGATGATCCCTTTTTAGTTGGATTTGCTCGATCTAAAGATGTAAAAATACTTTGATATCATTCTTCTTTATAACATTCTTTACATTCACATAGTATTAGTTATATTGATATAATACCTTATTTTTATATATTACCTAACATTACTTCTTCTTCACTTGATGTTCATAGGTTTGAGATGGAACACATACCAATTAATTCTCATTTAGTCACTTATGAGTCTCTTCATAGTATGCTTCTTGATCATGCCATGACAGGACCATATTAGTTCACTAAATTCTTTGATTCTTTGAACATGTTCCCTCCTGATATGTCATCCAAATTACTCCAACCTACATTGAGACATTTACTTACAACTGCTAAGCCTAGACTTGAACCTACTTTAAGTTATCCTACTAATGATGCTGAATTATTACTACTGTCACTTTGATTTTCACCCTTTGAGGAGGTGTTTCAAGTATCCTCACCCAATTGAGACAATGGGAACTCTTTAAGGCTATGTCTGGCCTATAACTAAAGAGAACCTACAGAGAGGACTGGATCCCTTGATGCTACACCTAAGACTAACACTACAGAATCAAATGTAAGGAAAAGAGAGAAAAACTTAACATGAAAATGAAAGGGGTGATGAACCAAATGTTTTTATCTTCTCCACTTATTTGAAAGTTCACAATGGACCATGAGACTGGACTATAGATACATAACTCTTGATTTGGTCCTACTACATAAGTAATTTACAGAGAGGTTAATGATTATAAGTAATATATATTTTCCAATTCTAATCAATATAATAAACTAATATAATACTAACTACAACCTGTAAAAGAGACACAAACTACATAGAGGTAATAAAAATGAGACAATAAATTAAGGGGAACCAAATCACCATGTGACTAGATCAATCGTTCATGAGTTTACACTAAAAATAGTAGTAGAAGAAGGAAAAATATAGTATTAATTGATTCAATGGAATATAATAGGAGCAGGGATTCACTATAATCATTTTAAGGATCCTTTACAAGTCATTCAAGGCCAAATATATAGAAGAAATGAGAGAGAGAGAAAGAGGACGTAGGAAAAGTTCATGATGATTATCAAAATCAGTTACAATTCCAATAAAATGTGGAAAAATAGTCATATCATTAATTTTATACATGTGTTGGATTGGATTGATGATGTACCCATGAGAGGTGGTGTATAATTGTCTCTTCACCTCTTATGACTCATCCTTTCTCTCTTGAAACTGCCCTTCCTTAGTTGAGGAGTTACAAGTTGCTATCTTGACACATTGTCTACTTGACCTTCTTAGCATATTTATATTACATTATTGTATCTTGAAATACATATTTAATATTGGTGAGAGTGAGGACTAAGACCTAAATCTCCTCATACTATGATCCTTGTCCTTATAAAATGTAACTTCATGTCAAAGTTTATTTGATCTAAAAGAATGTGATGAAGACCAACCTATCTCTCATATAAAATTTGGTCTTGTGCTTGAATATTGTCACAAAAATATTATAAACTCCATGTAGGTATTGTAGAAGATAATAAAACCTTTATCCAAGCTTATAAACCATATTTAAATTATTCTTCACAGCTTACTAACAAGATATTTGGAGAGGTTGTAAGTATTCATGCTATATAAGCTCCATGTAGACTTGAGAACTTTATAGGGTTTTTTTGTCCATGTTCCATGAACTTAAAACTAATATTTAAGGTGTTATATATAATTTTATGGGTATTCAAGATCATTTTCAATCTTGATTCAACTTTGAATAGTTGATAGAGTCCTATTATGGTTCTTTGAGTGTCTTTAATAACATGACTAGTGGACTACCTATGAATAGGTTCTCAAAACTGCCTATAATCATTTGAATGAGATTGTATAAAACATGTATATCCTTTAAAATCTATAATTATATGCCTAATTGGGTGTCATGAGGTTTCTTGATTCCATTTATGACCTTGAGAAGGTCTATAAATTTAGCTCTCCATGAAAATATGAGAATAATCTTCATTTAGGCTTGGTTTAGTGACTTGAAATATGTCTTAACACTTTGAGAGTATATTTAATGAATGGGTTAGGTCCATTATACATCTTTATATGCCTATAAATTATCTTCAATTGATTGAGATGTTTCCATGTAACCAAACACATTAATTAGGCTTGAAAAGTACAAAAAATTAGACCATTTTCTTATGTTTTTACTCCACACGTGCCAATGTTTTGGCTCTAACAGGTGTAAATGAGGATTATATATGTTATTTAGGTGTTTAATAGACAAATTATGTGCATTATAATCATTTAAACCAATATTCTTAGTTATAGAGCTCCTTGAGGGTAAAAGGGCAATTTTAGACCTATTTATCTTCTTAACGATTATTCAAAGAGTTAAAACCCCTAATGAATTGAAAAATTCCATGAATTTGGAGTATAAAAACCTTAAAAAAGTATCCTAAGGCCATTAATAGCCATGCATCTTCTCATCCAACTTCCCACATGAGAAAGTTTACTTTCTCAAGCTTGCAGGCCTATAAGTGTGCATTCTAGAGGACTGTCTTGAGCCAAAAGTCCCTTTTCATGCTATTTTTTGGTTTGAAATGATTTATAAAATATTGATACATGATTAATGGGTTATTTATATGGTTTAAAAAGTATTTTATGCCTTAAACCTCTTATCAATTACTCTAGTCCATGCTAAGGATTTCTTGATAGTTTAGGGGTTTTGAACCTAATTGCCATATTTTGATGTTTTATCCTATTATATTCATGTGTGATCAGCCTTAAAAAATTAAATAGGGTCCATAATAAAAAATATTAATCTCCAAACCTCACAATCAACACATAAATACAATCTCTTTTTCATGTTTTTGTGTGCAAGCCTGTAGGTGCCTATTTCAAACTTCACACCCATTGCAAACTTGATTTTGAACTTGAATCCCCTTATTATTATTATATTATAGTATATTTGGGAAAATGTGGATTTTTTTTACTTTATTTAATACTTTTAACAATGATAAACTACATGGGGTTTGCCAATAATCTCTCATTCTAGATTGTAAACTTGACACAATCCATTTGAGTGTGTATACATCAACTGTCCTCTTTTTCCATTTTGACCATCAATGATATTGAAGGTGTTTTATTAAATTGGTTGAGGTCTGATAATAATTATTAAAATCTCAAAATTTCATTGGAGACATAACATTTAGTCATATATCTGTAATTTTTTCTTCAACACTTGAAACCCTGTTCAAAATCAATAAACTAATGGCCTTCATAGCCTTCCACCTGCAATTTAATGTTATAGATGATCATAGGGTATAAAAACCTATTGGATTATTTTTTACTGTCTTATATAATTATGCATTAGTGTTTCAAACCCTATTATAAATTTATTACTCATCAAACATCAAATAGGCTTTCCCATAAGGCTGTTTTTCTCTCATTCAGGCATGTGTATTTAAACCAGTAACATAAAGACACTTAGGATATGGATGAAAAAATATGAAAACATGGAATGGGGTGTTATTTACTATTTAATATGAATTAAATTTTATTTTATCCCTTTCATAAGCTTTAAAACCTCTCAATAGTCTCTAATAGCTCCAAAACTTCCACCTTCAAACCCTGCAGACTTGTACCTTCACATTTGACTCATTCATACATTGGGTATTTGTTTGGAGATTCTTTAGGATGGATTATTAGACCATGAAAGATCCCTTAAAATATTTAATTTTAATAAAAAATCTCCCAAACATATTCAACAAGATAAAACTGAGACACTAGGGTTTTAAAAGGGTTCTACATGCTACTAACTTGTTAACGATGGTTCATAAAGCTCTACCCCCTAATCCCAAAAACATTAACATGGATTCAAAGGGAATAGGGTTGGTAAACATCCCCTCAAATAATTTTATCTAAAATACCTCCTCCTTTATTAAAATACTTCATCAATTTGATCATTCTTGACTGTGCCTACATACTTGCAAACCCAATGGAGGAGTTGAATAGGTTTTTGTCCTAATATAACTTGTACCATATTCTTTAGAATTATTTTTAAATTGGGAAAGTTATAGGATGCCTTAGAGAGGCTTATAAGTCAATGTTAAATTTTAAACCCTTTTAATGAGACCTCTGTAAACTCTTATTCATAAAGAAAGTTGATCATTGAGAACAATGTCTTACTATAACTACTATAGTTACGTACAATAAGTCATTCTTGGAGTCTTCCCTAACTTGGAAAATGATGTTATAATGTGCAAAAATAATTTTCACCTTATTTTCCTATCATTCCTTACATCATGCTTTGTTTGAACATTAGATAATGAACAAAATAGTTTCAAAAGTGAGTTATACATTAGAGAATATCTTTAACACCTCTTGGTTGGGTGTACAAATAGAAAAAGATATAAAATGATCTTTAACAAGGGTAAAAATAACAAAATTCACCCCTTTTGACATTTATATATGGTTTCTACTCTTCTCATTTTATATTTCCCAAACTGGTTGCTATGGGCCAAATTCCCAAGGTTTGAAGTCTCTGTTAGGCCTAGCCCTAACTTTGCCAAATAGAGAACAAGATATGGGACCAAAGTAAAGAAAGGAAAAGCTAGGGGTAAGCCTAAAAAATAAAAATATATGGGACCAAAGTATCAATCAAGGTTGAACCCATTGTATAATTCCACATACAACCTTATGGGATAGATAACATAAACCTCAATTATACCATTCTTGATGAGGATGAATTCATAGTTGGTCAAGAATTAAACACTCATCCTGAGGAGATCCATAACATGTTTCTAGATGAGATATGAAATTAACATTAGTCAATTGAACCCTTGGAAGGAGTTAATGAGAGGGACATGGGTGTCTACTACTTACATGAACAGAATCAGTCCATGCCATCCCTCATTGGACCTCAAGAGGATCCCATTGGCTTATGGAAATTGTTATTTGTTGGCTCAAGGAGTAAACATAAACTGGGTGTAGGTGAAATGATAGTATCCCCCTCAAATGACAAATATTTCTCTTCTTACAGGTTTCAATTTAGTTGCTCTTGTAATGCAATAGAATATGAGGGTCTTATTCGTGACCTTCAATGGGTTAGTAAGACAGGGATAAAGTAGTTGAAAGTTTATAAAGATAGTGAGATGATAGTTCACTACATTAGAGGCTATAATATCACCAAAAATCCCTTGATGAAGTCTTATAAACATAGAGTGTGGGACTTAACTAAGGATTTTGAGGCCTTTAACATCTAAGCAGTACCAAATAACTAGAATGGACATGATGATAGGTTGGTAGTTGTGGGATTTAAATATGATATCCCAAATGAGTTAAAAAGGACCAAGGTATAACCACATGTCAAAGTGGTAGTAAGACCATTAGTTCCAGACAATGAAACTCATTGGTAGGTCTTTGAGAATGACAAAAAAATTGCTTGTTTCTTGTAGTAGGAAGCATAATTCTATTTAATTAACCAAGAAAAGTTTTAACATCAATATGAGGAGAAAATTATTTAGTTAAGATCTAAAAATATTCCTAAAGGGCTTATCACCCTTGAAGATCTTTTTTATGAGGGAGATCATAAGAGAAAATATAAGGCAATAATGTCAACAAGTGAAGAGAACTATGAAAGAGTCTTTATCTTAAAGGACAAGCTACTCAAGCTTGGGAAGGTAAGAATTAAAGCTGAAAGGCATGCTTTCATAGAGATTTGTAAAGAATATGCAAACATCTTTGCTTGGGAGTATAGTGACTTGAGAGGCTTTGATCCCAAGTTGGCCTAACATACTATAGAATTGGAGGCTAATGCCAATCCTATTAGGTAGAAGTAGAGCCTATAAACCCAAAAATAAAATAGCTTATGAGGAAAGAATTGACTAAATTGATTGAATCAAAGACCATCTTTTCCATTAATCACTCTTCAAGGGTAGCCAATTTGGTACATGTGAGGAAGAAGAGTGGGAAAATCAAGTTATGTGTTGACTTTAGGGATCTAAATAGGGTCTCTTTGAAAGATCACTACCCTTTTCCCTCCATAGAGAAACTACTTTAGATGGTTTCTAGTTTAGAACATTTTTCTCTTCTGGATGGGTATTCAGGTTACAACCTGGTAAGAAAGGAAGACCAGTATAAGACTATCTTCACCATTAAGTGGGGCATATATGCTTACTAAAAGATGCTTTTTGGGTTTTCAAATGTAGGGGCAACTTTCCAAAAAGACATGGACATGGATTTCCAAGGGTTGCTGAATCAAATGGTGTTGGTCTACTTGGATGACATCACAAATTTTTCCAAGAAGGCTAGTGAACACATGGATCATCTAAGGTTGATCTTATAAAGATGTAGAGAGTGTGGGATCTCTTTAAATCCCAAGAAATATGTGTTTTCTACTCATGAAGGCAAAATTTAGGTCACATTATCTCAAAGGAAGGATTATCCATTGACCTTGATAGAATAATGCCATCCTGGCTTTATTTTTACTAAAGCACAAGAAAGGAATCCATAGCTTCTGTGGAAAAAAAAACTTTGTGAAAAGGTTTATACCTAGTTTTGCAAACTTGGTCAAACCCATCACTACCATGATAAAGAAGAGCCAAGTGTTTGCTTGGTCAATTAAATGTAAAGAAACATTTGAGGCCATCAAGAAAGCCATTGCCCAAGCACCCTCCCTCATAAATCATGATTTTTCAAAGGATTTCATATTGTACATCTTTTCCAATGTGGACACCATATCAACTATGTTGATGCAGAAGAATGGTGAAGGACTTGAGTAGAAAATTACCTCTTTTAGTCAAGGGATGGAGGGGTATGAGGTGAGGTACATTTTTATATAAAATAAGGTTATTACAACCTTGAGGAGCCTTAAAAAGTTCAGGTCAATGCTTTCCAACAATAAGACCCATCTTATGGTGTCTCATCATGAAATCAGGGACTTCCTCCTTAACAAAGACTTGAATGAGAAAAGAGCAAGATGGATTACCAAAGTCATGAAGTATGATATGGAGATCAAATTCACCAAGCTATTAAGAGGCAAAAGCTTGTGAGAGAATATGGTAGATGATCTTCAATAGGATAAAGTTGTTTTGGTGACATAAGATAATTCACAAGTAGATGCGCCTCCACTTCATAATAGTTGGCTCTAAGACTTGCCACAGTTCTTGATGATAGGAGAATGTCCCCAAGGTTTAGACAGAGCAAAATAAGGTATTTAAAGATTTCATCCATACCTTATGCATTAGTTGATGGTGTTGTTTTTAGAAGGGACCTTAATTGGGTACTTCTTAGGTGTATTGATGACAATCAAGTGACAAAGCTCTTGGAGTAGTTTCATGATAGACCTACAGGAGGCCATTTTTCTCCAAGAACAATAACATCAAAAATAATGAGAGTTGGTTATTACTAGCCCAATGTTTTTAAAAATGCCTATGCATGGGTCAAGAAATGTTATAAGTGTGCTCTATTTATAGGCAAACAAATATTAGTGACTCTTCCACTTAACCCAATCAATGTGGAATAACCCTTCATGTAATGGGTGTTGGACTTTATTGGGATGATAAATCCACCTTCAAGTGTCAGGTATAAATGGGTGCTCACTACAATTGACTACTTCACGAGGTGGGTGGAAGTAAATTCCTTGAAAGAAGCCAATAAGCCAACAATGTTGAACTTATATGACAACATAGTGACTAGGTTTGGTGTCCTAACTACTATAATTTTAGATAATGCCTTAGCATTTCTGGGCATGAAGATAAGCGAATGGGCACTTAAACTGGGAAACTATCTCAACACATTCTCTAATTACTACCCCCAAGGCAATGGATTGATAGATTCCACAAACAAGAAATTGATAAGGATTATCAAGACGACCATGGGACAGAATCAAAGAGTGTGGCATACAAAGCTAAAGACAACCTTATGGGCTAATAGTGTGACTCCCAAAGCTGCCATTGGCAATTTTTCCATATGTATTTATATATGGAAGGGAAGAAAAATTGACCATTTATCTTAAAATTCTTACGTTAGAGTTAGCACATCATCTTGAGCTGATGGAAAGTGAGACTATGAGCGTAAGAATGATAGAACTCATAGATCTTGAAGAAACTAGGGACCTTGCAATGAAGACATTAGAGTCACACCAAGCTTAGGTAAAAAAAGCCTTTGACAAGAGAACCAAAATAAGGGACTTCAAGGAAGGGGACTTAGTCCCCAATTGGGAATTAAATAAGGCCAAGCCAAGCAACCATACCAAGTTTGACAACTTGTGGAGTGGTCCTTATTTGATCCATGGATGCAAATAACATAATGCTTTTTAGCTTGCCCAACTAGATGGAGAGGTATTACCCATCCTAGTTAATATAATTCATTTAAAGCCTTATTATTATAAGGGTTTATAGCTATTGTATGATATTATAATATATTAGAGTAGTTTTCATGCTTTCCTCTAAGTGCTTTGAGCACATTTATTTTAGTCGTGTGTTTCCCTTTCAATAAGTGCCTTGGGCATAATTGTTGTTTTATTTCTTTTTGGTCCTTATTGTTTCAAGAGGAGATTTTTTGGAAAAGAGGTAGCTTTGTATCATTTTCATGATCAACTAAGAGAAAAGACTTGAGACTCCAGATGCATAATGGATCACTTTAAGGCCACTCATATTTGCATAATAGGCATGTAACCCCAAGATGTCACTAGAAGTGTTGGCTAAATTTAGCCCACATAAGAATCTTTTGCCTAGAAATAGTTTGAATATATTTGAAAAGTTTTGGATGGGATGAGTGGACCAAAGGCTTAGAAAGAGGTCTAGGATTGAAAAGTGAAAAATACCAGTAGGTTATCATAGTGTTTCAATCATTCAAGTGCATGAACTAGGTCACACAATGTCTTAGAAGTTCATTGGAGCCTTCTAAAGAGACAACAATTTCTTGCACAAGTTTAGAAAGATTAGACTATCATGGCAGTCATACATAAATGAATGGGATAGTATTGTTTCACATTTGATAAATGTGCTTGAGAGGTTGACTAGAGCCAAAGGAATACATGAACATGATGTATTTCATACCTACATCATTCTCTATAAATTTTATGTCTTGATGAGCTTTCTATCTCAAGATATAAGCCTTTAAAGTTAGACTTACATAGTGAAACATGCATGGGGATGTCAAGTTCAAGCTATGGTAAATAAATATTGGAATTCAAATGTTCTAGGGATGAACAAATGAATGATAAGTATCAAAATATCACTTGAATGGATCATATATCAATGGCATGTAGGCAATCAATAGGTCAAAAGGTCTTTGGAATGAGATCAATAGTCTGCATTCAATCAAATAAGAAGATCCAACAATGAGCAGGAGATGATGACATCAGTTGGCCTAAAAAAATCAATGGAGCACGTTCAATCATACAAACCAAGATCAATGGAAAAATTGTAATAAAAAAGTTATAGGATCCTAAGATTGAGTGAGGGATTGATAAATGTCATGATTGTGGCAAGATAAAGGATCAATGGTGCATATTTGATCTTATTGATAAAGATCAATGACACATGTTGAGTCATGTGGATAAGATCAATGATGCATAGGATATGGAGCCCAGATCAAATGTGAGGCCACCATGTGGTGCAAGAACATAGGTAGATGAAGCTGGCAATAGAATCCTAAGAATGAATGAATAGCTACCGGGTGGCACATTTTTAGAAGCTAATATCAAGATCAATGGCTAAAATTAAAATTTGAAATCTATGGACTTAAATAGAGAACAAATTCAACCTAAGGTCGAACCAGGGCAAATATTTCAAAGAATGCCATTAAATCCTAGTTGAGACCTTTGTTAGAGGATCCAAAGCATTTAGATTCAATTCTCTTGTGTTTTCAACATCACGTACAATAAGTCCTTCGCTTCCATATGTTTCAAAGGTAGAATAGGTCTATTTAGACCTAATATAGTTCAAGAATAATGTTATGCAGTTGTAAAGATCTTCATGGATAATGACTATATAAAAACCAATAATTGGATTGGTTTTCAATCTATAGTAAAGACCTATTCTCAAATATTACAATAGGGGGTAGATATATAATTATGGAGAAGTGTCTCATCATTCTACATGGTCTTATCTTCAAAAAATAGGAATTTGGCACCACTCAAAGTAGAATTAGGCATGGCTCTATCAAGTCTATGAATATGAGGTCTTTGTCCTTATAATGAAAACAAGTAGAGATATTGTAGAAGATCAAAGTAAAGGATTCGATAATTAGAGAGTATAATGGATCATTTATTTCTTCTCAAGCCTTTTAGTCATAATTATATCAAGGATGGTTCATAAATCAATAAGGATGAAAGCTCATAATGATCTCAGATGGTGTGCTCCCCATCTTTCTCTCCTTTCTCCTATATCTCTTATTCTTTTCCATTTTCAAGCTCTCTCTAACTTTTGATCAAAAATTATCTCTCAATTATGGAAGAGCAGAGACTCTCATTTGATAAGGTTAGACCCTATCAAAATTTGTATGAAAGGCCTCTTAAAGTAATAAAAGCTTCTTTACGTATCTCTCCCCATTGAATTGTGTGTGGAAACACTTGTGCATGATGGCATTGTGAATGAGAATATTCCATGCCCATTGTCCTTCTTTCTTGCTCATTTATAGGTGTCTTCAAGTTAGTTTTAGGTCTAAGTTAGTATTCTTTTTGTCATTGATGCAAGCTCTTAGTGAGTCTTATAACTCCTCTTTGCCTTTATTCATTACTTCTTGAACCTAGTTTATGAAACACTTATGCAACTAGCTAGTTCTGTGAGTTTGTGTGAGCTAGCATTAATTTATGCTTCTTTAGTGTTTGCTTCATGCTTATGTGAGTCCTCATTTAAATTTGGTGCATCACCTAGTTAAATTTCTTAGGATCCCTTTCCCCTTTTCTAACCCTTTTCTCAGTGTAAACATTAGTATAGGTGATCCATCAAAAGAAAGCTGTCCTTCTCCAGAGGTCCAACCCCACCATAGGTGACTTGTAGCCTGGGGTTGTTCCCATAGTGAAGCTCAATTGGAGAGAGCCTAAATAACTCTCTCCAAGGGTGAAAATTGATGCTACAAAAGTTGTATTAAAACATTTCAACAAGCAATATAAGAAAAAATAATAAAAACCTTAATATCTCAAAAGGTACCTTAAACTCCTCAAAATGCTTGTAAAAGTTTTCATTTTTATCTATTTTTAAAGGGAAACTAATGTAGTGGTCAAGTTTTGGATGGTAGGGGTTGAATTTTGGCCTAGGAGGAAAAAATGTCAATAATTACATTTGCCCAAGCTTGATCCCTCACCTACACATTTGACAGATGAACCATATTGTGAATTCCATAAGATTTATAGTCATTGGGCCAAGGATTATCATGCATATTAAAAATTCTTAGCATAAAAAAAGACATGAAATTATACTCCTGCCATATATAGTTGATCTCCATAGTCAGTTACTCCTAGATGCATTTATTATTTTCATGACATGAATATGCATACATATATTCATTAATGATAACTTTGATAGTACATCGATGTGCTTCATCCAAAAAATATACATTCTCCTACTGATAAGAACTTTCATCCATAAAATATAATTCTATAGTATATCCCTAAACATGGGGATGTTTACTACCTTTGGCATCATTGTGCTACACATCACATAGATAGGTGTAGAGTACCACAACAACACTTTTGTGATATCCCATGGCCTAAACCGTCACCTTCTCAACAACACACTCAAGGTCATTTATGGGTAAAGGATCAACCTTCCATGTAAC
Organism: Torreya grandis; assembly: GCA_037957365.1. NCBI lineage: Eukaryota > Viridiplantae > Streptophyta > Pinopsida > Cupressales > Taxaceae > Torreya > Torreya grandis. The sequence continues at coordinate 2,714,155 of JARHVA010000539.1, read as the reverse complement.
CTAAATAATTACAAAGATATAACAATATTAGTCACATTGTAATACCAATTCCTCTAATTGACTATCCTTCAAAAGAGGTGCTATGCGATCATCCTTATTTTAGCATAACTACTTTCTACATCGAGACCATGCATTAGGAAGTCCTAGCACAACTCTCCATGAAGATATACAAGATTATGATTTAAATTATATTTTAGTTACAGCAAGATCTATCTGATGTTATTAATGATGTATGTCATGAGATATATCAGCTTTTATGAACACATTATTGTGCTATATCACATTACTATTCACATTTTCATACAAGTTCAATTTGATATTTACATTTCACTATAGCATTTATGCTACATTTTTGTCTTTGGATCTCATTTTTGTGATATAATTTATGCATTTATGATATTTTGTCTCACAAACATCATTTTCTAATTATATCATTTGATAATTTCCAAAGTTAATCTTTTTTGCATATGATTCATCTATATTTGACAACCATTTATTTTCCCCTATTATGGGATGATTTTTTTCTTTACATTCATGCATGTGTTAGCTCATTTCATTGAATATTATAGTTATGTATGTGACATGGATATTATACCACACCTAACACTATCCTATTTATCTTGTGATCAACTACAAAGCATATTCATCATTGCACCATTTTTTACATAAATAGATCTCTTTAATGATCCTCATTTATCCCTTATCATTTTCTCATTTAATAAAAAACATAGGTTAGTCTTAGGATTGCACACTTATGGGAAAATATAAAAATATTTAATGATGACATAGTATTTAAGTACTTATCTCTTGTAACCAAAGTGTAAGCTTTGTCAGGATTAGGAGCAAAATTGATTACCTTGTATAAGCAACTAAACACGAAATTTAACTAGAAGTAACAAGTAACTAGAAATCAGAAACAACACAGAATTTGAGAGACAATACAATCTTGTATTTAACTCATCCAGAAAGAAAATACAATAAAGAAGATGCCACACTCTTCCCACACCTCTAGGGCTTCCCACACCTCTAGGGCTCCCAATAATTCTCCTTCAAGAGTTATCTCTCTCAATTACGATCACAACAAACAACTCAAACATAGAGTTGTTGTTCACCTCCACTAGTCAGTAACAATACTGCCAGTACACAAGTACTCAAAGTACTCCAAGTAGATCTCCCTTGAACTTGCAGCACCCTACAAATCAAATGATCTTACTTACCATGTAGATCTTCTACCTGATCTTGCACAACCTATAGATCAACCTGGCCTTGCACACCTGCAAACCTAGATCTTACAATTGGAACGATCTCTTCCTTGTCCTTGATTACAATACAGCCCCATGAGTCTATTATATAGATCCCATGCAAACAATAATTAGACTTATAATTACAATAATTATAAATGTAGACTCAAGACTAAAATTAGTCTTTTACATGTAAACAACTGGTTCGTTAAACTAACAGTTCGTCAACTAACAATTTTAGAACCGCACAGGCAACCAACATCGATCACTATCTGCCTGGAGATGACTGACATTGACTGATCCATGATCGATGTCAGTGGCTTCTTGTCTCACCCCTGATTGACGTCGATTGGCTTGATTGACGCCAGTTACTGTGACACTTAGCACCTCCTCCATGTTTGCATCCTGGTGAAGCTTTTAGCTCCACAACCTAACAATCTCCCACTTGGAGATAAATAGTTGCACCTATACCTGTACCTGTACATCATCTAATTTGTTTCCTAGCTTGTATCCCTCTTCAAGTTCAATCTTGAAGACCAACCACGACACATCCTGTGGTACTACACCTATCATCCAAGTCCCCTGCCACATCCAAAGTGCTTGACCCTGCATAACATGTTAACCTACTGTTGGTCCCTCTCAGATACTTGAGAATCCACTAAACTGCTTTCCAATGCTTCTTTCCCAAATTGGCCATGAACTCACTGACAACACCCACTGCTTGGGCAATATCAGGTCTAGTACATATGTATTCAACCTCATCATGTGAATTGGGACACTATTCTGTGAACTATCCATCCATAGGTGTGCTAACCGGTTCTACATCTTGCATCTTGAACCTCGCCACTACCTTATTCACACAATCATCCTGAGACAACATTAACCTGTGATCTTCCCTGTCTCTAGGAATACTCATGCCAAAGAATTTTGCTGCTCCCAAATCCTTCATGGCACACCTTTGAACTAACTTTTCCTTTAGCTCAGCAACTCCCTACATGTGTGACCCTACAACAAGCATACACACCACATACAATAACAAGATAATGTAGTTAATATTATCCAACTTGGTAAATAAAACACAATGGTTACAACACCATTGTCCTGTAGCTTACTCAAGACCATATAACCTGGCCTTTCATCTCACGTGTCCATTCTCTCTCTTCTTTAACCTGGGAATCCATTCATCTTTCAGTGCTTTCTCTCTAGCTGGCAACTCTACCAAATCTCCCATTTGGTTCTCATCCAAGGAATAAAATTCCTCATTCATGCAATGCTCCCACGGTTTCCTAGATTTTACCTGCTCTGCTTCTTTAAAACTTCTTGGTTCTTGACCATCAGTGAGTAACAAGTAGTTTAAAGAAGGGGAATAACAAATTTGAGGCCTACTTACACTTTTAATCCTCCTCATGGGCATTTTAGACCCCTTGACAACTTGCTATCCACCCAAAATCTATTTTTTGGTCGACCCTGGTTTGCACCTGACCGATGTCGATCCCACCTGATCGCCAATGCTAGTTCCCTGACCAACGTCGGTGTCTACCTGGTCACCAATGCCAGTTCCCTGACCGACGTTAGTCACCACCTACCCGACACCACCGACTCTGATCTGCACATGATCGACATCGGTACCTACCTATTCGATGTCAGTTCCACCTGATCGACATCAGTAACTGTGTTTTCCTGTGAGTGATGAATTTTTACCTGCGAGCTTACTTTGAATCAAAACCCTATCCAAACTACCCTCCTCAAAATTATTCAGCCCCTGTGATTGATCTCTATCCGTCATCTTCTCCTTGAACACCAAGGCTTTCCTGTTCTTGTCAAAACCATCAGATTTCCTCTTTATGCCATAGACCCGATCCTTTCTTGTAGCATGTGTATCAGGAAACCTCACTTTCTTCTATTACTTATAGAAATATCGATCTATGCTTTTTGGATTTGAACTCTTACCCTTTGACTCATAAATATGCATCCCCTTATTCTTCATGTGACCAAGCCTACGGAGCCACATCTTCAAATCTATAGCTGAAGTAGATAAACCAAAAGGAGAATTAGTAATACAAGTAGATAGATAAAGAGTACCTACTTTCTTACCTCTTGCTAAAACAAGTGCACCCTTGGAAACTTTCCAAGAGTCCACTGTGAGAGTTACTATGCATCCCTCATCACCCAAATTTCCAGTAGAAATCAAGTTCCACTTCAGGACTGGGACATACATGACCTCCTTTAACACCCATGTGTTTCCTGTCTGCAATTTCAGCTGCACTTTCCCTTTGCCAACCATTTGACAAGGCTTACCATCCCCTAAATAAATCTCTCCAAAGTCTCCTTGGGACATATTCATGGAAAAATTATCTATTTGGGGTTGCATGGAAAGAGGCACCAGAATCTAAAACCCAAGATTCCACTTTATCCAAGGAACATACAAGAGCATCCTATGCAACAATATCTACAACCTCTGCTTCTTCATTTCCTTCATGCTAATCTTCAACCAACCTGCAATCTTTCTTTATATGCCCTGCCTTTCCATAATTCCAGTAGAATATTCTACCATACCTGGATTTGGATCTCCTACCTATCTTTGATCTTGATCTCCCTTGCTCAAGCTTCTCTCTTTGCCTTCCCCTGCTTTCAACACTTAAAGCATTCCTTGATGATTCACCTATGCTTTTCCTATGAATTTCTTCATTCAAGATTACACTAACAACATCATCAACTTTCAAGATATTTGAAGCAGATGCAATATTGCTAACTACCATTACCAAATTATCCCAACTTTTAGGTAATGAGCATAAGATTAAGAGAGCCTTAATTTCATCATCAAAAACAATATTGACTAAAACTAACTAGTTTACCAAACCATGGAAATCACTAAGATGACTATGTACAGATCCACCTTCCAACATTTACAAATTAAATAATTGCTTCATAAGAAATACCTTATTCGAAGCTGAGGGTTTTTCATATAAATTTTCCAAATATCCCATTAACTCTACCGTTGTCTTAACCTATGATAAGTTGGAAATCACAGACGATGCCAGGCTCAACCTTATAGATCCCAGAGCCTTGCGATCAAGAACCTTCCATTCTTCATCTTTCATATCCATGGGCTTGCTTGCAACCCCACCCAACGGTAAGTACAGATCTTTTTGGTACATATAATCTTCTATCTACATCCTCCATAATTGATAATTCTTGCTGTTAAACTTCTCCATTCTTAGCTTACTTTCTTCTGCCATTGCTATACTCCCACTCAATCAAAAACCCCTGAGAGTGACCTGTAATCAAACACAAACCTACTCCTTGCAACCTAGCTCTGATACCACTTGCCAAGAATCTAGAATAACAAACAACTTTGATACCACTTTGTCAAGATTAGGAGCACAATTGATTACCTTGTATAAGCAACTAAACATAGAATTTAACCAAAAGTAACAAGTAACTAGAAATCAGAAACAACACAAAATTTGAGAGACAATACAATCTTATATTCAACTCATCCAGAAAGAAAATACAATAAAGAAGATGCCACACTCTTCCCACACCTCTAGGGCTCCCAATAATTCTCCTTCAAGAGTTCTCTCTCTCAATTACAGTCACAACAAACAACTCAAACACAGAGTTGTTCACCTCCACCAGTCAGTAATAATACTGCCAGTACACAAGTACTCAAAGTACTCTAAGTAGATCTACCTTGAAATTGCAACACCCTAAAAATCAAATGATCTTACTTACCATGTAGATCTTCTACCTAATCTTGCACACCCTACAGATCAACTTGGCCTTGCACACCTGCAAACCTAGATCTTACAATTGGAAGGATCTCTTCCTTGTCCTTGATTACAATTCAGCCCCATGAGTCTATTATATAGATCCCATGCAAACAATAATTAGAATTCTAATTACAATAATTAGAAATCCAAACTCAAGACTAAAATTAGTCTTTTACATGCAAATAACCGGTTCGTTAAACTAATAATTCGTCAACTAACAGTTCTGGAACCGCACAGGCGACCGACATCGATCGCTGTATGCCTAGAGATGACCGATGTCAGCTGATCCATGACCGATGTCGGTAGCTTCCTGTCTCACCCCTGACTGACATCGATTGGCCTAACCGACATTGGTTACTGTGACACTCAACACCTCCTCCATGTTTGCATCCTGGTGAAGCTTTTAGCTCCACAACCTAACAAGCTTTCTTGTGTTTGTTACTTATGTCACTCATGATTGGTTTTCCAAATCCATATAATGGAGGAGCATAAAAATTCATAAAATTTAAAATCCAAATCATAAAATAGACAAAATGTAATGATAAAAAGGCAACTTCAAATTTAAAATTCAAAATCACACCAAAATACATGATTTTTCTTTAGCACATCTCCTATTATAGTTAAGGTTCAAATTCTACATTTGGCCTCATGATAGAGCTGAGGTCCATTGGAGTGTAGTAGGAGAGTAGACTAGGATAGGAGGTCTTGTTATACTATTTAGTGCCATATACTTTCTCACACAAGTATCCAATCTTTGTAGTATACCAATGACTTTGTATGGGGTCCTAAGGAATGAGGAACATGTTGTGGGAAGGAAGGCTCATTTTATGTTTTCCTACACGTATAACCTTCATGATATGTTCTATGTACGTCACTTTTTAGCCCAAGATTTTGTGTCTATTATCTAGAGTATATTAATCCCTTGTTGTTCAAACAAGTTGTTATCACTTTCACATTAGCTTAGTGTGTCTCATTTTTACTAAGGATTATTTCTATGTATATGCATTACTTTCCATTCCCTCTTTTCATCACATTATTCCTGATATTCCCGTTGATGAATATTGTCTATTAGCTAATCATACTCTTGATCCTAATTCTTATATTCACACCTCATTGGTTTTCCTCTTGTGAGTTTTAGTATAAGACCTTAGATATGACCAGTCATTCCTCAAAAAATACCTCTTTATCCCATGAAAACAATGTGCCATATTTTGACATGTCAATAAATGATCATACTTTTACATTTATAGATTAATATAAGCACTAAATTGGTTTATCATTTTTTCATATTTCTTGGTTTATATTATTATCATATATTGACACTTCTATATTCAACTTTATTTATTTTGGCATCTATTTTTCTATCTTTTATTACACATTAGAAAAACATTGATTTTGAATATTTTTAAAATTTATTTATTAGTATTCTCTTTTCTCATTTGGTTTCATATTGACTTTCAATTTATTTTGATTATTATTCTTGTTGGCCATGTATTTTTTCACATTTTCTAGAAAAGATTAACATATACATACATTTTTCTCACAACGTAAAGAAATCAACAAATATACTAGACATAAAATATATCCATAACATCTCTGAGTCATAAAAACACTTCTCTCTCTATATATGGATCAAAGTTTGATATAAATCATAGTAAAAAATCCAATTCTAAGACCAAGGTCCATCATGAGGATGTGCTACACTACCCATATAGGCCTATGGATTCCCTCTTTAAACATTCCACTATAGTGACTATGTCTCTGATAAAATCTCATAAACTTGTCCTTATAAATTAGCCACCTAGGCCTAAACATATGTCAACTATCTCACTATATCCAAGTGGGTAGATCTCTCCTCAAATACTGACTACCATGATCATAGCTCCCCAAATCCTATTGGAAATGCATCTTGAACCACATATGATAGTCTTTCCAGCTCTTGAGCTACCTCACTAACTAATCAAAACCAACCTGCATATGAAGGTGTTGAAGGCACCACATGATCAACCACCCACATAGTATCATGATGTGGTAGAACACCATCCAATTTATCATGATGGGATACCTATACCATCACATCCCATAAAATCTCATCCATTTCAACACATACAAAATTAAAACCGAAATAACATTAGATATCACATATATATCTCCAAAATCATACATATATATAAGCATGTAGCTTTATCTACATAATATTATAATAATCAAAATAAATCACATCTTACTCACTAATAGTCATTCCATCTTCTTGGCTACTGAGCCCTCTTGGAAACAATGGCTCCAAGGTGGTATGAAACCTCTATATTGGCCAAACTAGATCACATGAGCATGTCATGCTCTAATACAAATCCAATGCATAATAAACCAACTCAATGTACATTGCATTACTAGATCTTGCTATAGTTATGCTTCTAGCTATACCGATAGATACACTGGATCCTATCTTTATCTCTATGGCCGTGGTAGTGGCTATGGTACCTACTATTATGCTTCAACAACTAGTAATTTATCCCCTCACTATCATCAATGTTATCATCTAAAAAACTCTCGCTTAGTGAGGCCATATATTGGAACCTATGTTGTCCCTGTACCTCCCACACCATGTTGTTCCCTTGCATGTTAAGTCCAAAGTGTTGAAACTACTCTAGGAACCACCACATGAGATACAAACTACCCAAATACATTATGTACTAGATGTGGATCTACCCACTAAGGATAATATCCTATGATACTCAATCAACCTTGTGCTTGAAAATTACTTGGACATGATTTCCAAGTATCTACCATGCCTTAATATGGGCACCAAATAATATCATCACATGCCACACTCTAAAACATTGGGACATGTGATACACCACACACCACACACCACATGGTCCTATGTCCACCTCTGCATGTGCGAGAGGGCATCATCCACAATGTGAGGTAATATTTCCATCTTGTACATAGAAAATATCTCATAAATATAGATAGTAAAAATTATAATGGCCCTATAGTCTACTAGCCCCTAGATAGAATGCTATAAAAATCATACACTAAGTGCACCCAAATCATAAAACCTAAGTCATATAATGTACCCTACTCCAACGTCAAGTGATACCAATATATAATATATAATGGTGCCCTTGATAGATCAATCGAGCTATCACAAGTCTAATAATGACCTTTGAGATATCTAGAAGGACTAAAACATACACATCAAAAAGATAGTCTACCAACCTAGGATGGATGTATCTCTCTAAGATTTTAGCACACAACACTAAGGTTAACCTATAGTCATTCGAATTTGGTGTATTGCACACCACTAGTGTGCCCGTAATTGGTAATCCTAACACTGCATGTACATCCTCTAGGTTAATAATTACCTCAATGGTATCCCCATCCACTAACCATAAAAATGTATTAGTTAGTCTCTCTCATGTACTTAGGAACATGATGACTAATTCAAAGCTCAATGAGATACATCACATCTCCATAAGCCCACCAAACCCAAGTGTGATAAGTGAAGCCTAGTCTATAGTAGACAATCTATCTATTAGATTTGGTATCCAAACCACATCCACTGGCCTCTAGAACCTCTGTCACCTCTACAAAATTCTAAATAATAGATCACATATTAGATATCTATCAAAATAGTGACATAAATTATACTTTAAAAACTAAAAAAACAAATAAATAATCAAATTAACTATTTAATTGGCCATGTACAACACTACATCAGCCCCCTTTTTCATCCTTCTAACCATATCAACCATGTATAAAACTACATCGACCATATATTACACTCAACACTATAGGCCATGTAACTATACTACATTAGCCTTGTCAAAACTTAGACTATATTGACCTTTATATATGATATCAACCCTTTCTACATACTAAATTGGCTAGTGTATATGTTATCAGCCAAATTTTTATGCTATCGATCATAAACTGCGTTTTTAGCCATCATAAATATAACTACAGTGACCACCATAAATGATATTGGTAACTTATCAAAATCTTCCCTTTATAAATACAATAGCCTAGCTGATACCATATTATTTATGTGATGATTTTCATTAAATCATCATAAATATGCTTGACCTACTTTATGACATTTTGTCTCCTACCTAGTCCCTATTTCCATTCCTACTCTATTACTACACTTTCTAGGGAAAATTACACTACATGTATTTTTATCAACATTTAATTTTAATCATCTAGTACATTTTAATTATAAAAGGTTACAAACTAGTAATAAATACACTATAATCCATCCTCCAACTCATCCACCACCTTAATCTCGATCCATTGTATCTATCTGCTAAATTAGGATTATAGATCTCTGATGTTCAAAAATAGAAAATATGAAAATGAATAGTAATTGATCCATTTTATAGTTGAATTTCAAAAATTTTAAACCTTCAATTATTTATTGAGAAATTCTATATTTTGCTCATAACTTTACTCTTTAAGTCCTTTTCATAAACTAAAATAAGATTCTAAATCTTGAAAACATAGATAATTTTTAGTGCTAACCCCATATTTTTCAAAAAGTTTGAATTTTATCTTATTTTTTAGGTCCATCTCTTGTTCTATACATTATAAACCTTTCTTTATCTACTTTACATATAGAGTATCTTCCACACAACAAGGTAAGTGAAGGTACATATTTATAAAATTATTTACTTTTATTTATTTTCTACTTTCTACTATAATTTGTTAGCTCAATTAGTGTGTTGCTATTTTATTTCTCAAAGAACCATCCCATGTTACAATCTAGTGTCATGTGATGAGATTCGAGTGGGGCATATGTATGCACACAATATTTTAAAAATTTATCATTTACTAACATTTAATCTCTTGCAACAACATATAGTTCTTTAATCTCTTTGAGTGCATGCCTTAATGGGTGCATTAGGAAAGGGTTCGATAGACCATTGGTGTTTTAAAAGATTATTGTTTAAATATATCATGCCTTTATCCATGAAAAAATATTTCTTACTTGATTCCTTAAGAAATATTCATCTTAATAACCCCTAACTAAACCAATATCTATCTTTTTTGACTATATTGACCCAGGTCAATGTAGTATTTTTCACTTCCTTCCAAAATTCAAACTAAGTTGGCCTAGGTCAATGTAGTCTGAAAGTAACAACATACATTTTGCAACTAGGTCAACCCAAGATAACCTAGTTGGAGGGTAAATGATAACTTTTAAAACTACATTGATGTGGGTCAATATTATTGGCTTAAATTATAAAAGGGTTTAAGATAATCTATCATTATAAATACAAGTCCCATTTCAATCCAATAGAGAGGAACATTCATTTTTTCACTATTATTTCTCACAATTATGATTTAGTCTACATTTGGAGAAACCATTGCTTAGATATTGTCTTGGATGTAAATATAGTAAGTATTTTATCTTCAAGATGATATAAACCATTGTGATCCTTATAACCACAACAATCTATTACAAAGCACCATTGGCCAGGGAAGAGATTGAGTCTCAACAAGTTTTGATCAAGATAAGTATTTATAACTCTATCTTATTTCATTTGATAGATATTACATAATTAATTTCTTAAATTTATGTATATCTCCTTGTTTAAATCTCATCTACACTTAAAACTAGTGTGGTTATAGGGTTATTCAAACTTTCCATTTTCCACCCTAGGTAACTTAGGCCTTCATTGACCTACCATGGTTCCTTACCCCTTTTAGTTTTGTTGTAAACACCCCCTTATTTTTGTTATAATATTTGGTAACAATAGATTAATTTCATTATTATTAAATATCTAATTAGATTTATTGAATTATATTGATTTCATAGAGGATTTGAAACCCTCTCCATTGATGTTATGTGATAAATGTTCCTCTTACTAGGTTTAGTGGATCCAATTTGGTCATGCCCTAATATAACTAAGTATATAAAATGTTTTAGTTGATTTACCCTCTTTGAGTCTAGATATATTAGGTAGGATAAGATAAGTTATAAGTCTACCTTAATTTTTTGAATACAAATCTGCTATCTATGTTCATTGTGGAACATGCTGAATTATCTGACACATTACCTTAAGATGCACTATAAAATCTGAAGGTTTATTAAAACTTTTAATAATTTTTTGATGTGAATTTTTTTTCTATAAAGGTGTACCACTCTCCTTTGAATTAAATGTGTAATTTTTTTTTGTGTAGGTGAAATAACTGTCTCTACACTATGCTCTTAAATAGGTTAAATAAATAACTTTGCACTATGCTATTGAATGAATTGTAATGGTGGTAGTGGAGGAGGAAGAATAAACTAACTATAGAGGGTAATCATATCGAATACTTAGAACTTTGAATAGCTAATTCCAATGTATATATTTGAGAAATTGATGTACTATTGATGGTACTGCATGAAGATTCTATATCTAAGGGTATCATAATAACATATCAAAGACATATATGCTTGGTAAGAATAAGAATGGAGAAGGAATTATTTTTGAACTAACCTGAAGAGGTAGGTAGGACTATATTCCAAAGAGTATTATTTGTGTGTCCATAAAATGCTTTAAATTTCCTTGATGTATATTTTAAATCCTATTTTATGTACCCAGAAGAGCAAATAAGTTTCATTGTACATTCATTTTAACTTGGCCCATTGTCGATCATGACATTTTGTTTTGGTTTTTTGTTAATATAATACTAGATAAAAAGTGTATGTCTATCTGAATCATCATCAACAATTTCACTATCATCGAATGTGATCATATGGTGTGGTATTAATGTTTCTATAAATGTACCAATATTATCATATATTATATGTCCATATGTATTAGGATGAGGATGTGCATTTTAATCATGATGTACCTCTAATTTATCCATAATTTTTGCTACACCATGATTTAGAAATGGATTATCGAATATTTTTAACTTTGCATTTTAATTATACTATGGTCTAGCCTCCTCTATGGGTGTTATTATCTCAATAATATTGCATTAATAAGAACTTGTATCTTATGCCTTAGTCTATAACAGTTTTTGTAGAATGCCCAATAAATCTATGGTAGTCAAAGTATGTATTGCTATCAAATCCTTTGTGTTGAGGCTTAGTCATATCAATCTCTTATGTTAGAGGGAGAGATATGAGATTATAATCAAGTAATTTCTGTAACAAGACATAAGGTGGTGATGGTAACTTTGAGAATTACCTCCTTGGTGGAGCTATCAATTCAAGATTATTCATTAGTTTTGAGATTATATTGATTGTTACTTTTGATTCATTATTGCTTTCATTATATTTGACCTTGTATTTTGGTTTGCTTTAAATTTAGCATTTGAATTAGATGAACATTTGGTACATACTTGAGCTTGTTCAATGCTATGAACTTAACTTCTCATTTTTTGAATATATGGCATAACTTATCAAAATATTTGAATTTATTAAAAATGATATACTCATGGAGTGGTGCTAGCAAACTTTATGTGAAGATATCTTGTAACTCATTGTCTGCCATATAATTTGTCATCTTAGCTAGCATAGTTTTGTATCAAAGAACATATTCACTGATTAGATTGTTTGATCATTGCTTGAGTTTGGAAATTTTTGCATAAGATAATTTTCACCAATGTTGATAGAGAAGTGTGATGGTAACAAATCTACTAAAGTGTTTAATATTTTAATTGATTGGAGTGAAAGATTATAAAACCATCACAAATAATATTATTTGAGGATTCTTGGAAAGAGCTTGGTTAATAACTTGTCATTTTATCCATAATCCAAGCATGATGCATGGAATGATCGAAGATGATGTTCATGATCCCTTTACCTTCATAAAGTGGTAGTTTAGGAACTAAAAAACCTACTAGTAATTGGTAAGAGTATATTCTAGGTGCCAAAGGATTATGAATCAAAGTATGGGAGTTCATTGAATGAATATATCTAAATATAACTTGATATAATTGCAACACCTTAGTATGTAAGACTACAATAGTCTCTTCAAGCAAATGTGCGTTAGGTGAGGTTTATGATGGACTATTCATAGTAATCATAAAAGGTGTGTATGATGCATGTGTAAAATTAGTAATATTAATTTATTGTAAGCCTTGTGATGCCCCACTAGCTAGGATGATGTCACATATGTAATTAGAGGCGTTAATTTAGAAATAAATGTAGTAGTAGTAACTAGGACACCTAAAGTGGAAATATTGAATTTGGAGGGATCTAATTGATCTCGTGATATATACACTTGGGCCAATTTATTTTCTTCATCTCTTGTAATGCATATTAGTGTATCCATTTTATATGGATATGTTTGAAGACATTCCATGAATTATTTGTCATTACTTTCATTAGATTGCTTTATATTATCTTTATCAGTTTCAATAGTAATGATAAGTCCATATATTAATAGGGTTCAAACTATGCATTATAGTATTTTTAATGTACAATTGTTCTTGTTCTAAAGTCATACTTGGTTTTAAAATATTTGCCTTAATGGTGCTTGTATCCTAAGAGCATTATGTAACAATGCAATTTGAGTAAGGCTCGAGTTTGTGAATTATTCATTTTAGTTTTTTAGTTGTATTTGAGTTTGATGCATGCCAATATATAGTGAATCCAAATATGACCTTGGAAAACAACATAAAATGTGACAATGAACCTTATGAGCCAAATCAAAATATAGAAGCAAAGTTCATTCATCATTACCATAAACCTGATTTAAAATGTGAATTTGTAAAGGGGTATTAGGGGTGTAACTAGACAAGGTGTATTTGATTTATATGTTATCAGATATATTGATTCTATACATAAATAGTGAACAATCCCCAAAGGGAATTAACTATGGAAGATTCCACCATCTTGTAGTTACACTATCTAGTCTCTAAGGTATGTTGAGAGTAACTTCTTAGAACTAATGAATTACCAGTGCACTAAAAAAATGAATGAATAAAATTCTTCCTATGGTTGAAAATAAAAAACCATGTGTGTTTCTTATATATTATGAGGTACATATAAAATAAATTCCACATATAGTGCTATATAATAGCTTGAGTATTGTAGAAATACCCCTCACACCATGACTTAGGTAAAACCAAAGAAACATTTTCCTAAAATGATAGCTCCAAAGAGTTTTAAAACTACCAAAACATAGTTCTAAAAAATCAAACAAATGAAAATAAATAAATTGTAATTTAAAACCAAATCATAAGAAAAGATTTTCGTGTATCGAATTTATAATTTTTTTGAAACCTTAGGACAAAAAGAAAAAAAGTAAATACTTGAAAATATATAGTTTTAATAATATGTTTACCCTTTCTTTGATTAAAAAAAATTAATGTTGTAAAATAGGTATAAAACTTGATAGATCTATTCATATTTTAATATATGACATTTAAGCATAAATCTAAATGTAAAGCAAAACAAGCAGAATTGACTAAAATTGAGATTTGATTTGAAAAGTGGCATATGTTAAAAATAGTAAGAATAATCAAATATTATATACTTAGATTTTATAATTTTGGTTGATTGTAATTGTTATATGATAGTGGGAAATATAGAAAGATAGGATGGTGACTGTTTAGGATTAGAACCAGGGTTTAATTGTGTTTTTTGATGGGTCTCCTCTCCCTAGATAATAGAGCAAGCTTGTCATGTCCTTTGAATACAAATTTGTCTGCATTGATTGTGATAAAACAATGACTATTCCATCTTATATGCCTATGTTTTATGAGAAGGATAAGATGTATTGATTCTATTTGTGTCATGTGAAGATTGTTGTTTTCCTTATATTTGATTTGGAAAACCCTAGGGGTCTTATGAGAGTAAGAAACCTATAGAAAAGAGAGGGGGATTGTATTTTGATGAGCTAACACCAATCACCCCTTTAATGATTGAATTTTACCTATACATCCATATACTATGAGGAGGGAAACAAGCTAGACGTAGTTCTCCCACATAGAGTGATGATGTGATTGTTCTCCTTGACTATATGTATGTAGATAGAAAATTTACCTTAATACTTGAAACTGTTGGCTCTTGACTTGATTTTAGGTGTTGAGGACTTGATTTGGGAATACTCCTAGTGATTGATATTGAATCTGGCAACAATAGGGTAGAATTTCTCAATTTATAAGGTATAAAATATAGGTGCTAGATAGAAAACAAGTCCCTTAATGAATGAAATTTGATTTATATTTATAGTGAAAATTTTGAAAAATTTATTTAATTGAGCTTAAGAAACATGTAGGAAGACCTAAATGAATATTTATGATTTGAAAAGTATCTATTAAATGGTGTGGGGACAAGGCTTCTCTAGGTGGACAAGTTCATGATAATGGAACTGTCTACCTAGAGAGGACCTACCCCATCAAATTAGGGACAAATGTCCTAAATTTGGAATAGTAAATATATGATAGATAATAGTTTGAGCATTGACTTAGAGATTATATGGAGTAGTGATGAAAAATTTAGGGGTTAATATTGCATATAGATAAATGGTTATAGGAATGGTGAATAAGATTTCAGTAAGTCAAGTGGTTTAAGATATGACAAGTATTATTGTTGTCATGCATTTATGACTAGATTTAGGTATCTATAGTGGTTAAAATTAGGTGAAAATATTGATACAAACTTATCTTGGTCAATCTATTCTCCTATAAAAAATCATTTTAAATTCTAATGCTATAATGAAGAATTGCTAGGGTTGAATTTTTTTTGGATTGTAGCTGACTAAAAATGTTTTAAACTACATGATTTATATCATTTTAATGGTGCATGCATGCCATTAAAAATGATTTAATAGGTTAAATGGGTTATCATGCCACCACACGCATGAAATCTTCTTATCAAGAGATAGAATTTAAAAATGATGATCCACCATTATGAAGAAATGAGTTGGTTTAATTATCAGAGGATGAAGGCTATGGGTATCCCAATCCTATTTTGTATAGTTCAAACCTATCTTCTCTATAACCATCTATCTATTTGTCTCAGCTCTACTGTCACTATGCCAATGGGGGGAAATAAAGAGTGGTTAGAGCTTATCTCATGTTCTGAGGTGCAGGGATAGAAGAAGGTATGGAAAAAGTTAAGGTGGGGGGGGGGTGTTTCACAAAGATAATAGTGTGAATCATTGAGCATGATTCCAAAGTGGCTCATAAATTCATCACTAGATGGAACAAGTGCACAGTGGTGACATAGGGCATAAAGATTATAGTCATAGAGGACTTCATAAGGGAGGCCACTAACATGTCCTATGAAGGGTCAAAGGCCTACAAGGATCAGAACAAGAAGTAGGAGCTCCTTTAATGTTATTTTTGCATGAATGAGTTTGTGAAAATAGATAAAAAGGGTTTCCCTTGGGTGAACCTTCTATGATACTAGATGGATATATGCCTCCAGGTGATGAGATACATGAACTTAGAGGGTAAGTATACCTTAATATTTTCTCATGATTTTTTGTTATTAAACCACTTTCTAGGTTATAAGATCAACCTACCATTCTACCTACTAAAGTCACTAAAATTCACTACTTTAGCCCACCAAATCAATGAGTCCAATCCCATTTTGCATCATGGATTATTATGATACTAGTTAAGCATGGTCAAACTCTATAAGGGAGGGAGGTCCCCCCAAGGGGATTCTCCACTAAGGAGGACTCCCTGGAGGAGGACCCCACCTTGTGATCTTACCTCCCATCTATTGGCACTCCCAAAGTCAATCTATCTAAAGCCTCTACCAAAGACATTTCATTTAAGATTTTTGTTTCCAATCCCAAGATGATCTTCTTAGATGAGAGAACTCCTATGGAGGCCACTAAGAAGTCTAAATTCATTCTATCTAATGAGCTAAAAAATAATAAGGAAAAGTTTGACAACTTCATCAATAGGGTGAAGGAGGCTAGTCTAACCCTAGCTATCCTTATCTAAGAGTGGAATGCCTCACACAAGAAAGTAGACTTAACTATTTATTCCTTTATCTAGTATACTAAGCTAAACTAGATCCATGTTAAATAGTTTCTAAAGGTTATGGAAACCTCCCTACCTGGTTCCCCTAATTTAACCCTTATCAAGAAAACACCCATCTAAGTTTAGGGCCAAAAAAGTCTGTGCATGATCCTCTTAGGTGATGGTGTAGAAGGCCCTAACAATTGGATGAGGGAAAAGGTCTCCAATATCAAGTGATGAATTATAGAGAATACATCTAAGGATATGAAAGAAACATCAGAGGGCCCCCCATCCTAATCTTATTTAATGTTGTTCTATTTCTCTGCTTTTGATACTCTATTAGTTTTTGATGTTTAACCATAGTTTGGCCTATTACTCTTTTTGTGTAATAATTTTATAGGTCCTAGATCCTTGTAAAACCAAGTTATTTACCTAATCAAATAAAAAATAAGTGCATACATGTCACTTCCTTCAAAACTACAATATGAATTCCTTTATCTTCATAGCTACCACTTAGATGCCTAAATATTGTTGATTAAGTAATGTTTTCACCATTTTTTGGACTATATTTTCAAAATATTAGATTATTTTAAAAGGATTTCATTTATATTTATTAACCTAAGTGTTTCAATGAATTTTAGCTTATATTTCAAAAAGAGAAGAAGAAGAAACTAAATGTGGGATTCGTTGAAAAACCTATTTAGTTATGTGTGCATTGAATTAAAAGATTGTGAAGAAATCCTCTTTGGCTTAGGAGGATGATCTACAAATAAGACAACACTAAATCAAATGGTTGGTTAGTTAGATAGTTGAGTTGATTGCCTCACATTATCTAGATCCTCAAAGCAAGAGCTTCCTCAGGTGATGTCAATCCACATGTTATAAATAATTAAGTTTATAAAATAGAATAAAAATTACTTGCATCAACAATAAAAGGGTACTAAAATCAAACACAAAAAATGCTTTCTAAAGAAATAGGCTAGAAATGACTAATATAGTAATAGGTAAGTCAATACTAGTGCTAAATGACTTAGTTCTATTTTAGAAAACTAGGCAAGTGTCTATGAACAAGCAGGGACACAAAAAACTAGATTTGGCTGAGGGTAGGTAGGTGGAAATAACTTGTTATTTGCTACCATAGTGACCATTAGTGGTTGATATGACCATCAATGGTTAAGGTGACTATCGATAGTCAAGGTGACCATCGATGGTTGGGCAGACCATCAATGGCTACTATGTGTAGATCTGGGTTGGTAAATGGATGATTGATGGGATCACAAGGTTGGATTCTGAGAGATGGGTTGGTGCTGGGATGAGTGAAAAAGGTAAATAAAGTAATTAAATACTAAAAATTAATACTTATTTTGTAGAAAGTTGATCATATGGATAATTAAGGTGGCTAACTCATTGGTGGAGTATAACATGATTTTAGTAGAGTAATGGTACTTGGCACTTTGGTAGAGCTATGATGGAAAATTGGCTCTCTGATGTGATGGTTGGATCACTAGATTGCTGATGATGATTGACCTACAAAATAAAATAACTCTAGATGCATAATCTATTGATAAAAATTATAGATGGATATTCCCTCCCTGTTCCTCTCTTCTTATAGGAAAGGAAAGAGAGTTACAATAAGATTTTAACTAGGCATTCTAATTTTAACTCACTCATGAAATGGTTTACATGTAGATTAAGACAAGTTATTTTTAGAAAAATAAGGTGGGGTGACTTGCATGTTTTTGATTAAGGAGGTGCACTCTGATCATCAGTGGTCAAGGTGACCATCGATGATCGAGGGTTAAAGGTCAATGTGGGTAAAAGGTTGGTTAATCTAGTTTGGTCAAACTTACTATAGTTAGGTTCAGTTAGGGGTCAAAGGGTTAGATTGGTCCCAAAGGGGTCCTAAGATGATCCAAGGAAATTTTGACATTTGGAATCAAAGTGTACAGATTTATGGTGTCTATATTTTGACTCTTTTGTTATGTGAATTTTAAATCAACAAGATACAAAACAATAAAATAGACTACTAGTTGAAGGTTTGGTTGCCTCGAGTATGGGAGGAGGTATTCTCCCTCAAACTAGGAGTTAATGAGGTAAAATAGAATCAAGTATGAGTTTGATAAGGTGGGTGAAGGTGATGATGAAGTTAAACATCATGAAGGTGGGTGATAGGTTGGCCACTAAAGCAAAAACAAGCATGTAAAATATGATAAAAGGTATGATAGCCAAGATCACATATTGACTAGGTTGCTATAGTTGGTAAAAATAAAGGTCGCCTCTAGAAGGATTCATGATGGGGTAACTAGGACACAAAATTAGGCATATATGATTAGGTTATTCTTATCAAGTCTCGAAGATGGTGTCTATGTTTTGATGGGTATCCAAGGCAAGAAGTGCTCCTAGTGAAAACATAAACTAGGTTGAGTGTCATGGGTATCTTAGGTAGGAAATGATCCTAAGAAGACACAAGTGGGTTAGGTAAGCATGAGGTGGTGCAAGTTCAAAAAGCCATTAGCATGGTATTTTTATCACTATGATCAAAGGACTAGGTAGAAGTTATTTCAAAAGAGTGTGCTAGTTAGGCCAAAGATGAACTAATGATGAGGTGATGAGGTGGTTGGGGTGGGTGGATAAGATAGTCTCATGGATGGGTGTGATTTGGTTTTATTGATAAAAAGGGGTCTACATATAAGTGATTGAAAAAAGGTGAGCTTCTTGATCATTGATGGTTAGGGTGCTCAAGGGAGACCATCGATGGTCACCCTGACCATTGATGGTCATGGTGGAAACCTTAAGAGTCTATGGGGTAAAAGTGAAAATTGAATCACTTTTAACTTATTGTAATTTTTGGCATTGTTGACATTGTAGCTCTAGCATATTGGGTGATAGATTACTGATGGTGATAGTTGAGGTGGACCTATTGGGTTAGCACAATTAAGAGGACCTAGGGGACTAGTTAGGATGTATGAAACACATGGTCACATATGAAGATGAGCAAGTCTATAGCTGACCCCAAGATGGTGGTCATGGAATGAGGTAGGGGTTGCTCTTAATGTTATAGGCTAGTTTGATTTGGGAATTACATTAGGGGTTTGAAGGTAGGTTAGGTTTAAATGTTTAGGTTATGCCCTAGTTAGGGTTTTTATAAATGTGTGTAATTTTATAGGTAAAATTAGAATTTGATAGGGTGGGGTAAGTGAGCTAGGGAGAGTTTGGTATTAAGGTAGATTTTAGGAAGGATTAGAGGGTTTTAGAAGTTTCTAGGGTAGTTAGGGTTTTAAGTGTTCCATAAGCAGAACACCCACAATGATAGTTGAGCATCAAGTCTGATCATTGATAGTCGATACCCATAAAGGTAAGGACATTTGACCATCGGTGGTCACCATGACCATCGATGGTTGACTCATCTAATTTTGTGCATATTATAGAAAAGTGTCTGTGGTTAGATTAGGTGGGAGATAATGTTAGAGCTACTGATAATTGAGGATAGGTAGATGGGATACATGATAGCAAAGAGAAAATGGGTAAATGCTAGGAGGGTGATGCTTAAAATAAGTGAAGGGTAGATAAAGTTGATAAATAAGATAAGGAACTAAGTTATGTGCTAATGATTATTTATAGGCTAGGGAGATGATACAAATGCACAAATAAGTGCCACTTATCTTGATAGAGATCTACTAGGGGATGACACCAACTAATTAGGCCCATATGGAAGAGGTTGGGTTAGGGGCGATGAGGTACTATCAACATGTGCCTAGGGATGCCTCTATGATCATAGTGCTCATTGAGAGATGGGATCCTACTATGAAAACCTTCTTATTGTTGACTGGTGAGATGATGATCTTACCTAAGGATGTATATAGGATCACATAGATTCCTCTATGAGGTGATATGATCTACCACATAGAGTGAGAAGAGTAAAAAGATCATATCAATTCATTATATGCAGATGATAGTGATTAGGTCTGATGGCATGCTGGTGGGTTTAGCTATAATGCATTGTATGTGAGGGTTCCATGCATGAGGAAAATTTTGATTATGCTTATGATGGCCATATTATGCTTTATTCTCCCCAACTTGAGTAGTATGAGGTTCCCATATTTGCTATTGGGGGTGCTAGTTGAGCTACTACTAGGGAAGACTATGTTTGACTAGGTACCTATTCTCTTAGTATAAATATATAGGGAACTATGGGGGTTTAAGGCCCATAGAAGGTATGGTATTAGTGTCAACTTGGTTATACATTATTGGGCCTATGAGCACATCTAGGTGCTGAGGTGAGTGGGATTTTTATGTGTAGGATATACATAGATTGAGTTCTTTATTGGGTTTATGCAGTGTAAAAGTGACTTTTTTGCATCAAGTGCAAGAGGAGGATCCCATGATGTGGATTAGTTCAGGGCTGCATTAGGTGTACTAGTGATTGGAAATATCACTGGGAGATCCTATGTTTAATTTCTAGTGTGGCTTGAATATAGGAGGAAGATGCTCTCCCTATAGAGTTACATATGGATATTTGGTAGCTAGGATGGGGAGGTGGAACTTATCCCATTTGATAGGGTATGTAGATAGTTTAGGTTGGTATTGTTATGAACTTGATATTAAATATATGAATAAATACCCTTAAGGTAGGGAAACACCATATAATACTCTTTTAGGAAGGAATAACTCCATAATGTCTCTTCGAGGGGACAACCTCCAATATCCTCTTACAATAGAAGACTCAATGCTTACTTGATATCTTTACCATAATAATCATCTCCTATATATATACATTTATCTAACCCATGGATGGATAACCTCCTAATCCCAATGTAGGCCGACCATTACCCAATATACTACTTCCACAAGTTACTCTATTATCCTAATATATTGTACCCATATAACTAAGTAAGGGGATGTGTGCCACATATCGACATCTCTATCAACCCATATACATCAATACATCATATCCCTAGGTACATAACATTCCTTCCCTCCTTGACATGTTTCATCCTTGAAATATAGGAAGAAACCAAATAATGAGTGTGCTTTAAATCACTGCACACTTATTATTTGGTTTCTTCCTATGTTTCGGGGATGAAACATGTCAAAGAGGGAAGGAATGCTATGTACCTAGGGATATGATGTATTGATGTATATGGGTTGATGAAGATGCTGACATGTGGCACACATCCCCTTAGTTAGCTATATGGGTACAATATATTAGGACAATAGAGTAACTTGTGGAAGTAGTATATTGGGTAATGGTCGGCCTACATTGGGATTAGGAGGTTATCCATCCATGGGTTAGATAGATGTGTATATATAGGAGATGATTATCATGGTAAAGATATCAAGTAAGCATTGAGTCTTCTATTGTAAGTTGATATTGGAGGTTGTCCCCTCAAAGAGACATAATATCAATAAATCCCTTAAAATGAATAAAAAAATCTCAATTTTTTTACTGTAACTTATTTGAAATATTCTCCATATCCAGTAAAAAATTTGTGGAAAAATTTGCAACCAATCAAAATTTATTGATGATTAAAAAAAACTAGGGTTTTACTCCACAAATTGCCCAAATCGAAGCTCTGATACCACTTGTTATGATCTTGTTATTCAATATATGCATAAATACCCTTAAGGTAGGGAAACACCATATAATACTCTTTTAGGAAGGAATAACTCCACAATGTCTCTTTGAGGGGACAACCTCCAATATCTTCTTATAATAGAAGACTCAATGCTTACTTGATATATTTACCATGATATTCATCTCTTATATATATATAAATCTATCTAACCCATGGATGGGTAACCTCCTAATCCAATGTAGGCCAACCATTACCCAATGTAATACTTTCACAAGCTATTCTATTATCCTAATATATTGTACCCATATAACTAACTAAGGGGATGTGTGCCACATGTTGGCATCTCCATCAACTCATATATCATATCCCTAGGTACATAACATTACTTCCCTCCTTGACATGTTTCATCCTCGAAACATAGGAAGAAACCAAATAATGAGTGTGATTCAAATCATTGCACACTTGTCTCCAATCTCGATCATCTAACCATCCATATGTGATCTTGGTAGGTGATATTTCTCCAAGCTTGTTTCCAAATTCCCTTGTGCTCCTCTATTTGCATTTATGATCATAATTATACTGCTTTGGTGTCCAATCATAATTATTCCTCTTTTTATTCCATGTACCATATTCCACTGCGCTACTCTGATTCCAACCATGACCATAGTAGGTATTCTTCCATGCATATTCATAGTGATTTCCCCATTCATTCCATGTGCCATAGTATTTTTTTATTTGGATTCCATGCATATCCATAATGATTGGAAATTTTATTTCTTGTATAGACAAAATGATTGTTATTATGACACTTCTTCACTTGGTTCCATGATTGTTTCCTCTCATGATGATGTGGGTGTCTATATACCTCAACCTTTTCCAATACTTTGACCTTATCCACCTTTGCTTCTCCCTCTTCCACGTTTTCCTTCTTTGTCTCTTAAGTAGATGAAGTGCTCATTTGTAGTGTGTCTTTATCTATATCATCTAAATCTTCATCATGTTCTTCATCACCTATTTCCATCTTATCCTCATGATCTACTTGGATTATTATTGGTGCCTTTTTCACTATGATATCTTGTAAAGTGATCTTCTTTTTCTTATACCAAAACCTCATGAAATTTTTTTGAACATTAATATTCATTGTTCCCAAAGTCTCTAATCATGGATATCCAAGAACTATATCCATATCATCCATATCCAAAGCATAAAAATCTGAATACAAAACATATTTTTCCATACTGAGCTTCAGATCTTCCAACATTGAAATATTATTACCATGTACTTGAACCTCTTTGATATTCTTTGCTTGAACATGTAGATGCTTGGACACATTCATGTTGATGAAGTTATACTTACTGGTAGGGTTTATGGACACAATAACCCTTTTTTTTGAATGCATCCATGAAATTGAAAAATTGACTTAGATTTCTTTGGAGCCAAATAATTTGAACCTTTATCATCCAATTCTTCTTCTTTTTCTTCTTCTTCATCTGTTTCTTCTTATATTGTTTCTTCTACTTCTTCTTCTTGTTGTTCTTCTACTAATTCTTCTATTTCTTATTTTTCTTTTTCTACGTCTTCTTCTTCTTCTACTGATTCTTCTTTTTCTACTTCTTGTTTTATAGCCCATCGATCTAAAAAAATATGTTCCATTTCTTTCCATGAAGAAAACCTTTCTGTATAGCTCAACTGATCAAACCAATCAAGTGCAGGCCTAGACAAAAAAGGAGTTAATCATCTTTGCCCAAATTTTTTTGTAAAATGATTCTCCAAAAGGAGCCACCATTCTCTAGCATCAATATCATCTTCCTCTGAAAATGTTTGTAACTCCATGATCCACAAAAAAAATTTAAGGTTCATAAACCCTAAAATGTCAAAACTGATCCATAAAATCACAAAACATCACTCCAAAAAACTCAAAAAATTCTTAATTTTTGATTGTACTTCTCTTATATCTGATTACATCTCCAGTAAAAATTTCAAATAAAAATTCTTTATATTTCGAAAGATATAGCGAAATTATTATAAACCCTAAAATAACAATAAATCCCTCAAAATGAATAAAAAAATCTCAATTTTTTTTACTGTAACTTATTTAAAATATTCTCCATATCCAGTAAGAAATTTGTGTAAAAATTCACAACCAATCAAAAGTTATTGATGATTAAAAAAAATTAGGGTTTCGCTCCACAAATTGCCCAAATCGAAGCTCTGATACCACTTGTTATGATCTTGTTATTCAATATATGCATAAATACCCTTAAGGTAGGGAGACACCATATAATACTCCTTTAGGAAGGAATAATTCCACAATGTCTCTTCGAGGGGACAACCTCCAATATCCTCTTACAATAGAAGAGTCAATGCTTACTTGATAT
The DNA here is from genome assembly GCA_037957365.1 of Torreya grandis. Classification (NCBI taxonomy): domain Eukaryota; kingdom Viridiplantae; phylum Streptophyta; class Pinopsida; order Cupressales; family Taxaceae; genus Torreya; species Torreya grandis. The sequence continues at coordinate 2,689,265 of JARHVA010000539.1, read as the reverse complement.
CTTTACCATGATAATCATCTCCTATATATACATCTATCTAACCCATGGATGGATAACCTCCTAATCCAAATGTAGGTTGACCATTACCCAATATACTACTTCTATAAGTTACTCTATTATCCTAATATATTGTGCCCATATAACTAACTAAGGGGATGTGTGCCACATGTCGGCATCTCCATCAACCCATATACATCAATACATCATATCCCTAGGTACATAGCAGGTATAGGATATTCTAAGCATATTTTTGAGGTATAAGTGTGAAGACTCAGAGATTTTATTACCAAAGCCACATCCCATGTTAAATTTGATAGAACATAAGGAGCTACTAATTAGGTTGTAGATAGATGACATCAAATTTATAGATGGGTACATGGCAAAGTACTAGACATTATATGTGGTAGTAAATATTACTGGGGATGATGAAGGTATGAGGCCAATGGGTGTGGACCCAATTGGGAAAGGGGATAGAGGGCATAAACATAGGTGATTGGCCCTAATGGATAGGTAGGAGTGATGTTATCCACTACACAAACATAAGTTATAGTACTACAGGGTCAGGTGGCTGGTCTATAGGGCTAGGTTGCAACTCTTACATGTGACAAGGACCAGGTGATAGCTTCACTAGCCTTGGTTACATAGAAGAGGGACTCCCTAAGGTAGACATGAGGAGGGGAAGTGACATTGATAAGACCACTAGGCACCATACTTATTTCATGATACCTAGATATATTGGAGGAGCTTCTTTATTATGAGGCTATAGTTTTGATTCGGTGCCCTGAGGAGACTCGATGGGGTGAGTATAGAGTGAGATTGTTAGGTGGTGCCAATGTGGCAACACTAAGATAATGGGTAACATCTATAGGTGGGCAAACAAGTGCTACAGGTAGACAAGTACTCCAAGGGGGTAGGCACCAGGACCTAGCAGTGCACTAGGAGACAGTGATGCCCCAGGGGCATAAATAAGACATAACTAATGATATTTATGTTGTATATCATTTTGATTCTAGATTAGGAGCTGATGAGGTAAGATGTACATTTTAAGAGAGACATGTCTATCTACTTATGCACATTATTATGTTATTTGTCTCGCAAGATATAGATTTGATCTTTGCTTATTGCTTATGCTCATGTCATATGATTTGCATTGATGTTTAATGCTTATGATGTGATGTTTATTTTGCTTATGCTTATGTTATGGATTCTAGACACTAATGTAGACTTACCTAAATAGGCATGAGATAGTTATGATTTATGGGTATGCTTCTTTTTTGCTTATGAAATGCTAAATTTTAATGAGTATACACATCATTATGTAGATTTAAACATGTGGTAAACAAATGGTTGATTGCTTTATTGCTCATGGATGCTATGATGTGATTATGGTTATGGTTATATGGTTTTTTATGACACATGTATATATGCTTTGTTGTTAATTTGTTTTAAGGTAAAACACATGAGGTAGTTTAATTAACAATATGAGATGGGTGAACAAAGAATATAATCAAGAGACAAATTCTATAACGAAAATATCAACTAGTCATTATAGGGTAAGAAGAGGGCACGATGCTTCTTCTTTGACAAGGACTAGAACAAAACCATAGTTGGATTGGCTTGATGAACATAATCCCTTTGAATGCTTCACATTAACATTCATTATTTGGTAAAAAGGTGTCTTGACCACATAATGTTAAGTAAGCTCAAAATCCCTTACTTCTAGTATATAAAGGGAAGATGGATGAAAATGGAACCTTCACGTGAGACTAGCATGCCTCTTCTATAGGTATCCAAAGATTTAGTATAAATATGTCTATGTCATATAAAGTGTAGACTGATCGATGCGGGAAGTCTACTTGTGAAAACCAATTATGATTTCCACCTTATTTTGCTATGTGAGAGTTGATTATAGCTTTCAAAATTAGTTTGATTTTGTTGTGACTTTAAAAATGGGTCTCTTGCTTTGTTGATATATATGGTAAGCTGATGGATGTGGAAAGCTTCCAAAAAATTACTATGATTTTAACAAATGATTTACTCAGCCATCCTTCAAGGAAGTGGTCTAAGCTTATTTGCTTTGTTTAAGGCTTTGTGATAGCTATCTTTCAAGGGAGCAGTCTACCTTATATTTGTGTAATTTTATTATGCTATTATAGCTATTGTTCAAGGGAGAAGTCTATGAATGCTTAGGAATGACCCATGATTGCTATTGGTTTGGATTTTTCTTTTTGCTTGTTTGATTGTGTTGTACATAGATATGCTTACATAGGCTTAAGGGTTCACCTTTATGAAGGAAAAACTAAAAACACAAGAGGTTAAATAGGTGTAAAGAGGGTTAGGTGACAATGATAATGGGAATCTATCCTAGGAGTGCGGAAAAAAATACCATGAGAATCATGCCATGGGTAGAGCTATGGTACCCATTATTCAATATTAGGCTATGATTTTGATGGATAATCACATGATTTAGTTTTAATCAAATTCCCCTAAAATAGGGAGATGAATGTGGTTGAAATCAAGGGATGAGCTTAAGGTAAAACAAAAGGTGGACTCGATCCTTATTAGAAAAAGAATAGACATAGATGCGAAGCATTGAGGGGCTCAAGTTTTGGGTGGCCTTTGAGAGAAAATAGACGGTAAGATCCTGATCCATACTTGTGGGTTATGATATAGGGTCCAAGATAATTGGATGAGGTATTTGATGTTAAATTCTCACACTCTAAGGTATTTTTTATAGGAATACTTAACATGCTCTTGATATACATGAAGATGGATAAGGGATAATAAGTGAATATCATCAAGTATCTCAAGTTGGGCTAAGCGGTGTTGATGATAACATCCTCAAACATGAGATCTTACAAAGATATGTGAAGATAAGGTATTTGGACTTCAATAGGCAAGATGGCCTCCACTCCAAACATAAGATAAAAAGGTGTATAACCCATAGGGGTCTTAATGCTAGTTAAATATGCCCATAAGGCAAAGGGGATGTGTAAATTCCAATCCTGACCAAATGCATTAACTATTTATATAGCATGTTGTTAAGAGTTTTGTTAGAGGCCTGTCTATTTACTTGAGGGTGATAGGGTAAGGAGAATCTTCAATTAATTTTGAATGTATCAAATAGGCCCTAGACTTGTTTTTTATTAAAGGAATTATCATTTTCAGTGATAATATTATGAGGAACACCGAAGTGATAGATGATGTGATGGTTGATAAAGTTGACAATCTTTTTAACCTTGGTCAAGACTAGAGGAATAACCTCTACCCATTTGGTAAAATATTCAGTCACAGTGATGATAAAATGGTGTAATTATGAGAAATGGGGGTTAATTTCACTAATAAGGTCTAGACCCCATTATGAGAAGGGCCAAAAGTTAATGAAAACATGAAGACTATGGCTAGGTATGTGATGTAAATTGACATGCTATTGACACTTGACACACTTTTTCACATAGTCACAACAGTCTTGGTTAAGGTTAGGCTAGTAATAGATAAGGTAAAGGATGCATTTAACTACAATGAGGCCACTAAAGTGTCCCCCATAGATACCATCTTGCATCTCCTTGATAGCATGAGAGGTTTTTTGACTAGGTAGGTAATAGAAGAGGAGGCCATCAAAGACACGTTTATAAAGGATTCCTCCCATAATGGTGTAGTTTGAGGTAATCTAAATAAATAATATTAGATCATTCCTAGAAAGGATAGAAAGAATGATGGCAAGGTTAAGGTAGTTAAATTTATGCTGATACCAAAGGTCAAGTTGGGTCTTTTCCACATTGAAAATGGTGGGAGAATCTAGTTTGACAATGTAAGGTTAGGTAAATTTATGGATAATGATAGGGAGGTTGGAGTCAAAGGGTTTAGATGGGATCTAAGAGGCAAGGGAAGCCATGGTATTGATGAACTTATTGGTAGATCATGGGGTTGACTAGATGCAGTAGTTTCAAATGATGCTAAGAGTTCGTCAACTAGTTATTTATACTATTATAGAACATCATTTTTACACTGGTAAGAGCCATTGATTTGATTGACCACTAGTTGGGAGTCACCAAAAATGTTGATTATTTTGACTCATAGGGCTAAGGTAGTTTGAATTCCTATCACTAAGGATTTGTACTCAACCATATTGTTGGTACATTTAAATCAAGCTTGAAGGACAAAGGGAGAGGCTCACCATCAAAGCAGATATGGATGATACCCACTCCCCCACCACATTGACACTTTGATCCATAAAATAACATGGTGACTTGATAGGTGAAGTCCAATTGAGAGAGGGTCGTGATGGACTCATCATGGAATTCAAGAAGAGGAGGTTGGTTGTCTTCTAATGGTGCCTCGACTAATTAGTCAGCAACGACTTCCTCTTAATTGAATTTTTTTGAAGGAAATCAAGGTCAAACTCCACCAAGAGTATGAACCACTTGGCCATACATTGGTTTTGCTATGTCTTAGAGTGCATGTACTTAAGTGGGTTGGTTTTGGTTATGACATAAGTTTTGTGGCTAAGGAGGTAATGGTGAAGTTTGGTGGCCATGAAGAATAAAGCTGAGCAAAGATTCTTAGTATGGGTATACTGAGTCTCATACTCTATAAGTTTATGACTAATGTAGTAGATGGCTTGCTTTCTATGTTGATCATCTCAATGATCAAGCATTACCCCTAGGGAGTGATTAATGGTAGACATATAAAGGTAGAAAGGTTGGTCATCCTTGGGAGGGGTAAGGATAGGTGGAGATAGAAGGTAATTTTTGATGAATCAAAGGGTTTTTGATAATTGATATTCCACTTGAAAGAGACATCCTTATTCAAAATGTGGTGGAAGGGTTGACATCGGTTTGAAATATGGGAGATGAAGTGATGAATAGATTGAAGCTTCCCCTACAAACTATAGAGTTGCTTAATGTTGACTGGAGGAAGCATGTTGAGGATTGCTTTGATCTTGGTGGGATTAACTTTGATTCTATGAAGGGAGATAATAAAACCTATAAGATTTCCTAACAAGACCCCAAAAATGCACTTATTGGGGTTAAGGTGGACATGGTAATGGATAAGTCACTCAAAGATGATTTTGAGGATGGCTAAATGATCATTTTAGAATTTGGATTTTCTAAGAAGGTTATCCACATAGTTCTTGACAATATTATGGATAAAGTCATGAAAGATATAGGTCATGGCACATTGGTAGATTTTACTAGTATTATTTATTACAAAAGGCATAACTCTATAGAAAAAGGTTTCCCATGGGGTTGTGAAGGTAGTATTGTGCTGATCTTCAGGGGTGATTAGGATCTGATTGTAACTCAAGAATATTTCCATGAGAGATAACATATCATGGCCAGCTATAAGATAAAATAGTTAGTTGATGCTCAATAGAAGAGTGTCATCTTTGGGGTAAGTGAGGTTGAGGTCATGAAAGTCTACACAAATGTGTATTCCCCCTATGGCTTTGGTGATAGGCATGACATTTGAGACCCATTGGGGATAGTCAATGGGTTGAATGAAGTTGACAGATAGAAGACACTAAAGCTCTTCTTTGATAAAAAGGGATATACAAGGGTGCATGCATCAAAGATTTTGTTTGATAGGTTTGGCATCATGGTGGGTCATGATGTAATGGGTAGTGATGATAGGGTCAATTCTAGGCATGTCGCTATAAGACCAAGTGAATGCTATGCTATGATCTTGGAGGAAAGAGGGAAAATCTCAAAGTTCCTTAGCATTTAATGATTGGCTAATTTTTACAATATAGGGGTCTTTTGGAGTACCCAAGTTGATATCCATGGTGGATTCATTCAACATGGTCAAAGTATCAGGAGGAAGGGATTTGTGGATGGAAGAATACATGGCACTAAGGTAGGTGAGAATGGAATCATCATCCTGACATTGAACAATGTTAATGGTAGGAGAGTCATATCCTATCATCTTAGGATGGGTTAAAGGGATGGTTATGTTTTACCCTTCCTTTTTATAAGTCATGGGTCTAAGGTTGATCATGTTGATGAAAAAAAAGTTAGGTGGGAGGGTGTTATCATCCTCACATGTGGGCGGAGGAGAGGTCAATGAGGAAGGGGTGTCTACTTCAAAAATGGTGGTGGTAGGTGGTTTAGGCTGTTTGTTGTTAGGTAGGATGAAATGAAGGCCATGATTCTCATGAGGATTTATGGTTTCAATGGGAATAAACTCATGTGGGCCATGCTCATGTCATCTAAGACCAAATACTTTCTAAGCACACCTATGTAGGTATGTCTTGGCAAAACTTGGTTTATCTAGGTAGGTGAAATTGATGGTAAATGGTCAAGGTGAGAGAGAGGTGGTGGAAGTACCGATGGTTTTGTTGAGTCCTCCATAGATAAAATTGGTTTGTTAATGATGAGGCCCAAAAGGAAAAATGGTTCTAACATTAGGGTCATACCTGAGTTGGTGGTTAAGTTTCCCATACTATTGGGGAGTAGGGAAAGCATCAAGGGTAAGGAAGCAATACTCCCCTAAAAAAAGATGGTGGAATGTTGATTCTAAAATGTCTAAGGTGAGAATTTGATTAGAGGGGATGGATTAGCTAGTTGATGCATCATTGGTAGGAGGGGTGACTTCCTCTTTTGTGGTGGTCTTGTCTTTGGTTAAGGATGGTGTGCTAGAGGTATGTAAGAAGACATCATTAGGTCAATAGGTCATGTTGCATGTTGAGAAGGGACTTGGGTCAACTTTGATGGTGATGACCTAGCTTTAATTCTCAAATTTAATTTAATGATGTAGGGTAGAGGGGACACAACCCATGGAGTAGATCTAAGGTCATCCTAATAAAACATTGTATTAGAATTTACCTTCCACTACATAGAAGAGCTCAGGGATAATTTGAGGCCCTACATAGATATGAAGGATAACCATTCCTAATGTAGTGGTCATGGTGTCATTAAAGGATTAGAGGATCGCTGAGGTTTTGGACATGACATGTTCTAGAAGGTTGAGTTGGTTATAGGCATGGGAGGAGATAATGTTAATACTAGCTCCCACATCAATCATGACCCATTGAATGTGGGTTTGGTTGATGTAAGTAGTAATAAAAATAGGGGGATATGGGTCATCCAGATGGAAATAAGGTATTTCCAAATCCTTTAAGGTGACAAGTTTGGAAATTTGGAGAGCACTGACAAAGGCTATCAGAGGTTGAGGTCTTCAAGTTGGACCTCTATCGATTACAATGACTCTATCATTGCTTGGAAATGATGAGGTGAAGTGGTCATCAACTCATATAAGCTAATCTTTTATGTGGTCTAGTGGAGTTGTTTTAGTACCACTCTCCTAATGGAATCGAATGGGTTGGATTGGGAAACACCTAAGATAAATTCCTTGGGTTTTGGTGAAGGTGAAGATGTTTGGGTAGGGTTTGGTTGGGAGGTAGAAGATGGGTATGTTCATGGAATGGAAACTTTGGCCTTCCCTTTATCCTTCTATTGTGATCTTGTAACCGCATGAATAGTATAGATAGAGGGAGGAATTGGGGTAGGAGATTATTTAGGCTCTTTGTCACTCTAGGGTGAGAGTGGAAGAATAGGTAGGATTTGGGTGGAAGGTGTTGTTGTCAGTTGGATTGGTATAGGGTTTATGGGAGGTTCATATGTTAATAGATCATCCTGATCATATATTTGGTGTATAATGGTTTAGAGAGATTAACATTTCTACATGTCATGCCCTAGTGTCTTATGACAGGAGCACATATGGTGGTAATTATACTAGGTGGGTTTTGAATTGAGAGGGTCAAATGGCCTACTATGGGGTAAGGTTAATCAATAGGCTTGTAATAACCTTTAGAAGATGGTAGAGTAGGATTTAACTAAAGGTGGAGAGGCTTTATGGGGTTTTGGTCATGGTTGGTAAGGTGGAGGTCCTTTTAATAGTGGGTTTAATGATAGAGGGTCTGGGTAAGGTAGTGCATTTGGTTGGTGGTTTTGATTTTAGTAAGGTGGTGGTTGAGAAAGTGGAGGTAGGAAGTTTTAGGATAGGTATCTTAGTTATTGATGTTTGGTGAGAATAGGTGTGTCAGAAATCAAGTGTGTTGGTGTGACCAATAGTGGTGGTTGGGTCTTGGTTGGGATGAGGCCTCAAGATAGAAGGTAAGGTGGAGGGAGGTAGGATTTTGTCTCTCTATCCTTTTGGTACTTCTACTCCCTTGGTTGATTTATGTTGGTACTTGGTCATTGGGTTTGGTGAGGTAAGCTCCACCTTCATAGATGGGTTGTTAAAACTTTGTTTAGGGAAGGTACCAAGGATCTTGATTGGTTTGGTTAGATTGGTTGGATAAGGTGATTTGGTTGCATGGGGTTTAGGTGGTTTGAATGACTTAGGAATTTTTGGGTTGGTAGAAGTTTCTATTGGTTTGGTTGGTAGGGTAGGAGTTTAGATAGTGAAAGTGGTGAGTTGGTCTACCAAATCTAGGGTTATAATTATTTATTGGTCATATAAGGTATCCCTAGTTTCTACCAAAATTTGGCTCAATCCATGTCAGGGTTGGAGACAAATTCCAATTTTTACACTAACCTAGAGAATGATTTGTAGGCTAGTTTTATTCCCTAGATAGTGGACCTAAAAGATAAGCCCATAGGTTGAGATAGAGGGGTGGTAACCTAATACTTTTCCTCAATCAAAGGATGTAAGTTTTGAGTGGGTGACTCATTTATGGGAGGTGTAGACATGGGGGATTCATCTTTGGGGATGATTTTTGAAGAGGTAGTGAGTTGATTGGTGGTTGATGGATAAGGTAAGATGGGTGCTTATTTCATTTGAAGAATGGGTTGGTGGCTCCACTACCTCAATAAGTAGAGGGAGAAGAAAGGAAGATTCCTTAATTTAGGTCTCCAAATGGGTATAGGTAGGATGATTCCTAAATTTGGGTCTCCAAATTGGTATAGGTAATTCTGTTACCTCAATAAACGGAGAGGGTGAGGAACATGTAGGTTGGTTGGTAGGTTCTTTAGCAATGAGTGTGCCAAGAACCATGTTAATAGTATGGGCATTGTGAGAGAACTCAACCATTTTTATCTCATTTTTGGTAGGTGTATTATTTGGGAAAGGCTACCTAAAGATGTTAAGGGCTGAGTTTTGAGGTGCATTGGGATTATCCAACACAAGCTCACACTTCTCAATGAGAGATTGGACAATGCTCTTAAAGGTGTTGTATCTGCTAATATAATGCCCTATCACTTGGTGGAAGGCACATAGATCATTCTCATTATACCAAATAGATTTAGGATGAGAAGAATCACATTATTGAGGTGGTTTTATATGAATAATTTGTATGATATTAGCCTTCAATAGCTTTTCCAAGATCAAAGCATAAGACTCTCCAAGTGGAGTAAATTTCTTTAGGGTGTTCTAGTTTTGGCTTCTCATGTTTTGTTTTGAGGAACCAAAGGAATTTGGTTGGTTTGAAGATGATGGGGAAGTGGATTTAAGGACAACCACATTCATAGTGCCCTTGCTTTTAGTCCTGATATTGGTTTGGTTGTTCAATTTGGAGGAGGAAGCCTCATTGGTTTTGTAGGTAGAGTTCTTATTTTTTAGTCTTAGCTTTCCTTTGTTAATGGCTCTATTCTCCAACTTTCATGCCATGGTAAAAGCTTCTTTAAAGGTTTATAATATCTATACATATAGTGTGCAAGAGATGTGCTTGGCACATGCTCGAGCAAAGATCTTTATGAGTTTGGGTTGAGGTAGGGAAAAGGAAAGTTAGTTGATTAGGCTCCACCAACGAGCTACAAAATTGGTAATAGACTCATCACCAAACTAATAGATAGAGTAGAGGTTAGTGATGGAAACATTCTTAAATATATTTATCAAAAAGTGGTCCAATAAATTTTGAGCCAAGTGGGTGAAGGAGAAGATGGAATGCTTGGTTAAGGCACTATACCAATCTAATGCCAATCCTGACAAAGACATAGGAAAAGTGTGAAGAAATATGGCATCATCATAGGAAATTAAATAAAATGAATGCTTGAATTCCCTAAAGTGTTGTTGGGGATCCTCATTACTCTAAAACTTGGAGAACTTGGGAAGTTCCCATTGAAGAGGATATGGCTTGATAGGCACAAATGGGTGGATGGGCTTGTTATAGATCTGGTCATAGGATAGGAGATTATGAGCCCTAGAGATGGATGATTCTAGAGTTGTCATCTTGGCCATGAGCATCTTCATTAAGTTTATTTGGGGTGGTGCACTTGAAGGGTTGTAAGGTTCATAATATAGTCGGGGTTGAGTGACATTAATAATTTACTAGAGGTTGAGAGTTTTCCAAATATAGGTAAGTGATTGCAGGTGGTTGGGTCAAATCCACATATGAATATGTAGTCATAGGTGGTTGGGTAGAGGGTATGTACTATTGAGTGGGTGTGGATTGTTGAGTTAGAGGTAAGGGATAAGTGGTAACCCTTGTAGAGATAAGCAACAAGGTAGAAGTTATGGGTGTTACTAAGTTTTGAAGCAGAGTGGAGGTAATAAGAGGAATGATAGTGATGGTGGTTATGGGTACTCCAAAAATAATTGTAGTATGGGTAGGTAAAATTTGGATGGTAGTTGTGTTGGAAGAATTATTAGTCAGACTAGGAGGTATTTAGGTATTAGAAAGTTGAGCTAGTTGGTTCTGCATGGTTGTGTCAAATGGGTTGCCAACTGAGGTAGATGCCTACGTAGCTAATGATTGGGTGCTGACAGTGGAAATAGAAGAGTTATTAAAAATACCAATGACATGCCATAGGGTGGATCGGTAGGTGGTGCCAAAATGGGTACATGATGAGATACTATGTTAAGATAATGTTGTAAGTCTATTGGGTTATTATCCAAAAGGTATAAAAGTCTAGGTTGCCTTAGGAAACTACCTAAGGCACACTAGAAGCATTAGAATGATGAGGAGAACTCTCAACATCTAAGATATACTCCATGGATGAAGAGGTAGAGGAGACTAGACAATCTATATATGGGTCTTGACTTGCTAAGTCTCTTCATTGTTGATGAGTAAGAATTATGCAAGTAGGATGAGAAGAAAGCATAAATAATCTTACAACTCAAATAGAGAGAAAGTAAGAAAATGATCAAGGAAATCCAAAACACACTAGAGTACGTTTAAAATATGATGGTTAATTTTAATCTTGATTTTGGATTATGCCTTAAGTTATGAGAATATGTGATAGAAGTTGGCTTGTAGATCATGTGCTATAAAAGAAATATATGGTTGGTTTCAAGTTGTTTAGGTGATAAAAAAGATTTTTATTGGGAATCAATACATGGCTTGGTATTTCAGCCTACCCCCTCACTTAACACACCACAATGATAAGGGTGTCAGGTGATTAGCTAATATATATTGATTTATAGAGTTTATACTCAACTAAAGAGCCGAGTTGGTTCTCCCTTTGTTAATGACCTCCAATTAAGATCGGTGGGAAAGAGTAAGGTTACCTCTAAGTGATGAAATAATAGTCAAGCCTTGTCTCAAGTTTGTTTGATGTTTAATTGATGAAAGTGGTTTGGTTTAGTGTGTGAAAAAAAAGTGATACTATGATAAAATTATTGTGCCTTAATTCAAAGTGAGCTAAAATTAGAAGCAAGCAATGGATGCAATTGATTTCAAACCCACAAGAATTTTCAATTTCATTAATGAGCATAGATATAGAGAAGAATATATAGATGCAAAGTAAAGATACCCAAATTAAAGACTCAAGGTCCCACTGAGCATGCCAAAATGTTTTAGTAAATTTTAGATTATATTTCAAAAAGAGAAGAAGAATAAACTAAATGTGGGTATGGTTGAAAAACATATTTGGTTGTGCACACATTGAATCAAAAGATTGTGAAGAATTCCTCTTTGGATTGGGAGGATTACCTATAAATAAGACAATAGTAAAGCAAATGGTTGGTTAGATAGATAGCTAAGTGGATTACCTAGCGTTAGCTAGATCCCATAATCAAGAGCTTCTTCAGGGGCTGATAATCCACATGTTTCAAGCAATTAAGTTTATAAAATAAAATAGAAAGTACTTGCATCAATAATAAAAGGGTACTAAAATTGAACACAAGAAATTATTTCTAAAGAAATAGACTAGAAATGACTAATGTAACAATAGGAAAATCAATACTAGTGTTAAATAACTCAGGTCTATTTCAAAAAAATTGGCAAGGGTCTATGAACAAGTAGGGACACAAAAAACTAGATTTGGTTTGGGGTAGGTAGGTAGATATAAATTTTTATTATTTCTTACCATAGTGACCATTGGTGTTTGATGTGACAATCAATGGTTAAGGTGACTGCCAATGGTTAGGGTGACCATTGACGATTGGGTAGACCATTGACAGTTGAGACAATTATTGATAGTTACTGTGTGTAGATCTAGGTTAGTAAATGGATAATTAATGGAATAAAAAATATGGATTTTGGGAGATGGGTTGGTGCTGGGCTAAGTGCAAAAGGCAAATGAAGTAATTGAATATTAAAAAAAATAATTATCTTACAAAAGGCTGATTAGATAGATGTTTGAGGTGGCTGACTTGTTGGTAGAGTTTGACATGATTTTAGTAGAGTAAAGGTACTTAGAAATTTGGTGAAGCTAAGGTGGTAAATTGGATATTTGATGTGATGGATAGATCATTGGATTTCTGATGATGATTGGCATATAAAATAAAAGAACTCTAAATGCATAAGCTATTGATAAAAATTATAGATGGATTTCCCTTCCCTGCTCCTCTCTTTTTATAGGCAAAGTAAGAGAGTTATAACGAGCATTAACTAGGCCTTATAATTTTAACTCACTCATGTAATGGATTGCATGTAGATTAAGATAAGTTGTTTTTAGAAAATAAAGGTGGGGTGACTTGTATATGTATGGTTAAGGAGGTGTCCCCTGATTGTCGATGGTCAAGGTGACCATTGGCGGTCATCCTGACCGTCATCGATTGAGGATGAAGGGTCAAAGTTGGTTAAGCTAGTTTGGTCAAACTAACTATAATTAGGTTTGGTTAGGGGTCAAAGGGTTAGATTGGTTTCAAGGGGGTCCTAAGGTAGTCCAGGGGAATTTAAACAATCAGAATCATGGTGTGCAAATTTATAGTGTCTACACTAAGCATTTAGAAAAAATACTCAAAAATATCTTCAATACTTTTTGGATTACTGTTTATGGTAGAAATTCATATTCTTCTTTGATGTTTAAAGTCTATTATTTCTAGGTTGTCACCACATGGAGTAGAAATAGTAAAAAATATCTTCAAGAATTTGTGGATATTTTTTATTAATATTATATTAATCTAAAATTATAAACATTATGTTTTATATCAGGTTTGGGTTTAATTTTGTTAATTTCATTTAAGGTTAGGTATTTTACATGATTTTTTTCTATTGAGAATATTGTTTCTCAAATTTACTCAAGGGTTTTTTCAAACTAATATATATATATATATATATATCAATTTTATGCTCATTTCGGGTTTGTATGCATAGTGTAAACACTATTTATGAATTATAGAGAGCCTTAATCTTATATACTTAGAAAATACATATCATCGATATACCTTCAACTTCTAGACCATCCCACTACTGAAAGGTTCACATACACTATCTCTTTGTGCCTATTTCTTATCTCTTAGTCTGACCAATATTATTCTAATGACTCAAACCTTTTATCATACCCAAAATGATACAAAAACACTTATCTTATGTCTCTGTAAGTTCTAGACCTGTGCTTATTTTCCAACTTTTCAGACACTTGTATCCCAATTATATGACTATGTAGACACTAATTCTCTATTCAAATGAAAATGTCGAGTGCCTTAAAGTCATCAAATTTAAAAATAAAACATAATCATATGGTCAATTTGAGTGATTTAATGTGAGATATTTTCCAAAAAAATTATGGAGGTATATATGCATGATAAATCCTCATTCATTCCTCACCTAAAAACCTATTACCTCTCACAAGGCAACTTATAAAAGGCATCCAAATCAAGTAATCAAGTGAAAAAAGTTTACATATTTCCCCTATTTCCATATTAGTCATAGGGAAAACACATCTACACGTCTAAATTACTAAAGGATCATCCCATGAGCCACATTTGACAGGTTACAAGGTAGGTCACCCTATGTACTTTATTATCACACATTGCATCTTTATACACACACAATCCAACATGTAAAGGATAACTACATAAGTCTGAGGCCCTTTTCAAAGTATTGTCTATGTATAAAGTGCTCATTGATAGAGGGGTATTTGGGATAGATCAATGGCATGTACCCACTAACCCATTTTCTCACAACCACTATGAATATGAAGAACTAGAGTTTTTCTATTTGATAATGAGTGATAACCCATGATCCAAATCTTAGTAGACCATAGAAAAAGTGACATAGAACCCAAAATATTCTAGGTGGTTGCATATAATCCAATAGGTATTTTGTAGATGATGCTTATGTCTAGGTTAGACAAAAATATTGATGTAACCATATATGTTTGATGTAAGTGTATTAGGTCACATAAGTGCTTAATCAAAATTTTTATGACTAATCAAAAATCCACTTCTAGTATTATTCTTTCTTATTCTAGATCCATATCTGTATTAGCATCAAAACTAACTATCTTATTTTCATTATCATTATAATATCTAGCATATTTTTATTTTTTATTTTTAGAATATCCTAGGATAATAAATTTAGTGTATGTTCATATAAGTTTGTAAATCAATTAGCCTAATTTAGTGATAGTATACCATCCTTGTACCCTAGGATATATCTACCCCTTTAACCCTAGATTCCCCAATCTAGACTTTAGACTAAAATATTTGATGAACCTAAAATTTCATCCATAAAACCATATATATTAATCTAAGGTTTACTAATTCTTTGTTTCTAATTTTTTATTTAAAAAGATTTCACAAGTTAAAAATCAAATTTCTTTTTTACAAAACATGTGCAAAATGGATGTATCTATAGCCCATGTTGGGCTCCAATTTTTGATTATAACTATGGTGTGTTAATATAATTGCATAATTAGACCTATCATTCAAAAAAATAGGCAAACTAATAAATATAATGAGAGGGTTTTTAAACAAAAACAATAATTAATCTCTCTTCATAATTCCTTTTGTAATACTATAGATCCAATATCTATATGCCATCATGTATGATCTCAACCTTTTTTTCCACCTAGATATTATTTGAGTGACAATCACTATCCTTCACCCATTATTCACCCATGACTTAGATTATATTATATTGTCCATGATATCACTAATAAAAAAGGTAAACGTGTCTAAGCTATTTCATCAAATGTTAATATACAATGAGTGCCTTCTAAGGCAAAACTAGTGATCAAATCTAAGGGGTACAACCTTGTCAGCCAATTGAGTAACACACATGCTAAGATATCAATCCTCAAACTTCTAAAGTATTCCATTATCTATAAGGATATACTATATGATACATTATGTGATACCCAAGTTCTAAATGATATTGAACTAGATTACTTTGCATATATTATGAAAGACCTCAAAAATAATGTGAAACTCATTACTTTTAATCTAACAGATTTACCATCCAAGGATATCATTGACCAAGATTAAACTTTGTTTATACAAATGACTATGCATAACAAAGGAATTAAATGGGTGCACATTTATAATGGATTAGGCGTAAACATTTGTAGCACCAATTTCCTAACCATCATGGGTATTAACACTAATATTCTTTAAAAATTGATTCTCCATATTTAAAGGATTTGATAATTCACATAGCCCTTCAATTGACCAAATAGCATTAGATGTGACATTGTGACCAAAAATAGTCCCAACCACTTTTTAGATAATGTTTCAATCTTTATATTATAATCTACTCTTGGGTAGACCTTGGATACATACAATCGAGGTCATCACATCTACTTTGCATTGATGTGTAAAATTCATACATGGTGAGACCTTATTGATAATGCTTATCGATAATGAGCCCTTAAGATTTTTCAAAATGATACATTTTGATACAGAGGGAATTCCTACAATGGTACCACCTACATAATGTATCCCACTTGAGAATAGACACAATTTTGAAATAGGTGAGTCAAGTACAATGGCTTTTTTATCTCTAGATGTAAATAAAACACCACACCCCAAAATGTACATAGAAACACATCAAGATCAAGAACCATTCCAAAAGGAACTAATGATACTAAAAACAAAATAAAATCAAACAATTAAGGTTCTTTTATTGGTAAATACTGAGCAACAAGATGGCCATATTTCAAATTATTATGACAATGATGATGATCTAGCCCATGATATGATAGAGGAGACATTGATTTTTTTTATTTTGATCCAATTTAGGATATTTCACATAACCTATTGACACCATAGGTCCTATTACATATAAGTTAAAATTACCTATAGAGGATACAAAACCAAATCAAGATAAGGAAAAATAAAAAATAGTAGACGAGCATGTAAATTCTTGTTATTCCATACATCCCTCTTAACTTCACACATTAATTCAACCTTATAAGGGTCAAATATAGATACATCATGTAAATAATGTGGGTATTTCATAAGACTCCATAAAAAAATTCTACAAATCACAATAAACCAAGATACTACATATATAATAATTTCCATGTTACTTGAACATATCATGATAGCTTTACCTTCTAATAGGCACATATTGGGCAAGAGAATATTTCCTAAAAAGGGATTACCATATTGTAACTATCATCTCATCATTGGACATCATAAAAATTAATGTAGGGCATTACAAAACCAAGTTTAGAAATATAAGAGTGAGGGTCACATATAAATTATGACCAACAAGAAAAATAGACATAATACTTCAAAAGGTGTACAAGAAAACCATATTTCAAAGTGACAAAGGCATGAACATCTAACTATTACTGTTAATATTGATGGTGTCTATTTTCAATATCTCAAGTTTGATAGGAACAATTGGGATAATTTTTTTAGCACCTCATTTCTTCAATAGGTATGACATAATACAACTTAATTAACATACTCTCCACTAATGATACAATATCTTGGGTACATCCAAATAAAAATAGCATGTAGACCATAGGTGGTCCCCATGATCATATGTATATTAGATCTGGACTCACATTTGACATTAAAATTTAGACAAAATTAGTTCATTGATTGGAATGAAATACTAAATAATATAGATATGTGTATCACCTTTATTATTATAGATAGGGAGATTTGCTTACATCATGATGTATATGGCTACCCCTCCCCACCAATATCTTTTGAAAAATCATTACATAGAAACATAGAGGAGGTGAGCATGTGTTACTATAAATAAAGGGTGAAAAATAACTCAAGTGCTCCTACACCTTTTGATGATGAGGACTTCTTCAATTAGTTCTCTCAAATATTTCAAAAATACCAAAAAAACCAAAAAACTTCAAAAATCTAAAAATATCTATATCATTTATATATTCTATTAGTTCCTTGGAAAATATGTTGTTGGTTATATTTTGGTATATATCATATCATTTATTTCTATATACAAATGTGTTTCATGGATCCTTTAAGTGTGATACCATCATACATAAATACATGATCTATGCACTTTCAGATGTTGGACCTTCCCTCTACTCATGTCATGTGGACATTGGGGACATCTGCTTCTTTGATCATGATACATCTAGGTTCAATATCTTCTATGATCATTTTACATTATCATGTTTGAGCTTATGTACTTACACATGCCTTTATCCATGCTTACATATTTCATAGTGTAATTGATATGCTATGTACTTAATGTTTTTTCTAACATATATGATTCATGGGGTAGTATGATATTTTATATTGGTTGATTATTGTCTATATTTTCATTTTTACACTTCCTTGAGTATGTTACTTGATTTTTATTATCATGCATTATATTATTTATTTGAACATTTTAATATACTCCATTTATTGTGTCCCCCATGTCTAAGTTTTCCTATTGTGACATTTGTATATGTCATGGTTTATTGTATGTTGACATTTGAATATGTCATTACTTGATTTGTGGATATTTGAATAAGTCACATCTATTCGATTGTGTGGCATTTGAATATGACCCTTGTTGGAGGTATCCTTGGATCATTGTATCTTGATTTTATTTTGAGTGCTCTTGTGTGTGTGCTTGATTACTTGTTGAGCTTATATTGTTACTATATAGACATTACAATGATTCACACCATCTTTATTAGAGCTTGATGTGATCACATTCTACATGTTTTAATGATATATCTACCTAGACATGTTCCTTCTATATGATACATGGTTAATTTATAGATTATACAATTATCTTATCCTTTCGAGGTAAGGTGACTACTATTTTCTACTTGCCCTCACCTTAAAAGGGGGTGGCATATTAGTAGGGGAATGCCATAGAGGCATGGCTTCCACATTTTTTATAGTTTACCATATTTAGATATATAGTGGGGGCATGTTTTGGAAACATGTTCTCCACACTTACACTAGTTTTATTTTTAGATATATAATGGGGGAATGTTATGGAAACATGTTCTCCACACTTATTCAATTTGTAAATTAGCTAAAAATCATAGTTATATGATTCAAATACATAATTGTGGAAGAATTATATACATTGGTACCATTACTATACCTAGGTTTTAACATGAGACATATATGAGGTACATATGCTATGAAAAGGGCATATAAATTGAAAAATCAAATTCAGTTTCAAATTTCAAAACAACTTTATGGACTGTCATCACCCACTAAGTTGGAATTTCATGGACTATATTGATCCAATCTACTGTAGTAATTATTTCATTTTTGGTATGGTTGAGGTGAACAAATTACTCAATCTTGTCAAATTTATAGGTTGGACTTGATTATGTCATCCAATCTCACTAGATTTATAGTGTGAGTTGACTTGGTTCACTCAAACTCACCATGTTATTAGTATGTTTGGGTTGCACGATTGAGCTAATATCAACTATCAGGTAGAAACTCACCTTTTCTCCAAGGTTGGGGGCATGTAACCTATAATATATATATATATATATATATATATATATATATATATATATATATATATATATATATATATATATATATATATGTATATGCACTTTAAAAATTTATATTTATCCTGATATCAACTCTAATGGTTCACAATGATACATCTTTCATCTTTTCAAATCACATTTCTAAAAGGTAGAGTGGTTTCATTGATACACAAGTGTACTCCTAAACCTTGTTCTCTTTCAATTTTAATCATTTCAAATGTTTTCAATTTTAGGTTATATACATTGATTATATACTGTAACATGCTCTTGATTACAGGTCAATCACTAGAAAAATAGTCAAGTTGGAATCCCACAAAGACAAGGTGTGTTATACACACCTAAGTGTACATTTATTCTCCTGTAAACTAGAAATTTATTTACTAGATTAAATGGGGGAAATGTATACACTATTTATGAATTATATAAAACTACAATCTTGTACACTTGTGAAATATATATCATGGATGCACCTTCAACTTCTAGACCTTCCTGCTATTGAAAGGGTCACATATGCTATCTATTTATGCCTTTTAATTATATCTTAGTCCAACCAATATTATTATGATGACTTAGACCTTCTATCATACCCAGAATGATACAAACCTGCTTATCTTATGTCTCTTCAAGTTATGGACATGTGCCCATTTTCTATCTTTCTGAACACTTGCATCCTAGTCAGATGCCTATGCCAATGCTAGTGTCATATTCTAACATAAGTGTCTAGTGACATAAATTCATCCAATCTAAAAATGAAATGTATTAATATGGTTGGCTTAAGTGATTTAATGAAATATATTATCCAAAAATATTAGTATATATGCATGATTAATCCTCATTCATTCCTCACCTAGAAAATTCTTACCTCTCACAAGGAAAATTATAAAATTCATCCAATCAAGCACTAAAGTGAGCACAAGATTCCATATTTTACCCTATTTCCATATCAGTCATAGGGAAAACACATCCATAAGTCAAAATCACTAAAGGAGCATACCATGAGCCACATTTTCTAAATTACAAGCTAGGTCACCCTATGTACTTAATTATCACACATTGTATCCTTATACACATAATCTACACATAGGGGATAACTACATAAGTATGAGTCCCTCTTCAAAGTATTGGATATGTAAGTAACACTTATTGATAGAGGGGTATTTATGGTAGCTTGACACTATGTGCCCACTATCTCATTTTTCCCATAACCACTATGAAAATGAAGAACTAGGGTTTTACTATTTGACAAGGAGTGATAACCCATGATACAAATTTGAGCACACTAGAGTCAAGGTAGCACAAAACCTATAATATTCTAGGTGTTTGCATTTAGATCCAACAAGTATTTTGTATAGGACACTTGTGTCTAAGTTAGATAAAAGAATTGACACAATCATCCAAGGTTGATGCAACTGTATGAGGTCATAAAATACTTAATCCAAAATATGATGACTAATCCAAAATCCAATTCTAGTCTTTTTACTTTCTATTCTAGGTCTAGATCTGTATTAGCATTAGAACCAACTAAGTATCTTGTTTTCATTATCATTACAATATCTAGCATAAGTGTATTTTATATTTTTAGCATATCTTAGAATAATAAATTTAATATATGTTTATATGAGTTTAAAAATTAATTGGCCTACTTTAGAGATAATCTACCATCCTTATGCCCTAGGCTATCTCCACCCCTTTAACCCTAGATTCCCTAATCAATATTTTAGGGTTAAACACGTATAAACTAAAACTTGAGAATTAAAGTTATTTTATGCTTTAAGGAGACTATGCATATATTTAAAAAATGTCAAAATTTGAATAAAAATTTGATTTTTTCTATCGATGTCTAGGAAGTACATGTAAAAGATTTCAAAAATTTAAAAATTTCACAATGGTGATACAAATCTCAATTTAGGTTCTACTTATACATGTTTCATTTTTTTTGTAAATGGGGAGTATAAATCACATAGAAATTTCATTATATTTTCATTATTATATCCACCATCCCCTACATGTAAAATTTTATTTGGATGTGCATCAATGGATTAGTGATCTTCATCTCAAGTTGTAAACATTCATGTTTTTTATTATTAGATTATACACTTAACTTTGATTTGCATCATTATTGAAAAACAATTTTTGAGGGATGCCCAACCTTTTTCTATTTTTATTATATTTAATAAATGTATAAGGTTATTTAAAAAAAAAAATTCTATAAAAAATTATTGCATAGTCATGGATGATCATAATTATATTTATCACATAACTATATTAACTCAAATATAAATAAGCAGATAATAAATTTAGCACATATTTTTTTTAATATTAAGGAGCAATTAGAAAAAAAACATATGTACAACTATAAACAACAAATACTACCAAGATTAAAGTAACAACTCTTAGAGAGAGCATAAAAAAACAACATACTACAATGACCAAGCAATAAATTAAAATCTCTACAAAGAGATCTCAAATAAATGATTATAACATAGTATAAAAATAACATGTAAATAAAGGCTCAAGGAAACTTAGCCTTAAGGCTTAATTATATCTACATAAAAACATTTAGAGCATCAATAAAGTTATCAACACTATGTTATTCTTTGTCAACATAATTTTTAGGTTCCATGTTTCATACACCATTGGCTGGTCCTTCAAAATATCTAGGTCCAACCTTATCAAAATTTAGAATTATTCTCTCATCTACAAGTCCCTAAATACATTCAAGTCCCATTTTAGTATTAAAATCACTCATTTTATTATATCCACCACATGTATACTTAGTTATAAAAAGTCCCATATTGAAGTTATTAATCTACTTGATCAATAAATATATTTTTCTTGGGTCCCCATTCTCACAATCTATTGCAAGTTTCTTAGTATATTGTTTATGTTTTATTCAATGAAAATTTCAATCCATGGTGAAACCACTCCACCATATCATTTATATGGTAGAAGAAGGCCAGTTGATGAAGAATTAGTGAAAATAAAACCACCCTCATTAATTCCCTTCTACTTTCTAGGTGAGGGAACACTAGTGAATTCTATTATTTGAAGAAGATTAATCTTGATCCTATTCAATTTGATTAAGAGACATATCTAAGACACCCAATATTACCTCCTTAATAGTTGTTGAATCACCACCTAACTTTAATTTAGATTCTGATATACCTAAAAGAGTTATATTATGATAATTTACATACTAAAAATATGTATCTTTAGTAAGTTCCCACCTAGCCTTATAAACATTCACCTTAGAAACATTTGAATGTAGTACTTACCAGTCCTATGATGGAATGAATTTATAAAATCCTCTAATATGTTAGATAATTTGATGATATCTTCATCAGACTAGTCTTTAATTATTTATCCAATTCGATATGAGGTACATTAAGCTATAAGAATACCTACACATGAAGGATATGAAGGATAAATTCATTATTGAAGTTATTACGCATCCTTCCCTTAACTTGGAACATATCATTATTTATTTGGTTCCATATCAAATAGATAATATTAGTAGATATGATTAGCCACATTTTCATTAGGAAAAATATTCCTTATCTATTAGTCTAACACATGATTAATTTACTCATAATAAGGCCTAAACATTGCTACATAATTGTGCTCACATAATGGAAAAAATGAGCATGATATACACTGAATACTCTTTTTTCTATTAACTTATTTTTTTTTAGGAATATAACATACAATGATATAACCTTAACCTATAGTGTGTATAGGGATATGTGTGGTTGACTTGTGACTAACATAATCTTTTACCTTGTCAATTAGAATTCTCTATATTTTCATATTTTTGGTAGGGTTAGGCTATGAAGTAACCATAGCCTAAGTAGGGTATATATATGAGGTAGTGTTTAGTAATTTAGGATTATGTTCTTATTGCGTAGTTTTGGAGGTTTTTAACTTGAATCATATTTATAGTTTCTACTATGCTATCAAAATTTGGCGTGGATTTACTCTATTCTTATCTTATTAATTACAATCTATTTTTATTACTCTTATTTTTATATTTATATTTACACCCGTTTTTGGGAATTGGATTGAACTATATAAGTAATTTCATTAAAATTAGTATCAGAGCTTTGATTTGGGAAAGGTTCTACAATGTTAAAAAAAAAAAAATATAGTGTAGTTGCTTTATGGGATGAAAGGATAAAAACAATGAAACTTGTGATCTAAAAGAAATTTATTTTTTATATCAACATAGTATTGCTAAAAGTTTTTTTTCAAACTTTGGAAAAATTTTCTCTTCCTTATGTGAAATAAAAGTCATTAGATTTATCTTGGTGAGATGATTGTAATAGTATAATCCCCCAGTACACTTTTGTTTTCAAGTTTTTTTTCCCTTTAGTGATAGTAGCCATTGGAATCACTATGAAGATATGGTCACAATGGTATAAGCTTAAAGTATTATTTTTTAACCCCTAAACTCTGAAACCTAAACTATAACCTTAAATATTTTAACTACACCCTAAATGTGCATGGCTAATCAACATACTAGAGGACATAGAAAAGTACTAACTACTCCAATAAAATGCCTAGAAAAGAAGAAATGGTGTCTGAAACTTAAGATACATGGGTTTCTAGGTTGGTTACCTAACTCTGAGTAAAAGTGAAAAGCAAGCCTAAAAAATAATATCTAGATGGAATTAGAGGTGACTTGGACATAATAACTAGAGGTTTAAGCAAAAATAATGTGAAATTAAAAAATATCATGGTGATATTGAATAATATTAAAACATCACCACAATATAACAACTTTCCACTGGGCCACTTGAGTTCTCCCAACCAAAAAAATCCAAGTTAAAATAAAAATTCAAAGAACATGCTACTACAAGTAGACATGTATAAGTTTAAAGGTAAAGATCTAGTCAGCTAGATTAATCAAATGGAGAATTTTTGTAATTTACATTAGACCCCATGTGCAAAAAAGTTGGTAATGGCATCTCTTTATTTAGAACCAAAGTATTTTATTTTGTATAGATGGTTATGCACTCAAAATAAAAAGAATGCCTTATTGTTACCTAGTTAGTGTGTACATATATACTAAATATGTACTATTGTAATAGTGTGATAGATAACTACTTCAACTAGTTAGTAAAATTGCAACAAATAGGGACTACCAAGGATTATATTTAGAAATTTTAAAATGTAACCTTTTGCATAGAGAACATCATAGAGGATACCCTGAATGAAATGTTCTGAGTTTGAATCAAGGATAACATCCAACTAGATATTCACATGTTTAATACAAGTTTAGTATCATATTACATGGTATTCACATGTAGGGTAGATGAAAGAGATTTGGTCTAATGAAGGGCATTCACTACTAGTAAATATCACAATAATCCACCAGAATCATTCCCTCAACCTACTAGGTTGACTTAATAAATTGAAGAGAAATAAACAAAAGGGTTATGTTTAACCTATTACATAAAATACAACAAGGGAAATAAATATGATAAGATTAAATTGTTATACATTAGAGGTCCTAATGAAGAATAAGAGCATGAGGAAATAGTAGGAAAGTTAAGGATGAACCGAAAGAGAAATCAAAAGATACCCATCCAACAATCTCATGCCATGCACTTTTAGGCATAATAAACTAAAATATCCTTGAGGTAGTTGGTTTATTAAGGAAAAAATATATGAAACTATTTATTAAACTGAGGAGTATACATAACTTCATCAATAATAAGTTAGTGGCATATTTTAACTATTTTATTTATCTAGCTCCATAATTGTAGGTCATGATTGCAGATGGTGGGACAACTAGTTGTTCAAGGAAATGCAATAATATACAAATTTCCATGGGATATTACATGATAGAATATCATATATTTAATATTACTATGGGTTGGGAAAACATTATTTTGGCATTCCAATGGATCACATCCTTGGGAAAGATATTTATTTACGTGTCATCATTTTGATGGTAGGACATTTGAACTACATGGATTGCATGAAAAGTATCCACAAGTAGTTCTCATCAAATGTAAAAGATTATAAAAAAGGGAGTAGATGAGTCTAAGCACAACTATTTTCATTATAAGTAAAACCAAAAAACATGTCTACATAACTAGATCTATAGGTGACTATTGATAAATGATTACCTCTTAAAAATTATCATGATCATTCTATTCAAATTCTACTAAGGAGTAAACACAAAAAATTAGACCTTACAAGTATCCATATATATAGAATAATGAGATTGAAAATATGGTATAAAAGATGTTGAAGTTTGGTATTATCAAACATATCCAAGCTACATATTCATCTCCAGTGGTAATGGTGCATAATGAGGATGATTTTTGGAGGATGTACCCCAATTATAGAGAACTCAAAATGTACGTCATAAAATATAAGTCTCCTATCATGGTAACTGGGGATTTTATAGATGAGTTACATGGTGTTGTTTACTTTATGAAATTAGATATTCATTTGGGTTACCGAATGTTTTATTTTATTTTTGATTTATGTGATCTCATAAGTTATAATTGTTCACTAATTAAAATTGTTCAATGTATTAAAATAAAAAATGATATTAATGTAAAAGTAGAGTTTGATTGTATAATTATACTTACTATATATATAAATAATACATGGAATTTATATACTTAGCATGTTACTATTTTGTATAGGTCTAAGTTTGAATGTAGGTAGTTGAAAAGGTTTGAAAAAGGATTATAAGTTTCTTAGATTAGGAATAGGAGTTTTTGGATTTATATGGGTGAGTATGATAGGATCTAAATTATATAATCTCATGTAGGTGTTTTTTATTTTTGGATTCATCCTATAAAAATGGTATTCTCTTTTTTAGCATAAGATAATGCAATTTATTGAAAAATGTCTTCCTATTCAATATCAAGTGCTCTCTATGTGAATGTTTTTGTAAAACCTATCTCCTTTAATTCAAAACCTTAGCTCCACTTTTGATACTAAGTTAACCTATAAAAATGGGGAAAAGAGGTGGGTTGAGCTGACCTCAACAACTCCCCAATGAATGGATAAACACTTCTTATATGTTCAACTATGAAGAGGGAATTCAAACCACACATAGTTCTCCCCATTAGGTGTATATGTGCATTAGTACTCATTTTACAAATGCAACCTATAATTTAGATTTCAACACTTGATAATGGAAAACATGGATTTTTTTATGTGATTTAGACTTAGGGATTGATACTTATGATTTATTTTCAAATTGAGAAGTTTAGGACAATCCCTCTCAATGCTTAGTTGTGTACAGATGTCTCTTTAGAGTTATAGATTGGGAATTAAAAATATAATAGTGTATATATATGGTAATCTTTGGTAATTTCTCATGCAACCAAAATGTGAAACATACGGGATGATCTATAAATATAATTTAAATCTAAAAAATGATTGTTTTTTAGCACAAGGACAATTCCATTAGAGTTGGATATCTCCAAAATTATATAGGTGTCTAAGTCTGATGAAATCATATGAAAGGTAGGAATATTGATCTAATGATATAAAAATGATTTAAGTATGATAACAAATAAGTTATACATAAGATAGGGAATTCTTATAGGTTACTGATGGAAAATAAGGAATGTTAGACGCATATAAAACATGTGTATAGAATATAAGGGTGTGAAAGAGTAACATATGTATGCACAAGTCATGTAAGATGAAGGTAGGTCAAGACTAACATTTCCAAGTGTCTAATACCATACTTTAGTGTATACAACATATAAATAGAATAAAATATGAGGGTATACATAAGATAGATTTTAAAATTCATGAGGGCCATTTTGAACTTTTGGTAATGTTTTTTTTCCTCACACATGTACCATATATATTTCATATTTTGATGAACACTATACTTTTTCCCTTTTTTGTGGAAATTTATCTTGATATTTTTTGATGACATCTTAATATATAGTAAGACATTATAATTACACTTGTAACATAAATCAAGTAATCATAAATATATAACTATTGGAATCATAACCAATAAGGGGGGGGGGGTGAATTAGTGATCAAAATTTTCATTCACATCCACTTATCATCCATTAACCATTCAAACCAATATAGTGATTAAACAATGCATTTAGAACCATTCATATGAGCATGAAGCAAGAACATAACATCTAAAAATAAGAGCTATATGGGAAACCCTCATGGGGAATAAAACCCACTAAAAAACAATATAGATAACTTGTCATATAATACTATGAATCAATTTTAGTTGAGAACTAACCCAACAAGGAGCACCAACCCCTAAGTTTATCAAACACCAACTTGACTTTAGCAACCACCAACTTGATAGGAGGATACATCCCTCTTGATGATCAAGAACCCACTCAATCTATAATCTGAACCTATCCACATTGATCTTGTTTTCCTCTCACAACTGATGTTGGTATTCTATTACTCTATCACACTCAAATCTACCTCTCATATAAGTAGATTTGTTCTTTACCTTCTTCACTCAATTAGCCCTTCTATAGCTTGATTAGGTCATATAAACTTGATAATAAAATTTAGTAACCCTATCTAATATTCATGATGGTTTCTATATATCCTCTTTATGTTATACAATACCTCCTTTATCTTGTCAAAACTCTATCTCATTCGATTTGGATACCTATATATTCAACCTAGATAATTAGGCCTATTAAGCCTTATTCTTATACGTGACTCTTGATTATACATACCTTGGTAGGTAAAAAAAATATGTACACATGGATAACATTTTAATTTTTCTAAATAACATGTTTCATACATGAAACAACCACTACATATGTTGGCCACTACTCATAAGAACCAAAACCACCATTAGGCCTAAAGGAGACCTAATGCAATTAGGCCTCTTCAAGCAACACGTTAAACTTAGTCATCTTGAAACTTATTGAGACTCCACACATACATGAAACAATTAAAAAAAACTCAAATATACCCTTGATAATATATATTTAGGTCCATACCACATTTTATTCCAATTCACTACTCAGATCACATCATTATCACTATTCACAATTAGGCCTTCACACACCTAAATGGTTTGTCTTGAACAATTGAAGCATACATCCAATTTTAACACATAAAAATAAAAAAAATAAAATTTAAAAAAAATTAATGACCTAATGGTCATCACCAAATTCATTAAACACTCCAACATAGAGCTTAAAGTTTCAAACTTACTTCTACAACATCACTACTCAGAACTACCTGAATGCTCCAAAACATAATCATGGAAACAATGAATTAGAAAAAATATAAATGAACTTAAAATGGGTTTATATTATCTTAAAACATACTAATATTAACTTAAAACAAATATATTATAGTATAAAATATCAATATTGGTCTTATAGACCAATCTCAGGACTTCACTATAAACAAACCTTATTGAGTTAGAAATGTCAATTTGAGAACATTTTTTTGCTTATATATAAACATATAAAAATATTATATCTGATATGGATATGTGTTACATGTATTTAAAAATAACCCATTAAAATTGGATCCATACCTAATCCATGGCAACACATCCCTAATCTCATTCCCACTTCTGCCTGGGTTTTTTCATTATTACCTCATTAGGTCTTTTTAGCGATAGGTCAACTTCCATGACCGGTTTATAATATTTTAAGTTTTTAAACTTATCATAAAACACAATGGGAATAAGACATAAGTCTCAAGATTCAATCTTCAGCCACTTATCAACTTTGACCCAGTCAACTCTACCTGCTACAACAAATTTTTGAGAAATAAGGGCTTTCTTGTAGGATCCACTCACTCTTATGACAAAAAAATGTAACCTAGAGATAATTGTGAGAGTCAAATTCATGATCCAATCAAAAAACTAGGTCATAAGATTAATTATTATCCATTTCTATCAAGATATTTCATATCGGGTCATTGTTAGGGTTTTAGAGAGGGTTAAGACCACCTTACAATCTTAACGATCATTCATAAAGCTTAGGACCTTAAACTAGAAACCAATGCTTGAAAATTTGAGATAGGACCCTTAAAAATATACCATTAATGGATTAGTTTATAATGAAAAGTTTACATATTCCAAAAAACACATGAAATCCCTTCTCAAGTTGAGAACCCTTCATTCTGTGCACATAGGAAACCTTAAAACCACATTTCATGGTTTTTCTTGTAAACCATGAAATGAAACTTGGTCAACATACCTAAAGTAACATGAAAAACCTATGAAAATTCTAATTTTCCATTCACACCTTGTAAATTTAACCTTATACCCTATTTTATCACCATTTCTCTCTTTACTCTTTAAACTTTTTGATCTGTAGGTCACATGAGGCCTTGAAAATTATCTTCTAGCCACTGTTGATGCAATTTAAAACTCACTCTCATGCTAAAAAATATCATACCATGATAAAAAATTAATTTTAATCCTTCATATTTATTGACAAGACTTTATGTCACCTTATTAGGTTAGGTAGAGTCTAGTGCTATACTAGTTTCATGCTAGTACTATAGGTTCTACCCCTATAGACTTACCTTAAATCTTTTCTGAGTGCTCCAATACTTCATAAACATGATCAAATGTACTAGAACATCATATTAATCATATATGAACCCATATTATAAGGAAACCATGCTCATCTATATATAAGATTGGTCATCCTATGTATAAGCCTTCTCAAGTCACCTCATGAACAAGCTTTGGCATCAGTGACAACATCAATGTCAAGTCTGACTCAATAGAATCAAATTTCAACAACCTCCCCCTTTGTCATTGATGGCAAACCATACTGAACACTGCTCATCCTTATCTACTCATCTAGTCTTTCTCCCCCTTTGACATAAATGAAAAAGTGATCTCTTTAATTCCTTGGATCACACTCCTTACAAACTAGATATTTAACACACAAAATAATAAACTTAAGAAACATAAAAAAAATGCTACCCCTATCTCCATGGATACCTTCTTGGAACAACCCATTTATTATTATATTTAATGAGCATGATTATCTCCCCCTAAATACTTGTCCTCTTAAATGATTGCTAGAGGTAGGAATCACACCCAATTCCTATCTTAAGTGTTCAAAAGTTGCCTTTGGAAGTGGTTGGTCAAGATGTTTGCAATAAAATCTTGTGTAAACACATATTCAAGTTTAATACTTTTCTCACTTACTTTATATCTTAGAAAATGATACATTATTGGAATGTGTTTGGTCCTTAAGTGCATGATAGGGTTCTTTGAGATGCTTATATCACTTGTATTTTCACAATAGATAGGTCTAGGACCTTCATACTCTATCTTGTAGTCTTTTAGAGTTTGTATCATCCATAGATCCTATGTGAAACATGAGGCTATTGTAATGTACTCAACTTCACAAGTGGAAAAATATACTGATGGTTACTTTTTGCTTATCCATGACACTAGGCACCCACCTAGGAAGAAGGCTCTTCCACTAGTACTCTTCCTATCATCTATACTTCCTGCCCCATCTACATCTATGTAGGATATCAAATTAAACTCCTTACTTTTTGGATACTAAAATCCATATTCCATAGTCCCCTTGAGGTACATGAGTATTATTTTGAATCATTGTAGATGATTGTCCTTTGGATCTACTTGAAACCTTCCCACAAGACCTACTACTTGCATGATGTCAAGTCTAAAGGTAGTGGTATACAACAAACTTCCAATCATTGACCTATAGGATGTATGATTGACTTTTGAAGACTCATTTTCCTTGCTCAACTTATACCTTGTGATCATGGGTGTACTAATTACATTTTAATCCTCCATATTAAACTTCTTCAACATCTCTCTAATGTACTTGGATTGTGAGATGAATATGCCTTTTTCAAATTGAGTGACTTACAACCCAAGAAATAATGATAGTTCTTATAGCATGGAAATATCAAACTCTTTAGTCATTACCTTTGTAAAGGCCTTTATCATGTTCTCATTGTTTCCACCAAATATGATGCCATCCACATAGACAACTACAATTAGTTGATGGTCATTTTCTATCTTGATGTATAGATTACTGTCTTCAAATCCTCTTTCAAAACCTTGATCTAACAGATTCTTGTCTAACCTAGCATGCCAAGATCTAGGAGCTTGCTTTAGACCATATAGGTATTTTTTAAATCTACAAACATAGTATTTATCATCTAAAAGTGATAAACCTTCAAGTTTCTCAATGTACACTTCTTCTAAATTCCCATTTAGAAAGGTAGATTTGACATCCATCTGGTATACCTTGAATCCTTTGTAACCTATATAAGCTAGAAACAAACTGATGGCCTCCAATATTGATAATGGTGTAAATGTTTATTCAAAATATACCCCTTCAACCTATGCATATACCTTGCATACCAATCTATCCTTGTTCCTAGTGACTTCTCCATCTTCATTCAACTTTTTTTCTGAACACCCATTTAGTGTTAATGACATTCTTATCTTTAGGCCTAGGAACCAATTCCCAAGTCTCATTTTTCTCTATTTCATCTAGTTCCTCATTCATAGCACCTATCCAAAATTTGTTTTTTCTTGCTTCTATAAGAATTTTAGGTTTAATCTTGGATAATAAAACATTCTCTTGGTTTATATTAATTATCATTATTTTCTTAGTTTGGATACGTACATTCTTGTTGCCAATGATTTGAGACTCAAGGTGAGCCCTTTGAATCTATCTTGAGGGTCCTTTTGAGTCTTATCTCTCTTCAAATTCTTCTTATTACTCATCAACCTCTATAGTCTCCTTTTCATTCTTGAAGTCCACATTCTATAAAGTGTTATTTGATTATGGGTGATATTTCCTTGTCTCATCTATCCTTACATTGGTGCTTTCCACTATCTTTTGTAGTCTCTTATTGTATCATCTATAGGCTGAGCTTATTGATGAGTATCGTAAGAATATGCCTTCATCATGTCTAGAGTCAAATTTTCCCTAGTCTTCATCATCTCTTTTTATGAAACATTTGCTTCTAAATACTCTAAAGTGTTCTACATTTGTAGGTTTGCCCTTCCATAGTTCATAAGGAGTATTTTTTCCATTAGTCCTTATCTAACCTATATTCAAATTGTATATAACAATGATTACTACCTCTCTCCAATGTCCATAAGATAACATAGACTCATTCAACATAGTTTTAGCCATCTCTTGAACTATTCTATTATTCCTTTCTACTACCCCATTCTGCTGAGGTGTCATTACTGCTGAGAATTGTATCCTTATTCCATGAACATCATAGAAGTCATCAAACTCATTATACCAAAAATATCCTCATCTATCAGACCTTAGACTCTTAATCTTCTAATTATTCTCATTCTTAACAATATCCTTGAATGCCTTAAACTTGTCAAGAGCTTCTAATTTATATTTCAAGAATGCAACCCAAGTCATTCTTGTGTAATAAATAATGAGTAAAATTAAGTAATTGAATGATTTTAATTATTATAGACCCATATATATTAGTGTGAATTATCTCTAAGGGTCTTGTAGTAGATAATTCCTTAGACCTAAACCTTCTTTTATTCTGCTTACCATGTTGACATACCTTGTAAAGTATGTTTATAGGTATGATGATATTAGGTATGTTATTAAAAAACTTCTTAGTACTAATATTTATTAGGTTATGAATATATAGGTGGCCTATCCCTATTTAACACATCCACTTTTCATCTATCTTGTTGATAAAACATCTCTCCTTCTTTATCTCATTCAAAACATATAGGTTGTTCTCAATCCTCTTGGCATTGACAATTAGCCTTCCTAATTTGGTTTTCCTTATCTCATTACCCTTGCCATGAAATGTTAGTGTGTGTCCTTGATTGAAAATTTGACTCACACTAAGGAGGTTATGTTTTAAACCTTCCACATACAACACATTTTATGTCTTGGTCTTTTAATTGTCCAAACTCAAGACACTCTTTCCAGTTATATTGGTAGTAGTGTTGTCTCTGAACCTAATTGTTCCTAAAAAATTATTTTTTTAAATATATTAACTTATTTTTATCTTATATCATGTAGATTTAACAACCACTATCTATTTACTATTTCATGCCTTCATCTCGAATGTGAAAAATAGTCTGAACTAGAATAGAGTCCTCTTTGATTTTTTGTTCCTTCCTGGAAAATAGACCATCTCAATTCTTGAGCTCAATCTGATCCATAGTAGCTTACTTTAGCCTCCATACCAATATTTTATCCTTCTTATGCATTCTAGAAGCTTCATATGTCTTGTTAAATCTTGTGGATCTTTTAACTTTGTTAGAATAGAATCTAACAATGTGTCCTATATTGTGACAAATGTATCAAGCATAATTTTTATACTTATCTTAATTCCATGAAGACTTATATTTTATAGCATTAGGTTGCCTAATTTATATTTTCAAGTTGGTACTCTTGACATGTCTAAACTTCTCATGCTCTCTCTCAAATCTACTCAACTTCAATGAATATAACTTTATATTTAAATGGTTATATTCAACTTTGTTTGACTTACACCTTGTGTTGATCTCTTCTAACTGACTCCTAAGATCCTTAATTATCTCCTTATAGTGTTTAAAGTCACTAAGGGTATTTATGATCTCAGCTTCAATCTCTACTTAAGCTTCTCTTTCTTCACTGTCATAGTAGACTTCTCCATTATACATATTGTCTTTTTCTTAGTGATCATAAGACATTCTTGTGCTATTTTGGGTCACCTTTCAAGTGGTTAAACTTGACTTAAAGGACCAGGATATGATACTAATTATTATAAGTAAAACAACTAATGGGGGGGGGGGTGAATAAATGATCAAAATTTTCATTCGTATCCAATTTCCATTCAATAACCATTCAAACCAATAAAGTGATTAAATAATGCATTTAGAACCATTCATATGAGCATGAAACAAGAACATAAATTATGAACACAAGAACTATGTGGGAAACCATAATGTGAAATAAAACCCACTAAAAAACAATATGGATAAATTATCCTATAATACCATTAATCAATTTTATTTGAGCACCAACCCATCAAGGAACACCAACCCCTAAGTTTATCTAGCACCAACTCAACTTTAGCAAGCACCAAATTGCTAGGAGGCTACAGCCCCCTTGATGATCAAGCTCCCATTCAGTAAAAACTTTTAACCTATCTACCTTGATCTTGTTGTCCTATCATAAGTGATGATGGTCTTGTATTACTCTATCACACTCAAATCTGCCTCTTATAGAAGTATAACTATTCTTTACCTTCTTCACTTAATTATCCCTTCTATGATTTGATTAGGTTATATAAACTTGATAATAATCATTAGTAATCCTATATAATATTTTTTATGCCTTATATATATCATATTTATTGTCTAAAATACCTCCTTCATCTTATAAAAACTCTATCTCATTCGCTTCATATACCTATATATTCAACCTAGACAATTAGGCCTATTAGGTCTTATTCTTATATGTGACTCTTGCCTGTACATACCTTGGTTAGTAAAAAACATATACACACATGGATAAAAATTAAAATGGGTCAAATAAAAATTTTCATACATGAAAAAACTACTACATAGGTCAGACACCACTCGTAATAACCAAAACCACCATTAGGCCTACAGGAGACATAATGCAATTAGGCCTCTTCAAGCAACATGTTATACTTAGCCCTCTTGAAACTTATGGAGATTGCAGAAATTCATGAAAAATTTATAAAACACCTAAAATAGACCCTTTATAATATATATTTATGTCCATACCACATTTTATTCTAATTCACTACTTGGACCACATCATTAACACTCTCACAATTAGGCCTTCACACACTTAGAAGGTCTATCTTGAATAACTAAATCATACAACCAATTTTGAAAAATAAACATAATAAAAAATCAAATTTTAAAAACATTAAATAACTAAGGTTAATAACCAACTTCATTAGACATTCTAACATAGATCTTAAAGCCTCAAACTTACTCCTACAACATGACTACTCAGAAGTGCCTGAATGCTCCAAAACACAATCATGAAAACATTGACTTAGAAAACCTATATATTTTAATTTATTGAAATTATAATGGGTTTATATGATCATAAAACATACTAAGATCAACTTTAAACAAATATATTATAGGCTCAGGTAGCAATATTGGTATTATAGACCAATCTCATGACTTCACTGTACACAGACTTTATTGAGTTAGACAGGTCAATTTGAGAACAATTTTATACTTATATATAAACATATAAAAATATTATATATAATATGGATATGTGTTACATTTATTAAAAAAAAAACAATACAATTTGATCCATTCCTAATTCATGATAACACATCCGTAATCTCATTCCCACATTTACTTGGTTTTTCTCACTGTCTGCCTTACTAGGTCTTTTTAGTTATAAGTCAACTTACATGAATGGTTTAGAATATTTAAAGTATATAAAATTATAAAAAAACAACATTATAATAATAAATAAGTCTCAATATTCAACCTCCATCCACTTAACAACTTTGACCTGATCAACTCTACCTACTATAATAAAATTTTGAGAAACAAGGGCTTTCTTGTAGGATCCACTCACTCTTATGACAAAAAAATGAAACCTATATATAAATAAGAGAGTATAATTAATTATATAATCATAAAAATAAGTCATAAAATTTATTTTTATCCATTTATATCAATATATTTCATATCAGGTCATTTTTAGGGTTTTAGAGAAGGTTAAGACCACCTTAGTCTTAACGATCATTCATAAAGCTTAAGCCCTTAAACCAAAAACCAATGCTTGTAAATTTTAGATAAGACCCTTAAAAATATACCATTAATGGATTATGTTATCATGTATAGGTTACATGTGACAACAAACACATTAAAGTCCTTCTTGGGTTGAGAACCCTTCATTCTATGCACATAGGAAACCTCAAAACCACATTTCATACTTTTTCCTATAAACCATGAATTGAAACTTGGTAAACATACCTAAAATAAAATTAATATCCTATGAAAAGACTAATTTTTCCATTCATTCCTTATAAATTTAACCCCATATCCTATTTGATCACCATCTCTCTCTTTACTCTTTAGACTTTTTGATCTAGAGGTCACATGAGGCCTTGAAACTTACCTTGTAGCCACTATTGATGCACTCTAAAAATAAATATAATTAAAAAAACCTCATACCATGATAAAAAATTAATTTTAATCCTTAATAGGTCTTAACAAGACTTTATGGCACCTTATTAGGTCAGGCAGAGTCTAGTGCTAGACTAGTTGCATGCTAGTACTATAGGTTCTACCCTTGTGGACTTATCTTGAATCTTTCTTGAGTGATCCAATGCTTCATAAAAATGATCAAGTTTCCTAATGAATCCACTTAATCATATATTCACCCATATTACTAGGACACCATGATCCTCTATGCATAAACTAGTCATCCTATGTATAAGCCTTCTCAAGTCACCTCATGAACAATCTTTGGCATCAATGGCAACATCAATGCCAAATATTAATCAATAGAAGCAAATATAAACAAGAAACACATTAGATAAAGCATTAAAATTTTTATTTTGGAGTGAAATAGGTGGATTAATTGGGTCACATTATTTCAAATGAAGGCATAAAATTGGGCACTCAAAAGATCAAGGCCATGATAGAATAAAAAATAAGAAATCCTTAATAACCTTCAGGGCTTCATAGTGATTATATGTTATTATTGTCAATTTGTGAAAATTTATGGTATCACAACATCACCACTCATAACTTTGTTAAATAATGACTCCTTCCATTATAATGAATAAGCCACAAAGGCATTTGATAAGCTGAAGGAGGTTATGTGCATCACTCTGGTTCTAGCTACCCCAAATTTTCAAAGACCTTCATTATTGAATGTGATGTGTTGGGATTTTAAATTATGGTAGTAATCATGTAGGAAGGATGAGACATTATTTTTTAGAGTCATCAAATAAATTTTAATAATTTTCTAAATCATATCTATGATAAGGAGATGATGGATATTATTCATGCAGTCAAACAATGAAGACTATATCTAACATGTAAACACTTTAAGGTGAAGAAAAATCATCATAGTCTAAAATAATTCATGGAACAAAGGTTATCATCCAAATAAAAATAAAAATGTGTGACAAAAATGTTAGTATATGACTTTGAAATCATATATAAGAAAGGAAAGGATAATGTAGTGGAATATGCACTATATAAGAGGGATGATTTCGTAGAGGCACTGTTATGCATGATGTCCATATTTTAGGTAGATTATATATGTGAGGAAAAATATAAATGGGAAAATGACACTCATA
Source organism: Torreya grandis (assembly GCA_037957365.1). Classification (NCBI taxonomy): domain Eukaryota; kingdom Viridiplantae; phylum Streptophyta; class Pinopsida; order Cupressales; family Taxaceae; genus Torreya; species Torreya grandis. The sequence goes on along the minus strand of JARHVA010000539.1, from coordinate 2,651,919 downwards.
CACAAGTTTTGGTTAAAACTATATAGCAATTTTATTATGTCTTAGACATATTTTTATGGAAAGGTAATGCCCTATATAACAAATATATGTTATACTCAAGTAATAATTCTAACCTTAAGCCCAAGGTTATTTTAGAGATTCATGCATATCTAATAGGGGGAATTTGGGATTCTTGAAAATTCATCATCAGTTCAAGAAATATATATTTTGAGAAGGAATCAAGGGGGATATCAATGTATTAAGTTCTCATGTCTTCTACAAACCTTATCTTTTCCTAGCCAAAGGTGGGGGGAGCTTTCTATAGATTTTAGAACAATGTTACGTAGATTATAAGGGAAAATTGTTATCATGGTAATCATAGAGAAGCTCAAAAAATATTTCCATTTTTTTCCATCTCACATCCATGCATATAAAGTATACTAGAATATACTTTTTTGGATACAATTCAGAAGGTACATGCGACCCCCAAGATCATATTAATTAATTATGATCATATCTTTACCATTAATTTTTGGATTGATTTATTCTAATGTTTGGTTACTCAGTTGGCTCATATCTCATCATTTTATCCTCAATATGATAGGAAAATAGGTGTGGTCACAAAATTACTAGAGGGTTATATTCATTTATTTGACTCAAATAAATAAGAGAGATGAGTTTATTTACTGCCACTAACAAAGTGGTGTTATACCACTTTGTTTCATACTCCATCAAAAATGTCTCTATTTTTGGTATTGTATGGGTACCATCCACCATCTATCACCTCATAATTTAGGGTACAATAAAATTTTCTAGATATTCAAGAACATATTCAATATTAGCGTGATGTATCAGCTAGTCTAAAAGAAAAATTTATAATAACACAAAACTAATTGAAGCAACAAGAGGATCAACACCCTAGTGAAAGATAATTTGAAGTGGGATATTAGGTATTTGTGCACCTATAACCATATAATAAAATGATTTTAAGCAATAAAAAAATGATAACAAACTTTCTCCTTAGTATTTCAACCATTATTATATTTTGTAAAAAATTGGCGATGTCACATACAAGCTAGAGATACCATAATTTACATATATACATCTAATATTTCATGTATTTTTAATGAATAAGATGATTGGATAGAGAGTATGTTCATAGACCAAGTTTCCAGAGTTATATGAGGAGGTAATAGTCATTCTATAACTTGAAGATATACTTCAAACACACATTATGAGGCTACCAACAAGGGATATTAAGGAGTCTATGATCAAAGTAAAAGAATATGAGTACTGAGGATGCAACATGGGAGGATGGAGCATTCATTTATAAGCTTTTAGAGTTAGTCAACATCAAGGAAAACATTATTTTTAATGGTAGGGGAATGATATTCCATTAACCTATAGTGTGTATAGGGATATGTGTGGTTTACTTGCGGCTAACATAACATTTTACCTTGTCAGATCGCAATTCTTTATATTTTCATATTATTAGTAGTGTCAACCTATGGAGTAACCCTAACCTAAGTAGGTATATATTAGAGGTATTAGTCATTAATTAAGGATAATATTACTAATTTTATTCTTATTTCATGGTTGAGGAATTTCCCCCTCAAAGTAGATTAGTCTTAATTTTACAACATTCTACTCTATTGTCAACATTTGGTCTTGATGTAATCTATTCTATTCTTATTAATGTGATCTATTATAATGTCTCTACTATTGATATTTATATTTACATCCATTATTGTGAATTGGATTGATCTATAATTTATTACATAAAATAGAAATAAAAGAAATATCAAAGCATTACTAAAACCCATATATAACCCATATCATAACATAATTGAAAATATTTTATAAACTTGTTGGGAACAATCCTAATTTACTGTGTCTTATTTCATCTAAATGATCAGATATTTATGCAATGTAATATGTAATAAAATAACCATAATATCAATATTTTTAGATTGATTGGTGCCTATGAACTCTACCATTTATAGTGAATATAGTGTATAATATTTTGAGTAGGGTTGATCGTGAAGCCAATCAAACTTGTGTCTTTATATAAAGATTTTATGGATAAACACAAAAGATGCACCATTGATAATAATTTTTTGTAGTATAGGGAAAATAAAAGGGAGATTTTATGTTCCCTTTGAATCCTCATATGAACATAGAGGATAAAAAGAGAGGAGTTTATTAGAAGTTACTATACAAGTCCATTGCTAGTCAAAGCACAAGAAGAAACATTCATTGGTGGATGCTTAGCCCTTTTTATCTTGCATATTGTTATTTTAAATGTATTTTTCTTATAGTCCTATTAATTTGTTATGGTTAACAATGGAAAATAATATATCTAGTCATATACCATTGAATATAGAAACCATCAAAATAAGGACATTGGTTATTTCTTAGGACTAAGGGAAAATGTGAATGCAAACCTTTTTTTCCAATATTTCTACATCATTTCAAATTTTAATGAGTTTTATGTTAGTTTAGAATCTCACAACATGAGTCCATAAATAGAAGCTAGGTCCATTAGTTTCTTGTATTTTTAAACAAAAGGGAAGTGTAGTTTTTAGTATAGTTATAAATATGATATTTTAATATCCATATTGAGTTAATAATTCATATGCTAACCACTAAAAAAATAGGAAAATAGTCACAAAAATACTTATCTCATTTTGAGGCAAAATCTTATATTGTTGGTGTGTTGAGTTATTTGAACATACCAACTATTTACCACTTTGGTGTAAGTAAATAATCAATACATTTAGCCAAAATATTCTATAAAGTTTGTGCCCAATCATATTAATCAACATCAAACACACCTATACCAATCATTATGATGCCACTATCGTACAAGGTGATGCCAAAATCTTACAAGGTGATTCAATGATGTTATGAGGTGATGACATGATCATTAGAGGTTATCCTATGAATAAAACAATAATTTTGAATTTTGATATTGTAAACACTCAAAATTAATCATTAAGTGCTTGAAAATGTTTAATATTAACATCCTTACCTTACTTGGTCTATTCTCCATTTTTATAACTTGAAATATCTATGAGAGACTTACCTATTCTAATTTTTATCTTTAAATTACTAAAAAATATCATTTAGACATCCCTATTCTGATTATAGGTTTTTGCTAGAAAAAGTTTCAATAGTTTATATCTTTGTAGTATAAGACCACAAAATTTAGATAGGTCATAACCTCACCTTGTCTACTAGTGCGGCCTTGTTCCAAGTAATCTAACAACACATTTTCAAATTTGAGATGCTTCACATCAAAGTCACTCAATACACCACCTGAAAGACATTCCAAAAAAGCACTGTACATTGAGAAAAAGAGCACTAATATTTCTAATTCAAGTTATGATTTATTTCAATAGTCATAGGCCACGTATAAATTTATTTTATTTTAGGTTAAGGGCATTAATTTTTAATTTACTAAGTTGTATCTGTATAAAAAATATCAAAATTCACACACTCACTCTAGGAGGGAGAACTACATTGGCATGAGGCCATTTTGGGCTATGTAGGTAACACTCAGATTAAAAAGAGTTTTCTAAGGATAATTCAAATATTCTCTTTGACTAATTCCCTCCTTTATAAATTATCTCTATTTGGTTTATGTGTAATAACTAGGGTTTTTTTATTACAATAATTTTATGCATAAAATTGATACTTGTAAACAATGAACAATGCTATATGATATCCACAAGTACCTAAATAAGAAAATCTCCTATACAATCAACCTGTACACTACCATAACCAAAGAACAAGGCTATAATGTGGCCCCATCCTCCTAGTGCACTCCTATCCTAGTTCATTATAAAATACTAATTTTAGGTGTGATAAAATTTAGATATCTTTCCAATTAGTTTCCCACCAGTGATTAACTTGCACAATCAACATAAACTATATTGGAGCTAGGTTTACACATTTCATTGACAATTAATATTTATAGCTCATTTTATTTTTTGCATTTTACATTTATTTTATGTATATTATGTAATATAAATTAGTATTTCAATAGTTTAGTGGTTTAAATCATTGTATTTTTAAATCAAAATAACCATTAAACATTCTAGTGAACCCATAATGTTTTATTAAAACATTATTTTTTGTTTGCTTGATTTTTGTCCTAAGATTTCATATAAATTTATATAAATTTTTAACAATAAAATAATATAATATTAAACATTGGATATAAATCTAACACCATGAGTCATTCTTATTCAACATTGGATTTAATATCATACTAAATAAATTATCTTGTCACCTTGGATAAAATCTAACATTAAAGAATTTTATTTCAACCTCAGGTTGAAATTTGTTGATCTCTACACACAAAAATATTTCATCTTTTCTTTTCTCCTCATTTTCTATTTTCTTACCACTTATTTTTAGCAACTGTGTTTCGATAGTTGTAAAAATAATTATTGAATATCATTATGAGCTAAGCAATGATCTATTTTATGAACACCATGGTGTGAGGGGTACTTCCATAGTACTCAAGCCATTGTAAAAATATTCACACATATTTTAGTTTTCTCGTACCTCAAAATATATTGGAAATGCTTAGAGTCCCTTGTTTACACCATAGGATTCCTATTTATCTATTTTATTTGTGGTGTACTTGAGAAGAGTGTATCACTTAGGGAATGTACTCTCACCATACCTTCAGATATGGGATAATGGGATACAAGAATAGTTTAGCCTTTACAGTTAGTGCTATAAACTATTGGGCTGACACTAATCTAATAATGAGAAAGTATAATTGAGAACTCACATAATAATTCAAATCCTTGCCTAGATCACTTATTATACCTTGATTTTTTCTTGTATCATATTCATAAGAAATATCTCATTTGTACATGCAAGATTACTTAATATCACTAAGAGTTTTATTTTTGCATTTACTGTATTCAAATTCATTATATATATCATGGACAGTCAAAATAAATATGCTAATGATGTTCATCCTCTAGATATGTTATTCTCTACTCATGCTCTACCTTTCAGTTATGATGGTAAATGGATAAATCACAATAATTAAAAATTTATGAAAGAACCATATGTGGATGATTATTGTTTTGATGATATATAAATGAATAGACAATTTGATTTTGATGAAACTTGGGAACATGAGTCCATGATAGTGAATTCACCTCTAGATTCCTCTTTAGATTCACCTCTATATTCCTCCTTAGAATTACCTATATATTTGTCTTTAGATTCACCTCTAGATTCTACTTTAGAGTAACTTATAGATTCCTCTTTGGTTTCATCTTTATAATTTTCTTTGGTTTCACCTCTAGATTCATTTTTGGATTCATCTTTACCTTACACTATGGATTTATGTTTAGATTCTATTTGGGATCCTCATTTACCTTATTCCTTAACTCATAATCTAGAACCATAAGATCATTATATAAATGAATATCTACTCTCTATTAAATTTACATCTACCATCCATAATAAGGAGTCTTATCCTTTCAAACCTAACTTATCTTTCCTCCTTGCTAATGCAATTAATCACATCTATAATTATTAAATCAATACACATATAATATGCATATAGAAGGATGATCTTTTCATGAAAAAATTCATACTTATCCTTCCCTTGAAGTGAAAATGAATACTAATAATAATGATAATTATTATCCTTTACAAATAATGGATATTGAGCCTACATGTAACAAATTTCCCCCCTTATCAACAAATAAGGATGAAATTTCTTTATATTCTCTTAGCACATCACAAACTACAATTTAAAGTAGTGACATTAATTTTAACACATCTTGTGATGATGCCTCTACTTTAACCTCATGCTTGTCTTATTATGATGATATTCTTATACCACAATATCATCATCTTAGCATAGAGTTACCACATGATGACAATTCATATACTTCTAGTGATAATTATTTCCATGTTATCAATAAAAAATAATCAAGTGACTCATATATACACAATGAATCTCCCAACCCAAAGGAAGAGCCTATCCTTCCACCTTCTTCTCCTATTATAAATAGTGTTCCAATGGATAAAATTAATAAAATAATTCAACCCTTAAATGAACCTCTTAATAACCTCAACAAGCCTTTCTAAGAAATCATATCCTTAATGCAGGATGTTGGTGATTTTAAAGATAAAGTACATCACTTATCCTTAGAGAGTAAAGTGTACGATTCTTGGGTTGAATTTAACACAATCTATGGTAATTCTATTGTGCATAATATTTTTTATGCAACTTTACCTCCCAACTTCCAAATGCCTATATTTTCTACATTTGATGGAAGTGGGGACCCTTACCTAAATATTAAAGCTTTTCAAGAAACCATGATTGGCTACAATGGTATTCAAATGTTATTACAAGAATTTATTAAGAGTTTAGTGGGGTGTGTATTGATTTGTTTCATTCCATCCTTAGTTGATCTTTAAATACCTCTTTATAACTAGAGAAAGATTTAAAGATACAATATATTCAAAATAAGGATTTATAACTAGAGGAAGCTTTACGTCAAGGCAAATATAAGAGAGTTAGGGATTATTTTTTAATACTTAAGACTTGTATGCATTAATTAATTTATCAATCAACTGATTTATAATTATAATATTTTTTTAAAGAGGTCTCATTTATCCATTAAAAGTGAAGTTACTTTATCATTATTATGAGTCATTTGTTTGTATTTGTTATGAGGCCTTATAATTAGAAGAAGAATTGGGTCTTATTTAAATATAAAAAAATATGCATAGGGACATTGAGTTATATCAAGAAGATCCACATAATGAAATCCAATCATCTACAATTGATGCACATATTCACAATAAGGTTAAATAGTTAAATTATAAATTATATTCTAAAAACCTATGCACTACAGAACTCCCTAATTAATAGACACATCTTGATTTTCATAATTTAGTTCATAATGTTGATTCTACCTTAGAACAAGTAAAATTCATACATAAAGGCAAAAAATCTCCTTCTAAATTTACTAATCATACTCATTGCTTTATATCAAATAAGGTGAAACCACTCAAATTTTATTTCAATGATTTCCCACATGATATTTTAAATACATTATTGGACAAAAGGTTAATCAAACTATGCCTTAATTACTATCACCCTCTTCATCAATTGGAAAAAATTAAGGGTCAACCATTTTATACTTATCATGACATTAATGGAAATCATGATAAAAATTGTTATGCGTTACAAGAAAAGCTAAAGGAACTTGAAAATAAATGAATTATCTCAATTTAAAAAAATATATAATAAACTAACCGAGTCTTCATCTTTGTCTTCCAAATATCCAAATTTTAATTAAAACATTTCTCAAAAATCTCTAATACAAGATAAAATAGTTTCAAAGGATTTTATTAATGAAAAACATCAAGCTTGACACACCATTGAAGTTCTCAAACTAACACTATAAGAAACAAAAAATCATTAACATAAGATATTTTTGAGGTACAAAATTTACAAAATTAAAAGGTGCAAACTAAATTTCCTACACAAGTATGTATTCCTAAGTCAAAATAATTGAAAATTGAGTATAAGGAAATACATATGCATAATGAACCAACTATTACATGTGAAAGCAATTAAATATAAATTAATTATTCTACATTAACTTTTTCATCAATTTGGTAATTTACTTAATATTTAATGCTTAAATTATAAAAAATATATATCATGAACTAGTTCTAAGTCATCAATTCATACCAAAATACCAAAATTTAAGAATATGCATAAACGAAATTTTCAAATATTCATTTTCACTTTGGGGACTTAGCCTCTTGATTTTCAAATTAATTTGAACAATCCAAAACAACTATCTTACAATGATTTTAATAGATAATCTTTATGACAATTCACTTGCTTACGATGGCATAACCATCATGCCATGATTTCCTTGGCACTTACATGATCACATCTATTTAATCATACATTCTCCATGCACACAAATTGTTTATTTCCCATTGAGGGCATGAAAATTCTTATTTATATCAATCATTTGTTCTACTATAGAAACTATTTTTGAATTATATAACACCTCAGTCTTGTACACTTGGAAAATACATATCAAGGATGTACCTTTCACTTTTAGACTTTTCTTTCTACCAAAAAGCTTACATATATTATTTATTTGTGCCTAATTTCTTAACTATTAGTATAAACAATGTTATTGTGATGACTCAGACCATATACCTTTCTCAAAATGTTATAAACCTATTTATCTTCCATCTCTAAGTTTTGGACATGCACCTATTTTCCAACTTATTAGACACTTACATCCCAATCAAATTCTTACATCAACACAAATTTTATACCCTAACGCAAGTGTCTAGTGCCCTGAAGACTATAATTTAAAAATTAAACATACTCCTCTAGTTGGCCTAAGTACTTTAATGTGAGATATTATCCAAATGGATTGATATAAATATAAGATCAATCCTTATTCATACCTCACCTAGAAAATACCTAGAGAGACTAAGATAACTTACCAAAAGCATTATATCAAGAAATCAAGTAAGCAAAGCTTCCCTATTTTATCCTATTTCCATTTTAGTCATAGGGACAACACATCTATAGGTCTATAGTATTGAAAGAGTAGACCAAGAGCTATATTTTCTAAGTTACAAGATAGGTCACTATTGTACATACTTATCACACATTTCATGATTCACACACGAGCCAACATGTGGGGGAGAATTGCATAAGTCTGAGGCCATATTCAAAGTATTGGATATGTAGGTAGTACTCTTTGATTAAGGGGTCTTTGGGGTAGCTCGACACCATGTGACCACTAACCCATTTTTTTGAAAACTAATATGAAGATGAAAAATTAGGGTTTTGCTGTTTAACAAGGAGCTAAAGTCCATGACCTAGATTTGAACGCACCAAAGAAAAAGTGACATAGAAATCACAAGCATATAGGTGGTTACATCTAGTTTTCACAGGTATTCTATATTGGACACCTACATCCAAGTCAAACAATAACATCAACATAACCATCTTAGGTTGATGAAAGTGTCTATGGCTACAAATGTGTAATTTTTAGAATCAAGTGACTATTATAGAATCCATATTTAGTCTACTTTATACTTATTCTATATCTAGATCTATATTAGGATCAAAACCAAGTATATGATTTTCATTGTAATATCTAGCATAGATGTACTTTCTATTCGTAGCATCTCAACATAATAAATTTAGTATATGTTTATCTTAGTTTTGTAAACAATTAGCCTAATCTAGAGATAGTCTACCATCCTTATGCCCTAGGCTATCTCTTACCCATTTAACCCTAGATCCCCCATATCTATATTTTAGGGTTAAACAATTACATTGCTATGACTCACACATATACTATAGGCTTATTGTTTGCCTCTCTTTTTGACACATTATCCTTTAGGACCTTATTAAATTTTTAAAAAATCCCTCCCATTTAATCTATTTTCAAAGCATTGCTTCTTAGTACTTTTTAGATATTTTCAATTCAAATCTTGTAACAATTCAAAAAAATTAAAAAATTCAAATATGTTCAATTTTTTTTATATATTTAAAAAATAAAGAAATAAAAATATTTTTAAAAATTTAAAGTAAGGACCTCAAATCATTTTATTATGTTGATAAATTACTTATATACTTATGTTATCTATTTCATGTTAAGTAGATCACATATTTCATTATTCTTTCAATACACACTGATTTTCATGAGGTATTTAAGTGTGATACAAGACAAACTATTACATGTTTTTCTATGTCAGGCTTCTTTTTTTACTCAACATCCTTGCTAAGCTGGGGGCACATATTTGTTCTCTATGAACATTTTAACATGTATTTATGTTCAACCTATCCACCATGTTGAGATATATCTAATATAAATGTTTTGATAAATCACTCATACTTTACATTGTATTACATGGATATGATTTTTACTAATAAATACATTGATATATATATATATATATATATATATATATATATATATATATATATATATATATATATATATATATATATATATATATATATATATATATATATATATATATATAAACTAGTCTCATTTTCTCTATGCTCCTTTTTCAAAATTCTTACACTACTACATGATAAGTTAGGACTTGTTTGCTTATCATGTGTGGCCCTTGGTCTTGTGTGTGAAATAAATACATGTTAGTGCTTATATGGCATCATCATGCCATTTGAGTGTGGAAATTAGTCTTGTGTGTTTATGCAAAGTTAAAATGTCCCTTGTATGTGGCCTTTGGTCCTTATGTAAGACATTATTAACAAAATGCATGATATTGCTTGAAATTACTTGTTATTATGGTGTCATGATTCATATCATGCATTATCACTAGTTTTAATCTCGTGCCATGATACATATCATGCACATGATGCCTATATGCCTCAATATTATATATATCCAACACATGTTTCATATGAAATTTAATGCTATATTCAATAACATGATGCAATACAATTCAAATACTTGTATTCTACTACAATATTATATTTTTCACATATTTTTACAAGATATCTTTTGAGACAAGTGACTTGCATGATACATCCCTCATCTCAAAAGAGGGGTATCACAATGATCTTGCATTGATAAATTGAGTCCTCATGAGCAACAAATTTCATATTTATGACAATATATATATATATATATATATTAAAATTAAAATATGATTCACATTTTTTAGATTATGGGGGCATATGACATGCATGTACACTCATTCCTATAATTACTTTTTGTTGCATTGAGCCACACTCTTTGAGAAGGTGTTTCATGTCTCATTAATTGACACATTGGGAACATTCCAAAGTTATGGGTCACTTATGGTTAGAGTGAACCTCCAAAGAGGGCTGGTTCCCATAATGGATCACCTAAAACTAATGCTAACACTACTATGCATGTAAGGAAAATGGGATAGAGAGGGAAAAAATATTTAAATGAAACTAAAAAAAATAAAAGAAAGGGGAAATACACCAGAATATTATGATTTCCTCTACTCACTTAAGCATGCACAATGAAGACAAAAGAGCCAACAACATGCACAAATCATAGTTTCATTACCCATCTGCATGAGTGTTTTAAAGGTATAAACAATAAGAAATAAGTGCTTGTTGAGGATGTTAAGGATCAAAGCACATCATAATTTGAGAGATTGATTGGTGAGTGGAAGGAGAAGAATGAGGAGTATTTTAAAAAATTTATTCCCCCCCTCTAAGACCCCATTGATAATCCCATTTCTCTCAAAATTCCAAGATTCAAGAGTGCCTATCCAATCTCAAAGCTTATTCATGATCATGAGAAACCCATATTTGAGGAAGAACCTATTCTTTGGAAGGTAGATTAAGAGTTTACAACTGAAAATAGGACTCCTCAAGTGATTATGATGAAGAGATCACCATCGGTATCCCTCTTCATAAAGGACATGCAAATCAGTCTTTTGGTCATGTTCTTAGTGAGGAGTTTCTAAATGATGATAATAAAGAGTTTCAACCTTTAATTTTGACTATACGTGGGCCTCAAGAAGGCCATGATGAAGGTGTTCAAGTAGGGTGCAGAAGTAGAGGTACAATTGGATGATTATAAATAGATTTTAAATGACCAAGAGGAGGTAAATTTATGCTTTAAACTTCCTTGTCTCATTGAAGATGATGATCCCATTTCTTGTTACAAATAAGAACTTGATGAGTTAGTTGTAGTAAAACCATTATAAATCATCCTTCAAGAAGATATGCATGATCAGATTGTATATGAAAATAAATATGAGATTATAGTGGCAAGTGAAACTCAATAAGGTAACCCTGATGGTTTGGGACTTGAAGAGGGCACTCACAAAGGTGGGAAAAGTGAATACTTGAATGGAAGTGTAATGGTCCCTAGTAAACTTCAAAAAGATCAAAGTGGGAATCAAGAAGACCCAGATAATTTTGTGGCAATATCAATTCACTATATACGATGAGTTTGAAATCCTTAGCAAAATATCATCTCCTATAGGGTATAATAAATATGTCATTGAAGTTGTTCTACCTTTAAGTAGACACGAAGATAACCTCAATGAAGACATGCCTAAGGTAGTTGATCATTTTAGAGATCATAATGATGAAGATGTTGATCAAAGCATGCCTAAAGAAGACTAATAACATTGTCCTAAAGATCCTTTAAAATATGAGGTTGCAACTACCTTCACAAATTATAAGGTGATAATTTTTAAAACCTTTCTCAATATTGAGTAGCATGAGGTAAACATAAATCCATAAGAAGAATATGTCTATATTGGATATATGTTTACTCTAGTTGATCTAATGGATGTTTTTAGAGTGATTTATATTCAATAATATCATCAACATGCCAACATATATAGAGGTAAGGCATACCTATCACTTCAAAAGCAAGCTTCTGATGTATTCCACCTATTAAGTGCAAATTTATTCATAGGCAGTCAAGTAACTTTTTAAATTTTTCCTTTTGGAGTAGGATTTAAATGTATTATGAATAGTATGTTAGTTTTTTTTCCTCCAAATAATTTTTTAGTTATTTGATTTTTTATGTTCCATAATTCCTCTTGGAATAGTGTGGTGTCTTGTGGTTGTTTCTTTTGTGTTGTGTGTTTATAAAGGTAAAGTCAGTTGTTTCAACTTGTTATAAGGGCCTCAAGTTAGTTTTAAAGGTATAATTTAGGTTGTTTTTATGTGACAAGTGACCCCATATCCCAATGGATGTAATAATAATAATGGTCTAAGTGAATAGTAGGTATAAGCCCCTAGAGGTCATTAAGAATATTAGCCAAATGTGATACCATAAGCCATTACATTTCAAAAATTGCCAACTAAGACTTTATAACTTTGTTGATAACCATTTGAGATGTTTTATCTTGGTCATGGTTGGTTTCATAGGGGTAATTATTGTGTTATTCTTAATAGCTTTCAATATCCATTAAGGTGGTCTAGTCAATGACTGAGTTGAAGTACCTAGTCTTGTCGTCAAGTTACTCAATATGGTCATATCTAAAGTGTTTAACATAGATTAAGGTAACATTAAAAATGTTAAGATTTGATTTTTAAAGTTGAGGTAAAGCTCTAACCTTGGTGAAGACAAGAATATGGTGACTATCCAAGAAGAAATGTGTTCCAAGCTGAGTAAGTAGACCAAGAAATAGAGCTAGTAAGTTGACAACATTTAAATTTCAAGCATTTTAGAGAATTTAAGGTATTTTTGGGAAGATTAAAGTATTCATTTTATTTATTCTTATGACATACTCTAATTTTTTAATGAATCTTACTATAAAATATAAAACATGAATATCTAATATCATTGTATAGGGGTCTTTGATGTCATTTAACACTTGTTTAATGTCATGATACATGTACCTTGCCTATACATCTTATCAAAGGTGTCTTAAAACTAATTTTACAATGTTGAAACACTTTTATAACTACCTAATCATAATTTATAACATTAAAGAAAGGAATAATGAATAAGTTATAGGGAAAAAAAGGTGGGAAATACTCTAGTACATTACTCCACCACTTTACATGTTAAGAGAGACTCCATAAATGCCAAATTAATCATCTCCAATAGGGTAAGAAGGAAAGATAAATAGTTTATTAAAGATAAAAAGGCCTATGAAGGTATTTTTTCAAAGGTTTTCTCTTGAGGATTAACTCCTAAGCATCTCCAATGATTTATATATCCCACTCAAACTCAAGTCCATGCTTGGGAAGAAGTGGCAGGCCCAACAAAGGAAAAAAACTATTCCATTTATTCATCAAGTTTATAGGTCTACTTGAAAATTTCAATAAGGTCAATAGTTTGATGTTGGTTCATAGAGGTGAGAAAGAACTAGCATAGTCACATATATACCAATAGATTGTAGGTCTACAAATTATAATGAGAATGCTTGGAAAACTATACATGTTTCCTCATTGTTAAAATGATCAAATAGAATATTTGAATTAAATTTTATCTTAGTATGATCATCCAAAAAAATAATATCAATCAATGTGGTGAGAGGAGGTGTTAAGCCTAAAATAAACACCTACATGTTTGCGTACAAACTAGGCTAAAAGAGGCATTTTTTGTGATGGGAAGAGAACTTGAGAAGTTTAACAAGGTGTGTGAGATATAAAAGGAAGAGTTTGAAATTTTAAGGTGATGTATGAATAAAATAAAACATCAAAATGGCTAAAGACACCTAAGAAAATCTTTAATAGACTTATAAGACCTAGAAAGAGGTTTTTTGTGCATTTGAAGTTATAATCTCAAGAAACCAATGAGATATTGGTTTCTCATGATGGTATATGATATATAAAACCTTAGGAATTATTACAAACAATTTTTTACAAGGTTTTCATGAGCACTCTTGAGGGAATAAAAGTGCACCTAACTATGTACATATAACTTAGTAAGAACATGGCTCAAAACACTTGGGCAAGTAGTTTGGGGTTAGAGAAGAAAAAATGAACATAGAGATATAATTGAAACATATTTAATGAATTAATATCATTCTTAAAATAAATGGTAAATCTATCCAACTCATGGTTCAAACTACCAACAAACCAAAATGGTGAAGTCATGTAAAGAATAGGCACCCAATAGACTGTGTATATCATGGTGAAGACCAAATGAGTTGATCAGATCAATTTGCATGACTTAAGGCATGTCGAGGGGATAATTAAACATGAGGATACATTTCTTACAATTTCAATATTTATAAAATAGGCTTAGAGAGGAAAAAACATAAGAAATAAAGTCAAGAAGCCTAAAAGTGCAATGTAGGCTTGCACATGGAACAAGAAGAAGATATGCAAGTTTTGGGAAAATTTGAGAAATGAAAGAACTTAAGAGGTGAATAATACATTTTTATAAATTCATAAAAGGTTTTTACTCATGTTAATGAATAAGAAATGCTAAATAAAGGCTGCTAGGGTCATTTCTATAGGACTATCTACAAACCCTAACAATGGGTGAGTGCAAGTTGTAATGAGTTTGAAGATTCAAATAGTTGATAAGATAACCTATACATATCATGAGATGTTTAATATACCTTAGTGAGGAGTTAAAAACCATGATCAATCACATTCATACCTATTTTTTCCAAATTAGTCCTCTCGAGTTCACCAACATGCTTGTATTACCCAAGAAAAAGTCACTTTCATCACATGTGAACTTAAATGAGGAGTTGCATGGATTCCAATGGATTTAAAAGAGGTTAATAAGGCCCCATACTTATATTTTATGTAATTTATAATATTTAGGATCTTTCTTTATTAACAATCCTTAATAAAGTTGATACTTCAAAACCATATTAAAACCTAAAAAGAAGCCTAATGGAGCAATGAAGTTTTCTAAGTGACTTTAATGCACATGATTGATCCTAAATCCACTTGGATGACCTATGAGTAACTCTTGAGCATCTGATATAGCCACTAGCTAACATGTATGAGGTGAAAAGTATGGAGGAATGGCCTAAGAATCTCCCCTTTTGAGCCTATTTATAGGATTTAAGGTAAACAAAGCTTTCTTAGCCATTTGAAGAGCCTCTTGAAGCCTGGAAAGAGGTTTGAACATCTCTTTAAACTCATTAAAAAGTATTGATCATGATAACACAAGTTTCAAGTCACTAACTAGGCCTCAATGAAAAGTGTGATCACTCTTATATCAAGAGAATGGAGTTGCAGACCTGTTTCAAGGCTTTAAGGATCAAAGAACTCTCAGAGCATATTGGTGGGAATCTAATGTAATATATAAGGTTTTTTAAGTCATGAAATGGAGATAATAACCCTTATTATCCCTCAAGATTACTTGAATCTCCTATAGTATGAAGGCCTTTTTCTACCTTCTTGTCAAACAAATGTGAAGACTCAACCTTAAGGTGATATCCAATGCTTGTAAAATGATTATTTAACCTATTATAGTACTTCCATGAAGAAAAATTCTATGGTGACAATATTCAAATCAAAAGATTTGAGAGGTGCCTCCTGTAACAATTGATATACAAACATGAAATAATAGATTTATAAATTTAGCGGAAGCACTAAAATGTTTCTATTGATCATAAAACACTTTGAGGGGGAAACCTCCTTTGAGCAACCTCAATACAATAAATTCTTAGATGCCTTCAATGGCCTCAAAAATTACTTATATATAAATTCTAATCTAAGCAAGTACTACTTCCCATGAATGTGGGATAAAATAAAATGCTCACGAGATGACTTACAAAGCATATGCATCCATAGCAACTAATAAAATAACAAAGTAAAGAGAAGAGGTATCACAGGTTCATAACATCCCCTAACTCTTAGAAAAAGATTTGTCCTCAAAGCTTTAGATGTGAGAATTGGTTTTGAATCTAAAATAGTGGTTCCCATGTTGTATCCTCTTGTTTCATTCCATGCCATTGAATTAAAACCTCAGTGATGAAATGGGAGTAAAGTTGGCATGTGCACCTATCCAAGATTGCCTCCAGCTCAAGAAGATTGGATCCTTTATTATCAAGTTCAAGTAAAATAGTCTAAACTCTGGTGCTTGTGCCAAGAACTTTCTTCAGACAAGAGATGAAATATAAGGTGAACTTAGGAAGAAGGTGAGAGCTCCAATTTATAAGCAACCAGCTCAATATTCTAAAAAACCTTATAGGGCCCATAAAACTTGGGTGCTGCTTATGATGTCCTTTGAGTTTTAGGGAGGATTTCTTGTAGGGATGTAGGTGAAATAAAACCATATCACCTAGTTGAAAATTGTGCTCAGAATGATGTTAATTAGCCTATTATTTCATTTGATTTTGGGCCATATGAAGATTTTTCCATAAGGTATTGGGGATCTGAATCCAGGTTTAGAGGATTGTTTTGACCACTTGAATTTAGGAATTATTGGGGCTGTATAGAAGGAACATTCATGGTACTTGACCATAGACTGCTTCATATGGAGTCATTTTTGTTGAAGTGTGATATGAGGTATTATACCACCATTCAGTGAGAGGGAGTCACTTTCCCCACTGATGTTATTATTCTAAGGTGAAGCAACAGAGGAAAGTTTCCAAGTATTTGTTAATAATTTTAGTCTACCCATCTATTTGTGGATGATAACCAAAACTCAACTTCAACTAAGTGTCAATCAGTCGACATAGTTTTGTCCAAAAATGGTTGGTGAAAGTTGCATCATGATCTGAGACAAAGGATGAAATAATGCCATGAAGATGAAAAATTTGGTCTAGGAAAATTTGTGTAACTATGGAGGTAGTATAGGGGTGGCTGAGGGCACAAAAATGACTATATTTAGAAAGGCAATCAACCATAACCAAGATCACAAATTTCCCTCTAGATTTAGGGATTTTCTCAACAAAATCCATAGAAATATCTATCTAAATCCTGGTAGGGATGGGTAAGGGTTCGAGAAACCTAGGGATGAGTGTTGTTTCACCCTGTTACATTGGCAGGTATCACATTTAGCCACCATTTGTTGAATTGCATTTTTCATTCCCTTCTAAAAGAAGTTGCATCATGCCTGCTCATAAGTTTTGAGAAACCTTGAGTGCCTTGTAGAGGGAGAAACATGAAGTTTACAGAAGACAACCTGCTATAGATATGTGTATTATGGAAGTACCAAATGACCCTTGTATCATAGAGAAGCACCATCACAAGAATAATGTGGTATAATTAATGCCTTAGTGGCCAACTATTGAATGATTTGAGATAATGAGGAATAATTGACATACCCTTGATTTACAGTGTCTAGCCAATGTGGAATAGGCATGGAAAAAGCTAAAAGGGAAGCTTGATCCAAAAATGTGTGAGACAGAGCATCAACCATAATATTATCTTTACTCTTCTTGTAAGTTATCTCATAGTCATAACCCATGAGTTTTTTGACCCATTTCTATTATGATGGTGTAGAGACCCATTGTTCTAAGAACTATTTTAGACTTTGGTGATCAATTTTGATGCAAAATTGATTACCCAATAATTATGACCAACACTTCTATACTGCATGTAAAATGGCCATCATTTCCTTCTCATAAGTAGAGAGCACTAAATTTTTTCTAGAAAGGGATCTGGTGGTAAAGGCATGGGGCATCCTTCTTGGAGGAGAATAACACCCAGTCCATTTTCATAAGCATCCCTCTCAATAGTGAAGGGCTTAGCAAAATGTGGCATAGCTATAATAGGTGTAGTACACATAGCTTATTTTAATGCTTCAAATGCACACTCAACAACTTGTGTCCAAGTAAAACCATACTTTTTCAACATAACTGTCAATGAAGATGCAATCTTCTCATAATCCTTAAAAATCTTGTGATAGTATCAAGTGAGCCCTAAAAAACCATGGAGACTTTTGAGTGTCTGAGGATGTGGCCAATTTATCATAGCAGCTATTTTTTTAGGATCCACCCAAACCCCTTGAGCTGAAATAATATGCCCAAGATACTCCACTTCATCCTAGCCAAAAGTACATTTGGACTATTTTTCACAAAGATGATGGTCAAAGAGTAGTTTTAGTGTGATCTCCAGATGTTAGAGATGCTCAGACCATGTTTTACTATAGATGAGGATATCATCAAAGAAGACCAAAATGAATTTTTGTAGGTAGGTCCAAAATATTTTATTCATCAATGCCTAAAATGTTGAAGGAGAATTAGTGAGGCTAAAGGGCATGACCAAGAACTCATAGTGACCATCATGTGTGTGAACAACTATCTTAGGGATAATCATCCTCATGAAGTAGGATCTGGTGATATCCAGATTGGAGATCCATTTTGGAGAAAAAATGAGTGCCATGAAGCTCATCAATAATAGGGATTGAGAAATTATGCTTGATTTTGATGTGATTAAGTGCATGAAAATCAATGCAGAGATGCCATGACCCATATTTTTTTGAGATAAGGAGAAATGGAGAAGAATATGGGTTGGTATTGGGGTGAATAATGCCTTACTATAGTAGGTCTTGAATGAGCATCTCGATCTTGATCTTTTGTTGGAATGGGTAGTGATAAGGCCTGATATTGGGAGGAACACTACTTAAAAAGCACTAAATATGGTGGTCTTCTGGCCATCAAGGTGGTAATCTTACTAGTTTAGCAAGGACACATACATATCGTGACAGAATGGTTTGTAGGTCATAAGGAGTAGTGGAGACTATTGATGGTTACATTTGATTGGAATGGAGATAAACAATGATGCCATGTCAATTCTTCTTAAGAAGATTTTCCATATGATGTGAACTTATGATGCTGAGAGATCTAGGTTGTAATCCTTTCAATATGTGTTTTTGCTCATTATCTAAAAATTGCATCCAAAGATTAGAAAAATCCCAGAAGGTGGGTCCAAGTGTGCATAACCATTGGGCTTCCAAAACAACATCACATTTGCCTATGGGTATGACAAAAATGTTGGAACACAAGTTATAATCTCTAATAGAGATACATTTATTATGACTCTTACCTTTCTAATGTAATGTTCCCCCATTGGTAATCATGACTTTAAAGTTGGATCAAGGATGGATAAAACAATCAACTTATTTGGTGATTCGAGGGTCAATGAAGTTATGAGTGCTACTTGAATCAATGAGTATTGTGAGAGGAAGCTTCTTGAAGTAACCCTTGACCCACATGGTGTGTGGGGTAGTGAATTTGGCTAAGGCATAAAGAGAGATATTTGGTTGGTTTTCTTGAAAAGAAAGTTCCATAATTAGTTGAGCTTCTTCTGGATCATCTATTGTATCCGAAACATCTTCCCAATATTCAAGTTTAGGTAGAGAGTTCACATCCAATAGGTAGATCTTTTGCTCAACACATCAATGTCCCCATGTGAATTTATCATCATAGTTATAACATAGTCCTTTTTATTTATAGGCTTGCATTTTTGCTATAGTCAAACACTTGATATGAGTGGTTTTAGGGGTGGGTATTTTTTGAGAGAATTATAGATCTATATTTTTAAATGGAACAAAATTAGATTTGAATCACTATTGAGCTATGATCTTATCCTCTGCTAACTTAGCCAACCCTAAGGATTCTATGATTATGTTGGGTCAGAACATTTTGACCTCAGATTGAATTACATCCTTTAGTCCACTGACAAAGCAAATCCTAAATAATTCTTCAGATAAACCCTCTATGTGATTGGCTAGATTTTCAAATTTAGTTTGATATTCTTTCACTATTCCTGTTTGGTGAATTTTAGTGAGTGCTCTAGTGAAGTCACCAAAAGTAGTAGGGCCAAACTGTTGCAAAACAAGAGTGAAAAAATTAGTTCATATGGGTTCATTATGAGCCTTGGTATACCAATGATACCATTGAAGGGCTTCAAGTTCCAAGTGAAAGGATATAAGTGAAACCTTGTTGGCATCAAAAGTATTATGCAAACTAAAATATTGTTCTTCTTGATAGATCCATCTAGTTGGATCTATACCATTGAATCGAGGAAAATTAAGCTTAAGCTCATGATAATTGTTGAAAGAAGAAAATGCAATGTCTGAAGAAGACTCTGGATGTTATCTATTGTTCATGGTGGTATGTTCAATATTGAGGTTGATAATTTTTCATCAAGATCTTTGATGTGGGACTTGAGGGCAGCAATTTCATCCTCCATGTTTTTTGCTCCGATTTGGGTTATGACCATGACCCAATAACATATATATTTTTTTGAAATGGGTAGGAAAACTAGAGTTAAGACATGTTTAGTAAGGAAGGTTTTGAATTTGGGTGAAAACGGAAGGGGTAAAGGGGATTTAAATTTTTTTTGTAGTGGGAGTTTGATTGATGAAGACAAGGGCAATTTTAGGAGTGAAAATGAAAAAATGGAAAATTGGTCAAAGAGAGACAAAGGAGTAGAAAGAGACAATGAACACAATGGAAATTTTTTGAGGCAAATGGACAAAAATAGAAAAAATTATGGCAAAATGCCAAAAAAGGGAAAATTGTACTTTGTGGGAATTAAGAGTGGAATTGGGATATGGGACCTCAAGGAAGAAAATGTAGGAAATGAAATGTTAGGTGTTTGAATAAAGTTTGAGGATATAAATGGAAAGATATTGCAATTTTTTTTCTAGTTTTCTAGTTTTTTGTTTGGCGATAAGACCTCTAGAAGTCTATTGAGACTATGTGGATAATTTGTAGATTCCAGGTTCTATTAAATATCTACCTACAAGTCCTCTAACAGTTTGCAAATACTCTACTAATTGATTATCTTGAGTCTATTAGAAATATTAAAAAATTAATAGAAATAGGCCCTAAGTTTCAATGGCTGCCTAAGGGTTCTAAAAATTTCACTCTGGCCACCAATTCCATTTAAGTGAGTACCACTCTCTAGAAATTTTTTGGCCACAGATTTATCTCTTTGTGATAGCTCTTGGTTTTCCTCATGAATGGGAACTACTCAATTAGGAAGGGGCTATTGCCCATTTCACTGGTAGGTCCTCTCAATGGGCCAACTACTTTAGGGTTCTTATGGTACTCCTCACAATGAGTTTTAGGGCTTTCACCCAATCAACTCCTACAGTTATGTAGTCAGGTTTTTACCTTGATCCAAAATAGATTATTATGTTACAGGAAAATATTGAAATAAATTATGTAGCATAATAGAATTATTTTTGAATAAGTATTGTGCAGAAAAACAAAGTGAAGACTTTTTGGAAAAACAAATTTTGGCCCTAAAAAGCACTCTGATACCAGATGAGAGGAGCCTCCTACAACAATTGATAAAAAAACATGAAATAACAGATTTATAAAATTAGCTGAAGCACTATAATGATTTTATTGATCACAAACCACTTTGAGGGGGTAACCTCCTTTGAGCAAGCTCAATACAATAAATTCATGGATGCCTTCAATGTCCTCAACACTTATATATGAATTCTAATCTAAGTAACTACTACTCATGAATGTGGGATAAAACAAAATGCTCATGGGATGACTTACAAAGCATATGAATCTATAGAAACTACTAAACTAATAAAGTAAAGAGAAGAGGTATCATGGGTTCATAACAAGATTAGACCTTGCTTGAGAGGCAAGTTGGTCTATGTCACCTTCTTTAGATAAACAAACTTTGACAATGAATGGCAAGGGTATAGGGATAAATATTAGTTGGAGAAGAGGTTTGAAGTTCAAGTTCAACTCTCACATGATAGAGAAGCATTGTAAGAGGCAAGTTGTTGTAGAATGTTCCCATGTAGGCTAGGTGTCAAATAAGAAACTTGTAACTACCCCTCAAAGAAGTGAAGGTGTAACCCAAAAAGAAGGGAGTTAGCTTCAAGAAGCATTAGACATGCCAAGGTGATCTTCCATGCCAATATTCATGTATAACTCTATCAACACTTAGCCTAGAGTGTTGATAACAAGGAGCCAACACATTCCTTACAGACTTGGTGGTAATTTATTTCTATTTTGTAACTATTTTTATGATGAAGGATAGTTTATGAACTCTCTCCTTATCCTATCTCTCTCTCTTCCTTCTTTTCTTCGATAAATGAGGACTTGAAAGGCATTATATGGATCCTTCTAGTTGAGTATGGTGAGGCCCTACTTCTTTTTTAAGCATATGAATGAATATAAGATTGATTTTTCACCTCCTCATATGGTTGTGTTTAGTGTAAACTTATGGGTGATTGATCTTGTTATGTGATGATTCAGTTCTCTATGGCTTGTGTCTCACTCCCTTACCTCTATATAACTTTATATCTCTGTTACAATTTATAGTTAGTGCCATTAGGGGTTAAGTGTAGATTATAAGTGGTAAGCATCTTCCCTCCTAGTCTTCCAATTCCTTACTTATCTATAAAACATTGATGTAAGAGGAATAATTTAGGATTAGTGCATGATAAGTCAGTACCTAGAAATGTGTGGTAGTGGTCATAAATTTTGTACATCACCTCCTAATTATTTATTTTTAATTATTTCTCTCCCTTTTACTTCTAACCAATAGGTTTAACAATAGTTTTAAGTGATCCATCTAGGGAGCTAGCCCTAATCTAGAGATTCACCTCATCTATTAGGTCACCCATAACCTAGATGTGTCTTCATGTGTCATATAAATGAGGAAGGATTGAAAAACCTCCTCAAGGGTGAAATTTTAGAGTGATAATATTTCTTTCAAGTTTCCTTCAACATGATAGAGGTAAATTATGGTAACTCTAAAAAGTATCACCCCAATTGATAAAGATATGGTGTTAAGCATAAGACATATCTTTTACTTAATCAAATTCATTTTGATTTAACCACTTAATCATGCATTCAAGACATGTAATAAAATTGAAAGCAATAACATGCACCACATAAGAGAGAGACACACACCATATTTTACGTGGAAACCCAAAGTGGGAAAAACCATAGAAAACAATCTCAAATATATGAATTAGCACCAACTCAAGTTACAAAGTTTACAAGCTCCAACTTGCAGGAACACTAACCCCTTTACTGACCACCAACACAATAATGATTCATGAGCACCCACCCATAAGAGAACCAACGCCTCTAGTGTATAAAACACCAACCATATCTCATTGTTGCTTTCTCAACAAATGATAACACACTACTATATCTCTTCTCTTTTCTCTTCTTTCCTCTATTTTTCTTCGCTAGATAACATCATTCACTTCCATAATACAAAATGGCCTACCAAGCCTCCTTTTAAATCTTTCTAAATGACCTTTGGCATTCAACCTTGCATGACCCTTTAAACTATTTCTTTGTCTTTACCTAGTGACTCTTCAAATTCCTCAAGGTGACCCTTCATGGAGAAATGTGTCCTTTTCCTATTTTGTCTTTAGTGATGACTCTTTGAATTCCTCAATGTGACCCTTCATGGATAAATGCATCCTTTTCCTCTATTATCTTTAGTGATGAATCTTCAAATTCCTCATGGGCCCTCTTTTGTCTTTATGCAACCAAAAATATATTCATTAATATTTAATTAATATTAATGCACTTTTAGCCAAGATATAAATATTAAAAACACCTTTAGACATTAAATGCTAATTTGACATCAATGCTAATATTTCCAACAATCTCCCCCTTTGTCTTTGATGGCAACCTAGAATTGTCACCAATTCTAAAAACCTATACTACACATGACAACCTGAAACTGAGACCAGTAAATTGAACCAAATAAAAATGTACAGTAACTCCCCCTTACTTTAGCATCCTATTTCTTGAACCTATTCTTATACCTGTTCCCTGTACCTATTTCTTCACCTATTTCCTATACCTATTTCTTGTAGCTTACACTTATTTCCCCCTAAAATGATATAAAAATTAATTTGTCAACTCACCTTCTTGTCATGCAACATATCCAAGACCCAATAGCATCCACCATGTTTCAATTTTTTTTAACAGTGTCTCCTTAAAGCTTAGAAGAGACACCCCACACAAAGTGTCTTAGAAAAAAATCTAGGAAGATTCCCACATCTCCTTTGTTACTTCCTTGATCTTCTTGTGTCTTTCTCTTAGAATCCATTTAAGCATGCTCAACTTATTTGACTTACTAACCTCAACATTCATGATGTTTTTCATCTTCTCAATTCTTACTACTATCTTATCTTGATAAGGCTCATGCTCAAATGTAACAAGAGATTCTTCACAGTCCTTCCTATTTGATTCTTTATCTAATATAGCAAGTAATTTATTCTCACTATTAAAATCAACTTGATCAACCTTTACTATCTTAGGTCTCCAAACCTAAATTTGGCTCTTCTCATACCTTCTAAGGGCTCTGTATCCTTTGACAAACTTTGAAGATCTCTTTACTCTATTTGGACATAACTTATCAATATGGCCAACCTTATGACAACAAAATCAAACAAAGTTTCTCATACCTTTTGCTTGAAGATGACTAAAGTCTCTCCTTAACTGATTACTTCTCCTCATATAGTATTTTTCCCTATGACCAACATGATGACAAATAAAACAATGGCCATGAAAAGAATTTGAAAACATAGAAGCATTGGGATGCCTGATTAGATTCTTCAATTTGCCTTTAAAACTTGCATCCTTCCTACCTTGGACTAATATTTCATGATATTTCTCAACCTGGATTATGAGCCTCTCATGCTTATCCTTCAAAGAACCTAACTCAACCTTTGACTAATCTCACTCTTCTTCTCTTGAATTCAAACTTGATTTTGTAACCTCAACTGATTCTTAAGATCTTGAATAAACATCTTATCTTCTTTTGATTCTATAGCCAACTTAGAATCCAAGATACACCCCTATTACTTAAGAGCCTCAACCACATATTTCAACTCTTGTTTATCTGTCTTTAGCTGCTTGGCCATCGTGCTTTCCTTGATCCACCTTCAAGTTGTTAAACTCTTTCTAAAAGAACCTACTCTGATACCAATTATTAAGCATGGGATATATATTTTACTTAATCAAATTCTTTTTTCTTTAACCACTTAATCATACATTCAAGATATGAAATAAAATTGAAAGCAATAACATGCACCACATAAGAGAGAAAGAGACACCAAATTTTATGTGGAAACCCAAAGTGGAAAAAACCATGGAGAACAATCTCAAGTATATAAATGAGCACCAACTCAAGTTACAAAGTTTTCAAGAACCAAATTTTGGGAACACCAACCCCTTTTCTAATCACCAACACAACAATAATTCGTGAGCACCCACCCATAGGAGCACTAACCCCTCTTGTGTATAAAACACCAATTATATCTCAATGTTGCTTTCTCAACAAATGATAGCACACTACTATATCTCTTCTCTTTTCTCTTCTTTCCTCTACTCTTCTTAGCTAAATAAAGTCATTCACTTTTATAATACAAAATGGCTTCCCAAGCCACCTTTTATAGCTTTCCAAATGACCTTTGGCATTCACCCTTGCATGACCCTTTAAATTATTTCTTTATCTTTACCTAGTGACTCTTCAAATTCCTCAAGGTGACCCTTCATGGAGAAATGCATCCTTTTCCTATTTTGTCTTTAGTGATGACTCTTCGGATTCCTCAAGGTGAGCCTTCATGGAGAAATGCATCCTTTTCTTCTTTTGTCTTTAGTGATGACTCTTTGACTTCCTCATGGACCCTCTTTTGTCTTTATGCAACCAAAAAATATATTCATTAATATTTAATTAATATTAACACACTTTTAGTCAAGATATAAATATTAAAAATACCTTTAGACATTAAATGATAATTTGACATCAATGCCAATATTTCCAACAATCTCCCCCTTTGTCTTTGATGGAAACCTAAAATTTTCACCAATTCTGAAAACTTATACTACATATGCCAACCTAAAATTGAGACCTGTAAATTAAACCAACTAAAAATGTATAGTAACTACCCCTTACTGTAACATCCTATTTCTTGAACCTATTCTTATAATTATTCCTTGTACCTATTTCCTATACCTATTTCTTGTAGCTTACGCTTATCTCCCACTAAATTGATATACGAATTAATCTGTCAACTCACCTTCTTGTCATGCAACATATCCAAGACCCAATAGCATCCACCATGCTTGAATTTTTCTTAAAAGTGTCTCCTTGAAGCCTAGAAGAGACACCCCACACAAAGTGTCCTAGAAAAAAATCTCAGGAGATTCCCACATCTCCTCTATTACTTCTTTGATCTTCTTGTGTCTTTCTCTTAGAATCCATTTAAGCATGTTTAACTTATTTGACTTATTAACCTCAACATTCATGATGTTTTTGATCTCAACTCTTACACCTATCTTATCTTGAAAAGGCTCATGCTCAAATGTAACAAGAGATTCTTCACAGTCCTTCCTAGCTGATTCTTTATCTACTATAGCAAGTAATTTATTCTCACTCTTAAACTCAACCTAATTAACCTTTACTATCTTATGTCTCCAAACCTAGATTTGTCCCTTCTCATACCTTCTAAGGGCTCTGTATCCTTTGACATACCTTGAAGATCTCTTTACTCTATTTGGACATAATTTAGCAATATGGCCAACCTTATGACAAATAAATCAAACAACATTTCTCATACCTTTTACTTGAAGATGACTAAAATCTCTCTTTAACTAATTACTTCTCCTCATACAGTCTTTTTACCTATGACCAACATGATGACAAATAAAATAATGGCCATGAAAAGAATTTAAAAACCTAAAATTATTGGGCTACTTGATTGGCTTCTTCAATTTGCCTTTAAAACTTGCATCCTTCCTACCTTGGAATAATAATTCATGATCTTTCTCAACCTAGATTATGAGCCTCTCATGCTTATCATTCAAAGAACCTAACTTAACCTTCAACTAATTACACTCTTCTTCTCTTGAATTCAAACTTGAGTTTGCAACCTCAACTGATTCTTAAGATCTTGAATAAACATCTTATCTTCTTTTGCTTCTATAGCCAACTTAGAATCCAAGATACACCCCTACTCCTTAAGAGCCTCAACCACATATTTCAACTCTTGATTATCTATCTTTAGTTGCTTGGCCATCATACTTTCCTCAATCCACCTTCAAGTTGTTTAACTCTTTCCAAAGGAACCTGCTCTGATACTAATTGTTAAGCATGGGATATATATTTTACTTAATCAAATTCCTTTTGCTTTAACCACTTAATCATACATTCAAGATATACAACAAAATTGAAATCAATAACATGCACCACATAAGATAGAGAGAGACACCATATTTTATGTGGAAACCCAAAGTGGGAAAAACCATGGAAAATAATCTCAAGTATATAAATGAGCGCCAACTCAAGTTACAAAGTTTTCAAGAACCAAATTTTAGGAACACCAACCCCTTTGCTGAGAACCAACATAACAATGCTTCATGAGCACCCACCCATAGGAGCACCAACCCCTCTTGTGTATAAAACACCAACCATATCTCATTGTTGCTTTCTCAACAAATGATAACACACTACTATATCTCTTCTCTTTTCTCTTCTTTCCTCTATTCTTCTTCTATGGATAACATCATTCACTTCCATAATACAAAATGGCCTACCAAGCCTCCTTTTAAAGCTTTCTAAATGACCTTTGGCATTCACCCTTGCATGACCCTTTAAACTCTTTCTTTGTCTTTACCTAGTGGCTCTTTAAATTCCTCAAGGTGACCCTTCATGGAGAAATGCATCCTTTTCCTATTTTGTCTTGAGTGATGACTCTTTAGATTCCTCAAGGTGACCCTTCATGGAGAAATGCATCTTTTTTCTCTTTAGTCTTTAGTGATGACTCTTCGACTTCCTCATGGGCCCTCTTTTGTCTTTATGCAACCAAAAATATATTCGTTAATATTTAATTAATATTAACACATTTTTATCCAAGATATAAATATTAAAAACACCTTTAGAAATTAAATGCTAATTTGACATCAATGCCAATATTTACAACATATGGCTGATAGACTCTTATCCAAATCACCAGAGGGGATTGGATGGAATGGTGTGTCAACTTAAAATAAGGCATTAAGAAGATTATATTTGCCTTGGCCACCACACAACCATAATTTGATCTAAATATAACTCTTCTAATAAAATAACATCTGGTGGGCATATTGGATAAATTCATTACCCATGTATGGGCCATGGTGGATAAAATACTCATAAAACTTGAAGATAAAGAAGAGTACAAATAGGAACTGTTAAGGCCACTTCTAGTAGAAAATTAGGTGAGTAAAACTTAGTACAAATAAAAAGTAAGGAATATGAATGAGAAACTATAATGTGTAGCTACCTACTTTGTCTAATCACTTAATTAGCCTCTATGGATCAATGATAATAAAAATGAGTTGGAAAAAATGGAAAAATAGTTGGGTGCAACCTTGACTAGCTTCAGACCTCAACACACATCTTCTACAACAAAACTGGCCAAGATGATATCTTGACATGAGAAGTATAAATAAAAATAAATAGAGATATTATCCATCTATGAGGAAATGGACCACTACGGGGAGTAATTCAAAAAATAAATAGATAAAATGGAGGTTCGAAGCAAGACTCATATAGACTACTTGGACTTATTATAAAAATCTCCAGTTATGAATCATAGTCATGGAAACAAAAGAAAACATGGATATATAACACATGATTTTAAAATCAAAGGTCATTCTTTATTTGGATAATTTTTATAATACTATGATTATTAAATACAATAATTATCTCCCAAGGAAGGGGTTCCAAATTCATTATCTCAAGAAGTTTGTTGAAGCAGTTCCAAAAACATTTGTTACACAGCTAAATTAAGGAATTAATGTGTATTGTGTACTATG
Source organism: Torreya grandis (assembly GCA_037957365.1). Lineage (NCBI taxonomy): Eukaryota > Viridiplantae > Streptophyta > Pinopsida > Cupressales > Taxaceae > Torreya > Torreya grandis. Next base: position 2,622,693 of record JARHVA010000539.1, on the reverse strand, counting down.
TGATTTACTATGAATATAGGCACTATTATTTTTTAGTATATGTTAAATATACTAACCTTTTCATCACATTAGTCTAAAAAAATTTAACCTCTATCAACATAAGCTATCTATAGCCAACAACTTCAAATTTTATGTTGATAATAACATTTCCAACTTCAGATTTTGGAGGATAGTCCATAATAACTACATCAATTTCAATAAAATTCCAAAGATAAGTATCAAGATTAACTAATAATACTCTCACACATCCTACCAATATAACTTCATGTGATTCCCTGGCATAACATCTTCCATACACTATATAAATACTTATACTAATTTCATGCATCATGATTAAAGGTATGATATTACATGTGCCCCTACAACCAAGCATACAATTATGTAACAACTAACCATTTAAAAATAAAGTGGTATACAATGGATTAATATCAAGCTAAATTTAAAATATTGACATCCCTAAATGTACTTTAGGATTTTATTAAGTCATAATTTAATATTTTAACTTTTGATGCATGGGTTGGTTAAATAATAGACTTTAGGGTGCCTAGGGAAGAAAAATATCTATTTTGAGAAGTGATGATGATGACAGTGGTGTAGCAAGCTCAGTATAAATGTGAGCAAATGAAGGAGAAGAATGTCACAATAGTGGTGGTGGGTGTGAGAGAACAAGGACATAGGCTAGGGAAGAGACATGGGTTTAAGTACATGAGTGAAATGGTAGGTGAGGAGGAGGATGGCATTGATTCAGTATAAACATGAGATAGGGTAGGTTTAGTTGGGATTAGGTCTATGATTCATTATAAATAGGGTAGAGAGAGGAATAAAAATAAAGAATTTGGTCAAGTTTTAACTCCTTTTGAGTAATTTGATTCTGGGTTTGTTTCTCAAGTGGATACTTTAGGGTTAGATCAGCTGGGTGAATCTAGTGATAGGTCAATAGATGACTCCTTATCAAAAAAAAGTTTATCTAGAGTTTCTTCAAGGGTGGCTAGGGTTTTACCTAAAACTCTAGTGTTTTTGGGTTGTATTAATATCTCTAACTCATTTCATACTTGTGGCTCTTTCTATAAGGAATTTATTTTCAAGAATTAGTCAAGATCATATCTTATTCTTATTCTTAAAAGCTAGTTACCTTTATAAAAATGTTCTGAGGAGGAAAGATATGATAAGGAGGGAAATAAGGGTCTTATAGAAGTAGAAATTTCTCATAAGAAGGCTATGGAAATAGACTTTCTTGGTGATGTTCACCTAAGTTTTCTGATGATCATCCTACTCTATAAATTTTAGAATCAGATCTTTTAGAGATTGATATGGAAAGGGGAAGTAAATATTTGATAAGAATATGTATTGGGAAATGACTTTATTTGGAAGTTCTTAAGCAATGGGATTTTGGCTCTTGGCTAGAGTTGAAAACTCCTTCAATCTCTTTGATTTCTAATGGTTTATTTTTGATTTAGTTTTAATCTCAGGTGGATAAGGATTTTGTGTTGGAGAGTTGTCATGATGATGTCATGAATGTTTCCAAGTGAGTGGATGAAGTGCCTTGATAGTCTAAGTGACAATGATAAAGTGTGCAATGTGCTTGTCCTAGTGTGCTTGAAGTTAGCTTGGTTGATCTTCAATTTTGGCATGGTTAAACATGTTAAAGGATGAGTATGAAGTTTTGATCATGTTAAATTGGTCCTATAAGAGTTTTAATATGATTATAGAGCTTATGTTCATAAGTGGAATTCATTTGGTAGTCCATAGTTTTCATCTAGATGGTTTGGGTCTAATGGTAGAAAATCTGAGTAGGTAGTTTGATGACATAATAATTTACACATGTGGATGAGTCAAGGGGAGTTGGAAATATGGTTGTGATCACATTATTCCAAAGATTTTATTCACTATATTTCAATTCATGCATCAAAGTTCAATCAAATATATGAGGGTCTAAATTTGGTTTCTTAGACAAAATTTACTAAGTTCCCATACTTAGTCAAATTTGCAAAGTGGAAAATGAGCCAAGTAAACTTTTTGATGGTGGAATATATCACACATGTGTATGTTTCAAAAAAATATTATCATATGGGTTTGTTCAATTTTGAGCCTAGTTTATTTATGATAAATTTTAGATCATGAGCCAAAGCATGAAAAAAGTTATGTAGGAGCAAAGTTGGTCTCCCAAATAAATTCTAAACATAGTTGGCTCTGTGACAAAAGTTTTTGATATGGAATTTTAATGACATTATATATCACACATGAAAGTGTTTTAGGAGAATTTTATGACATGGTTGGATTCAAATATGAAAGGTGTTCATATGGTGCAAATGCAAGGTCATGATATTGATTGAGGTAAAAGATATATCTATGCAAGGTAGTCTTTCCAGGCATATTATAGTGGGTCCCTAGGGGAGATATAATAGTACATGGGATTTCATAATTCCATATCTAATGGTTAATTTAGATTCAAATAGGTCAATGGTTTATCTATTTAATAGATTTAAAGTTTAGGACCAAATGAAGATCTAACGATGCAGGGGTTACCGTACATAATAAGATCAGTGGTGCATGTTGAGTGAGATGGAAAGAAGTGTTTAAGGTTTAAAGAATGAGAAAAGGTATAGGATAAAGATATAATGGTGAGAAATCATTCATACAGATTGATTTAATGATGAGTGTTTATAGTTAAAGACCTGGTTGATTCGTAGAGATTGATGATGCGTATTGAGTCAACATTATAAGAGTGCATGAAATGAGGTCAAAGTGATCAAGGTTTAACATTTGAGTATTGGAACCTTTGTGTTAAATATTAAAAAATATAAATGGTGTGTGTTTTAGTTTGATATTAGAGGACACGATATGTTAGCATTGTGTTTGAGGTTTAACTATGACTGTTGCCATTTGAATATTTGAATTTGATAAGGAAAAAACCAGTGATCAGTAATTTGTCCTTATCTTTTGATAGAAGATGAATTTGCTTATGTTGAAAAAAAAAATTAGTTTAAGAATCCAAATTTCACATATAAATATGTATTTGGAGATCTAAATGTATGTATAGACATAGTTATGAAGGTTCAAAGTTGACTATGTGTTCGTGCTTGTTCTGCAAGTGACCTAAGAAGAGTAATTGAGATTATATAGATAATATTTCAATGTCTCTTGATGAATTGAATTTTGGGGAGTGTTTTATACTCCATAAGGATGATCTATGTAGATTTTTGAGGTGTGATAAATATACCTTGAGTTGAATAATTCTTAAGAAGTTGACTATGTATTCATTCATGATGTTCCTGTACACCAGGTCAGTGTTTGAGTTATTTGAGCGTATGTAAAGTGAGATAAGATGACTATGATAATTTGAGGATGATGAAGGGGACATAAGGAGTGGAACCATGTATTTTAAATTGGTCTTGTGTTCTTTTTTTGTTTGATTAAGTGCTAAAGGAGTGAATGGGTTCACATAAAACCTATAAGGGATACAAGGGCCTTATTAAAAGGTGTAGCTCCTTAAGGGTGACCCATAGATGTTGTGGATAAGCTATGAAGATTTTATTAAAATATGTATTTATGTGAGATATGCCTTTAGGGATAAGGCATGATTAAAGATGACCAAGGTGTTGATTATCATGATTGCTCTATAAATAGTGGAACCAAAGATGATGGTTTCCAGACTTAGTAAGCAAAAGACTTGGGAGAGATTTGAAAGAGGATTGTGTGTGTGGATTATATATAAAAGGAGGGGTAGAGTGAATTGAGGATGGGTTGATGAGTAGATCAGTTTGAGGACTATTTGTATGGCTTGTTGGTCATAATTTTATTGGGGGAACTCTGATATTACTATTTGAGTATGAGTGAATGTATAAAGTGATAATATGAGGTCCATCATCAGTTATTGAAGACATCAATGCAAATGTGGATGTATTCATAGGTTTTATTTTGGTATCTCAACATCTAAGGTTGTTACAACCTCCTTACAAGGTGAAATTTGCTAAAGGGTCTGGTTGTTGTTGTAGCTCATCTAGACAGGTGTGGAAGCACCTTATGGGATTGTAGTCTCACTAAATAGGGATTATAGTTCCTTGATCATTTTTAGATGGTTTAAATTGGATTTTATTATTATAAGATATTAGTTCAATTATAGGTTATAGTTGGTTTTATTCTCTAAGAGGGTTTCCCATGTATGTCATGTATTATGTGATTGATCTTGTATTATTTTTCTTTCTCATTATTATGAATGATGTGTATGCTTCATGAATGCTTGTGGTAACTAAATAAGTATTTGTAAAGATTAGAATTAAATTAGAATTATTTTGGCTCACTGATTCACCCCCCTCTCAATTATTGTACCTCTAATAATTAGTATCAGAGTAGGTCCTTTGGTAAAGGCTTAATAGCTTAAAGGTGATCCAATGTAGAACATGGGTTGTCATCAAGTTTTTTTCTCTACTAAGAAATCACTGATGTTCAATGGATCCAATTATGCTTTTTGGATTATAAGGATGGGGACATACATTATTTCCTTAGGGTTTGATGTATGTCAATCTATTTTGGATGGTTATGTTACTCCTATTACTCCTCCATATAGTGTTGCAAACATGAAATTATTTGAGAACAATTCCAAAGAAATGAATGATATCACTTGTGGTCTTTCAAAGATTGAATACACCAAGATAATTCATTATAAATATACTAAAGAGATATGGGACAAAATGTAAAACATTTTAAAATGAGATTCAAAGGTTAAGCTTGATAAGTTGCAGACTCACATAAGGTAATTTGAAAGTCTCAAGATGAAGGAAGAATATTTTATGGCATCCATTTTGTAGAGAGTTGATGAGACTATGAATATCATCATAGGTCTTAAATAAAATATTGAAGAGGCTACTATAGGCCAAAAGGTATTAAGGCCTCTAACTCTCAATTTTAATCCAAAAGTATCTATTATGTAAGAGAGTCATGATCTTACTTAGTTGAATATGGATCAATTGCATGCCACCCTTATTGCATATGAGATGAGAGTAAATGATGATATACCTCCAAAAAAGGAAGCTATATTTAAGACAAAGATGAAGCTTAAGAAGAAATTCCAAGGTAAGAAATCCAAAGAGGATGACATATCTGATATTTATGAGGATGAACTAATTGCTTTGATTATTAGGAAATTGATCACTAGATCAAGAAAGTATAAGGGTAAACCACCCTTCAAATGTTCCAACTATGGATATATAGGACATTTTACTCAAAAGTGCCCTCATAATCATGAGAAAAATGATGATGAATAACATGGTGAAGGCTAAGATGAAGATAAGAAGACATACAGGAAAAAAGGATTCAGAAAGTTTAACAACAAGAAATCTTTCAAGAACAAGAAGAGTCTCTACACCAAAGAATATTGTGGCTCATTAGATGAGAATGAAGATAATGAATCAGAATATGATCATGAAGATGATGGTTTGGATGAATATGAAGCCCTGTTCATAGTTGAGGAAAGAAACTGCTCACATCAGAGGGTGTCTACTTGGAGTGATTCAAATGATGATGAAGATGAGGTGGACTGTGAGATTGTATTGATGAATGCTCTTGAATAATTAAAAATTGAGAAGAAGATCAATAAGAAGATGAAATCTAAGCTCAAATACTATGAAGATCAATGCAGTGTGTTTGAGGTAAGATTGGATGAAGAATATAGGGAGCATGAAAGTGCTGTCATGTTTCTTAACTATAAGTTGGAATCTATGTCTAAAAGTGTAAGAGTGAAATAAGAAGAATGCTCAAGGTATGCTTCTGAGATTATATCTTTGAAATATGAGTTAGAGAAATCTAATAGTAAAGTAAAGACATTTGTGAGATTTGAAAAAATCTCATGTGATCTAGATAATATTATGAGTGGTCAAAAGCATGCTAGTGATAAAAATGGTCTTGGATATGAATAAGAATAAAAGAATTTAACTCAAGTTAAGATGAAGACTGATGTGAATAAGGAAAATCATACTTTGAATATAATTTATTAGACAAGGACTAAAGGTGCTATTAGAATGAATAAAAATAATATTAGATAGCCAAATACCATGACCTATGTAAGATTTAATGGTTACTATTTCACATGTAATCAATTTGGGCATAAAGCTAGAAAAGGCAAGAGACCTATTATAAATGAGTTTTCATGGGATTATGATGGGAGTCATTAGTCAAAACGTGTGAGGAAAATTAAGTGCTTCAATTATCTTCAATAAACCCACATCAAGATAATTGAAGCACATAATTTTCCTAATGGATCATGCTTAGAGTTTACAAAGTGGAGTTTACAAATTGAATCCAAATTGAATCTATTTAGGCTTTCACTAGGCTTTGGTTTACAAAGTAGAGTTTACAAAGTGGAGTTTACAAAGTAGAGTTTACAAAGTGGAGTTTACAAAGTAGAGTTTACAAATGGAGTTTACAAAGTAGAGTTTACAAATGGAGTTTACAATTGTCCTCTTACCTTCTAGTTTACAAAGTGGAGTTTACAAAGTAGAGTTTACAAATGGAGTATGGATCATTGCTAATGGATAATGCTTAGAGTTTACAAATTGAATCTATTCAGGCTTTCACTAGACTTTGGTTTGTGAAAACTCGAACCTGGATTCATATTCTAAAAACTCTCCTTCAATAAACCCTAACATAAACCCTTGGTTCAAATTTACATTTGGTGGGAATACTTTGAATTTTTACTTAAGCCCAATTTTATGGTATGGCATAGTTGTGTTTTGTAACATGACCAAACCCTATCCTAAAATCATGCTTGGTCCCTTTTCATTATTTTCCCCCTTTTTCTTTCCTTTATTTATAACCAAGTCTAACTTTTGTATTGGTAGGGTCCTTTTAATTTTCCTAGAATGGTCCTTTTTCTTACCTATTTATCCTAAAGTCTTAACTCTAAGGCCCTATTCATATTTATCAACATGAACAAGACCTTAGTCTTATGCTTTAGCCTAAGTTCTTATTTCATCCCAACTCTTGACTTAGATGATTTCACCTTTTACAGATCCAATGGCTCTAACTTCATCACCCCCTTGATCAGACAAAATGAGGGAATCCCTAAGATCCTAAAGCCTTCACTATTCGGACCAATCCCACATCACCATAAAGATCATGATCAATGATCCACATTTAAGTGAAACCAAAGATAGAATAGTGTGAGATCACCGAAGGTTAAATAGGCCTCATTATTAAACATAATCTTAAGCTTAAGTTTTTACATAAGACTTTGTATTTTTTAATACAACAAGACCTTAGGTTAAAACTTAGGTTACAACTTTAATTATCTGATGGAGCTAATCATGTACAAGTGTCTAGATTAAAATCAATGGTTCATGGCCACTCACCCAAAATGGATCCAATAGAATGAAGATAAATTTGAAATGTTAAAGGCTAAAGGAGTCTTGTAAGGATGACAAGTGTCATCATCTCAAGGACTTGAACAAAGATCAATAACCCATGAGTCCTCCCTAGGGTTAATAGAATCAAAGATCAAGAGCCCTACAAAGCCACCATGTGGAACTTTTGCATAAAAAACTTAACATTAACAAAACCCCAAACCAATGGTGTGCACTCACTTAGATCTTAATTAGATGACTCTTACCTCACTGTGGCTCTTGATTAGACAGAGTGAATTGAATCCAAGATCTATGGAATATAGGAACTTGATGAGCTTAAATTTGACTTTATTGTGACTATTATTTTATGCCTTTGAGGTTGTCATTAACATCCATAAGGCCATTAAATTCAAGCTCTTTGAATATTTTATTTAGACAAAGGGGCATGTTTTATATCATTCAAGGGGTCATTTGATATCATTCTTTAAAACTTAGTATAAAATATTTCAGCCAAAGTATATGGCATGTTTATTGACATGAAATAAACTTAGCTTAAAATATTTTAGTATAAGTTCCTTTCTATGACCATGCACTGATTAAATTTCATACATCTTATAGGATCAATGGCTCACATTTCATCGGGCCTAGATGATCCGATGATGCAAAATAATTGAAGACTATTTAGCAGAGCTTCAAGATCCCATAGGCTTGACATATGGTAGATGTGCATTCAATATATGATTGGTGTAGGATACAAAGCTTAGGAAACCCATATAGAATCTAAGTGGCATAATCATGAGGCTTGATGCAAGGATGGACAATGACATGCGAAATATCAGATCATGATCAATGACCCATGTTGATCCATGGGCAATGATATGATGGTGCAAAGCAAAGTGAAAATTTTAAATAAAAATGGCTAGTGATTTGAAGACATTTATGAAAAATGCTATAAAATTTGCCAGATAGATGCCAAATAAGCACCATTTAAGCATAAAATGAAAAAAATGAAGATCTTGTGTGCTCAAAAATGCAAATATATAAATGCAAAGGTCAAAATCAAATCTGAGGCATGCATGAACCTAAGTTAAAATAAGCCATCACCATTAAACTTTGGGAGAGACCCAAACTTACATAAAATACCCTAATTTGAACTTGGATTAATCATAGGAAAGCTAAAAAGAGTCCAATTGTAATTTGAGCACAAAAGAATTAACCTAGAGACCATTTACAACACAAAGGTAGAAAATTTTCAAGTTTAGAATCCATGATAGCTTGGAGGCAACAACACAGGGATGAGATATATTTTTATCTATCTATAGAAAATGAGGGGAGGGTCTTCAAGGACACAAACCTAGACATGAAAACATTAAACATGGGTAGTAGGAACTGGTTTGAGTTCTTTTAGACCATTAAAGAGATGCAACCCATCACAAAGGAGGAATAAAATATTGCCATCATAAATAGAATATACTATGACCTAGTTATAGTCCAAATGGCCAGTCTCCACCATGTTATTGCCAAGCCTGAGGTAATCCACTATATTATCATCCTTGATCTCATTTTTAAAGACTATAAAATTGAAAAAGATTGGATTATTCATGAGAGGAACTTTAGGAGAATTGTATACATTTCCCCATTGGACTTCAAGAGTTAATAAAAACTTTGAAAACCCTAAGCATACTTACAACCATAAAAAAATGGACTAGAAAGAATGAATTAGACACCATCCTTAGGCCATGGTTACTCCAAGGGAACCATGTGATCTGAGACCCTGTTGGCAATATCTTAGTTACCCAATTTAGAGAGGGGGTTAGGGTAATTATGACTCTATTAAATACACTATCTAGAGCCCCTTCAACCACTTATGTTAGAAATAATTGGGTGTCTTACATCTACTTCATGGTAGATAACGAGATCACTCCCCTAATTAGAGAGATGATCAACATCTATCTAGAATGATAATTCATGGCCATCAAGAAGAAGACTAGTACATAATTCTTCATGATGTCCTATTTACTAAATGCCTTGATAACCTCTACCAAGATCCCTTATATCAAAAATTGGTCACTTGAGGGAAAATTTGTAGTCTCCCACCATTATTTCAAGCTACACATTTTTAAATATAGACACAACATGCAGTTCATTTATGATTGTGCTTATCCTAATTTGGTAGAATCCATTATAGAGATCCCCACGCCTAGGATTATCCCTCTAATCAAGAAATATGTAGATATGATGGGAGACATTTGGTTATATCCAGATTGTACAATGATTAGAATTTAAGGGATTTTTATTCAACCTTACAAGTTTCTTGTCTATGTTCCCATCAAGCTGGTAGAGCAAGAAATTACATACCTATTTGTTTATGGTGTGAATAGAGTGTGTAAAGATAAGAGGAAAGGTATCTTCTATCAATTTATAGTGACCATTGGTAGAACTATGGTATAGAATTGGGATAAGGTAAGTACTATGTCTAGGAACATGGAATATTTCAACTTGCAATTTGATGAGCTAAAGCAATGGGACCTTAATGACATGGTCTCTAAACATTAAAATTCTAGGTAATTACCCAAGCCATTATATGAGCACTAGATTAGTGTCCGTGACACCTTATACATCAAATCAAATAATTTTGAATAAATATTGGCTAGGATTAAGGGATAAAACATTATACTTGAGCATAAATTGTCTAGTGATCAGAAGCCTCCTAGAGATATATAGCAAATGGGGCCCTTCCATTACCATTTTCTACCTAGCCCTTAAAGCACCCCTCAAGAGCAACCAAAAATTAAAGGGCACCATCCCCAAGAACATATTACATAAGGTATTAGTAAAGAAAATCTAGAAAAAAGGCCTAGTGAGGGACCCCGATCCTCAACCCTACCTCAAGGACCAACATCCCCTATTGAATACCTAGACATGTTGACCTAAAGACTGATGAAATAGTGGAAGATTCCCTCAAGGTCCTTGTTGAGGCATATGGGTTTGGTGAATAAGAGGAGTATGTTGAATAAGCACAAGCCTAAATAGAGGAGGTTGGGAAAGAAAAAGGGAAATAACCTGCCTTGGATCTAGTCTCAGTAACACCATTAAGGCAGTTGAGCAAAAGAATCCCAAGTTGAATTTCACTCACCCTAAGTGAAATCAACTTATTTAGTGATGAATACCCCATTCATGAACTAATCATCCTTGATTGGTTCATCTATGGGAAAATGCAAAATATCCCCTCCTTATCCCACTCATGGGCCTTGACCCGAACTATCAATATTGATGTACACAAATGATATCAATCCATGGATAAGGGATTTGATGAAGGAAGAGGAAGAGAAAATAATAGTAGCCACTACAGGGTTAGATAATAAATAAATAAAGACTATAGGATCCTCAAATAACACCTAAATGGAGGCTCTTGAAACTCTAAAGTACATAGGACCAACTACCACTGTAAAATTCAATCTTGAGATAGTAAGCTTAGAAAGAGTGACAACTAGAAAGGCCATGGTGGGAATTGAATAATTCACATTTAAAAAGGTTGAGCCATTTGTAATATTAACTCTAGTTGGGGATAAATAACTTGATGAACTCCCCATCTATGAGGAAGATGTAGAAAGCCTAGCTGAGGCTCATTCAGCTCAGTTCAGAGCAGGCATCAGGGGTATGAATCAAAGGATATATAACTTGGAGAAAGAAAAAGGAATTCTAGAGACCTAGGTAGTGCTATCAGTCCTGCAGACAATGGTCAAAATGCTAGATGAATCTTTCTATGACATGTTTGATGCATTGAAAATAATGAAGCTAAGGCAAAGTGTATTGGCATAGTAGAATATAGTGGCTACAAGTCTAATAGCCCATTGGAAAGCTTTAGAGGATAAAATAATATGGTTAATCAACATACGAGTTGAATGGAAGATCCTTGGGTTCAAGACCATTAGTTCAGGACATTTAAATGCAATTATGGGAATTATTGTTGATAAAGTCCATAGTTTAAATGCTTGGTCCAAGGATCTAGAGAGATTCCTAATGGATGATGAGGAGCTAATAGAAAGGATTGAACAACTGCTTGGGACAATGTTCACTGACCCTACTTAACCCACTATCCTAGGCATCATGAAAGATGATGAATTCAAGCATAGGGATACTTTGGTGACATAAAAAATAAGAAGTAAAGGTTAAGGCCAATCTGGGGTAGACAATAGTAGAATCTTAGACATGATCTTTAATGTAAGAGAAAGGATAACTAACGCCAAGAGAATCAAGGAAGCCATGGCTACAAATTATAAGGAATTGAATGAGCTAGCTGACAAAGAGGAAGAGTGTCTCCTAAAACTAGTTGTGGACTCAGAGCTAGTCAATGAGAAACACCAAAAGGACATGAGAATCCTCTAATAGAAACAAGTGAGTTCTCAAGCATAGGGGCCATCAACCAGCTAAATAGTATTCCATTTTGTAATAATTTGTAACATTTTAAAAAAGGAATATTATTTTGTAAAGGCATATGCTAGTCTATTAACGTATTTGCCTCTAGGTTAGTCCATTTAGAAAAACAAATATATTCTAGAGTTGTAAAGATGGACAACTATCCTTATCTTTATACATTTATATCTTGTAATTAACTTGTATACTATCTTGTCCTTCTATAGAAGGTAATATTTCTATTTTGTAAGGAAAGATAATTTCAAGCAAAATTAGTATACTTTGAGAAATTAATACAGTCAAAGAATTCTACAAAGATTGTCCAAATTTGTTATGTTAATTGTTAATGTGGCTTTTCTCTCAATCGTTGATTCTAAATATTTAATTTGAATATATTTTATAAATTTTGAACTTGAATATTTGATATAGGGTTGCTAATTTGTGTTTATACTAGATTAGTTGAAGGATCTTGAATTTGCTTCATTTCATTTGTTCTGTATTTAGATGCGCTAATGTTATTTGAATGTAGTAAAAAATCTATAGAATAAACTCAATTATTACTTGTATGATTTCATATTATCCGTAGAAGTTTGCCTAGCATATGGTGAAGTCTGAGCTTATGCTATTTTGCATTACATACTGGTTAAATGCATATTTGGTTGAAATTTAAGCCTTGTCATAATGTTTGAGATAAAGGCAAACAATCACACACTTTTCTTTCTACCCTACCCTTCCTTTTGCTCTTTTTTTAACCAAATCACTTTAGTATAGAACTCACTTTAAATATTCATCTAGATTAGTCTTTAGCATATAAATTTAATCATAACTCAGTAAGATCAACATGGATACTTCAAAATTTACAAGGACCATGGTGGCTCCCAACCACCAAGTAATATAAATTTATGGAATAGTTTAAATTGCTCTACCTCTATTTCACCACAGGTAACTAGATTACCAAAACTTGCTACTTATGCCTTGAATTCATAGAATTCTAAAATGAGAAGTGTTCTTAAACACTAAGAGAACTTGTGATACACTTAGAGGAATCAACAAGACAAGCTTTTGTTGGTGCTATAAGGAAGGCCTCATGTGAATTTGTTGAGTCTTTGCTAGTTTTAGTATGTTTTAATCTAATATTGGTGTGTTCTTTGCACTTTGGTGTAATTATTTGCTTATAAGCATAAAGATCATTGATATTTGTGATCTTTGACCCATATTTGTGCTTCCTTTAGATAAAGATCAAAGATATTTGAGGTTGGAGGCTTAATTATGGTATATATAACTTAATATCTAAGGATCCACAATATTTGAGGTTAGAACAACTTATTTTCATCAAATATTGGTATATATTTCATAGATCTAGGTTAATTTAAGATTAGAATTGTAAAGATAGGCCATATTTGCATAATTGGAGATACCTTTTATCTAACTTAGTTGAAATTTGATGCTCTTTGTTGTTTTTCACATAAATCTTTGCAAAATTAGCTTAGTGTACAAATCTGATCCTCATTCTTTTTAAATATTGGTTTGATACACCATATTTCAAATAGGATCTCAAATCTTCAAGCTAGTGTTGGCCAATTTTTAGCCCCCATACCAAATTTATGACTGGTTTAAAGAGATGGACATGATCAAGAAGAAGTGAAGGACTAGAAGAAGAAGTGCAAAGGTTCATTTCTTTTGGGACTCTTTTTCACTAAGTATTTTCTTTCAAAGTTTTTTTGGGGCTAAGTGTTGGATTTTCTTCAGACATTTTTCATAAAAGAAAAGTTATGAAGGGCACTTACAAAATTTCTGAAGGGGTATTCAAGGCAAAGTGAACCAAACATAAAATCTGAAGGGTGCTTTTCCTTTCAAAAAAGGCATTTTCAAGATTTCTGAATGGTCCACTTTCCTTTCGGGAGGTCACTTTACCAAAGCCAAAGGGAATTTTTAATTCTTCCAAAGGGCATTTTAAAGCATTCTAAAGGGTCATTTCCATGCTAAAGTGTTGCATTATGCAACATTCTGAAGGGCATCTATAAAGGAAATGGACCTTTGAAAAAGTATCGAAGACCTTTTCATTTAGGAAAATGATCAAAGAAAAATTATCCAAAGGGGCATTTTAAAGAGTTCTAAAGGGTACTTTCCCTTTATAAAGGACACTTAACAAAACCTTAAGAAATTTGCTCGAAGAAATAAGTTTGGAATATTTATTTGAAGGAATAAGATCAAAAAAAGGGGGCTCGAAGGAATAACGGTTGAAGGAATAAAGTCAATTTTCAAAATGATAAAGGAATTCCTTTGAAAGACAAAATGTCTAAAGAAAATGGCCAAAACAAGTTATTCAAAGGAATTGATGGCATGCCCACAAACTTCAAAATCTGAATCCCTACAAGTAGCCATTGTCATTTAAAAAGATCAAAAGAAGTTACACAATCTATATACTTATATTGACATAAATGGATACAGGAAAACTAATGTCCTTAGATTGGTTTTCCATCTATAAAAAAGATTTGGCCTAGGTTTCAAAGTAGGATCTGGTGTATGCAATTAATGGAGAGGCTCTCATCCTTCGACATGGCCATCATCTTTGACAAATAGTCGCTCAACTCAGAGATATCATGGTTTAGTCTAGATTCAAAGTTATGGGTATTTTATCCTTATTCATGCAAGACAAGTGAAGGATGGTGTGGAAGTGAAATATGAAGATTATGATTATAAAAAGTAGCTCAAGTATTAAAGACATTCCTAGAATTTTCCTTTTTTAGTGGATCATGACATCATCATCCTCAACACGTTTTTGTCTTTTAGTGTGTTTCTCAACCAATGAGAGGGCTTGAAGACTATTAGAACTAATGGTTATTAATTTGTTGAAGAAAGATTAGTTCTAATTAACCTAAATGTGGGTAAGAATTCATGGAGGGTAGTTGGATCTCATTTACTGAATTCTATTTGCTTGCCTCTTCTATTTTCTCTTCCCCTTTTTTCATATATCTCAATTTTTCTCCCCCATAAAAAAATATATCCTCATTTGATAAGGAGAAACCCTATAAAAATTTATAATAAAGACCTTTTGAAGCAATAAAGATCAAATTTTACCTATCTCTTGCCTCTAAATTGTGCTTAGCAAGCTTGTGCATGATGACCTTGTGAATAAGTGTTCTTCCATGTCCATTGTCCTTATTTCTTGCCTATTTTTAGGTGTTTTTAAGTTACTTTTAGGTATTAACTTGATCTCTTTCCACCATTAATGGATGCTTGGTGTGAATTTTGAATTTCTCTTTACTTCATGTATTGTTTGGTGAGCCTAGTTTTTGAAACACTTATGCAAATTAACTAGTTTGTGAGGTTGTGTGATCAAGAATTATCTTATGATGAATTAGTGTTTATTTTATATTTATGTGAGTGTCAATGAATTTGGTGTATCACTAATTTATCTCTCTTAGTTACCCTATTCCCCCTCTCTACCTCTTTTCTAAGCAAAAATATTAGTTTAGGTGACCTACCAAGAGGAAGCTGGCCTTCTCCAAAGGTTCAACCTCACTGTAGGATACCCACAGCCTAAGGTTGCTCCAAAATTGTAGATAGGAGAGAAAAAGCCTAAAAAAATCTCTCACAAGGGTGAAAATCTAGACTACAATAGTTTTTGGCATGTCTGGTGGGACCACTTTCAAGGAAGATTGGTCAAGTTTGATGCTAGTTTGATCAATTTGTAGTGGCTATAGCTCTCATATTTTAGGTTTTGGAAACTCTAAAGAACACTTAGAAATCTAGTGGTATAATAGTAACTCTCTTTCATGCCAAAGCTGGCTATAAGATCAAATTTTAGAGATATTCCTTTTGAGCTTGTTGAACTCCCTTAAATTTAGCGAAAAGGTTAAGGTTCACCTATGCTCACCCATACGTAGGGAACCATTTTCCTAAACTAGTCATAAGGTATACCTATGCAAGAATACCTTTGTTATCTCCTTTTGTTACCATGATCCCCCAAAGAGTTTTTGTAGGATTCACTGGCCAAAGTCCTTTGAATCTGACACAATATGATCCTATAATAGTAGCAGCTCTCAAAAGCATCTAATATTTTATAGGAGACCAAACCACAACCCTTGATGAAAACATCAATTACATAGCTAATTTTTTCAATATTCATAATGTCATTGTAGAAAATATAGCTATTAGATTGTTAGCTATATCCTTTAAGGGAAAAGCTTTAGATTGGTATAGAGGCTTAGCTCCTAATTCTATTTAATCATAGAATTAGTTAGGAGAGGCCTTGCATAAAAGATTTGTAGAATAACTTACCATAATTAAAAGAGCCCCCCATGAAGTCATGCAAGATTTCAACACAATATTCCAAAAATCTTGGGATAGAATTCTAGCCTCTGTTAGACCATTCCCTAACTTTGCATTCTTATACTACTTGAAGGCTCTAAATAGAAATATAGCTATAATGATCCAAGCCATGGGAGGAGACATATTTATAGATGCTTATGAGGTAGATATTAAAGTAGAAAATTACCTGGTTCAAGCTGGTAAGCTTACTCTTAGACCCCCAATGCCTCTTTTCCCTAAAATTAGACCACCCCCTATGGTTATTCCCCCACTTGATGTTATTATTCTAACTCCAACAATTGTTGATATACCTTCACCTAAGTAGGAAAAGGCCTCCACTAGTGAATCATATGATTCCCAAGAGTAGAAAAACTACCTAGAACTTAAGAGAATGCTCCAATCCTTGGGAAATGATGTGGTAAATGTGAAGAGGTAGCAAGATCAGTTCAATAAACTTTATCAAGCTCCATATTAGCCTCAAAAACAATCTTATCATGTAAATAGACCACCCTTCAAGGGAAATTTCCAAAACCATAATTGTGAGCAAGGACAAGGATGGCCTAGCTATAATAAATAGAGTAGTTATAACCTAAATACCATCAGATATTTCAACTCCTTGGTTCTTATTCAAAAAAATATGGCTAAATAAGCTAAAGGGACCATACTTTAGGATCAATATTTTAGGCAATCCATTTTCACAATTAATGGTTTTAAGTAGGCTTTAAATGAACAATGGCAACATGCTGTTGCTTATGGATATAATTAAGCCTTAATGGATCAAAACACAAAGATCCCCATGATGAAAAAATCATGATAATCTGCATAAGACCAAGGATCTGATTAGGTACCAAACTAGCTAGATGCTACAATGGTCATCAGTGAGTAAAAAGAGTGATATGCACTCAATTAGTAGGCTAGTTCTAGCCAAGCATACATTCCAATGGTAGCTAATACAAGGTTAAAAATAAGGAATATGGATGGTAATCAAGAGGAATTCAAAGAAACCCCTATCATTACTCCTTCATTGTCTAATCCTAATGATCCTGCTATCACTCCAAAGGTCTCGACATCTCCTAAAAATTAGAATCAAGGGACCCATTTTGAGCCACTAAAATGACAAATTCAACAAGAAACAATAGTGGCCCCTAAAGTTCAAACAAAGGTTGGTGGTCCACCAATAAACATTGTTAAACAAATGAAAAAATCTAGTGTGAGTGTACCAATGTGGGACATGCTTTCCATGCTCAGTTAGAAGGATATCCTTTAAGAAGGTTTGTCCAAGATATGTGTTACAACAACTGCAAATAGACAACCAAGCAAAGAAATTGAGGTCCTCACCAATGCAACTCAAGGTATTATAAGAGAAGGATCAAGTAAGGTGGTTAAACCTCATCCATTCTATATTTCATTAATCATTGGTGATTCTTTGGTGTATAATTGCTTGGTAGATAGTGGAGATATCACTATAGTAATGGCAAAGTATATAGTTAATTAGTTAAACCTAAAATATGAGCCACATACTAAGGGAGTTCTACAAATTGATGGTTCTTCCACAAATCCATTTGGTATTATCAAGGGTCTCAGCTCGACCCTGTATGCTTTTCCTAGTGTTTTAGTGGCTCAAGATGTGTTGATGCTTGATATAACTCTTCACTTTGTGTTATGCCTCTATAGAGAATTCAAAACTAAAATTGGGGGTTATCTAGTAGTAGATTGGTCCTACATGGATTTTAGAACAAGGTATGGGATTAAGGTATCAATCAAGGCTGAGCCCATGGCACAATTTCACATTGAACCCCATCAACTAGATAACATAAACCTCAATTTTACTATCCTTGATGAGGATGAATTTATAATTGGTCAAGAACTAAATACTTATCCTAAGGAGATTCTAGACTTATTCTTGGATGAGCTATGGGGGGATAATCAATTTCTCAACCCTTTGGAAAGTGTTGAAGAAAGAAAGAGACATGGGTGTCTATTTACTAAATGAAGAAAATAAACTCATGCCTTCCCTCATTGGACCTAAAGAAGACCTCAATGGTATGTGAAAGTTGTTATTTAATGGTTTAAGGAGAAAAAATGGAGTAGGTGCAGGGGAAATGATAGTTTCCCATTCAGATGATAAGTATTTCTCCTCTTATATGTTCCATTTCAGTTGCTCCTCCAATGTAATAGAATATGAAGGCCTAATCCATGGTCTCTGATGGGCCAATAATAGAGGAATTAGAAGATTGCAAGCATATGGAGATAGTGAGCTTATCATGAACCAAGTTTGGGGCCTAAGCATTATGAATAATATTTTGATGAGGTCATAAAAAAATAGAGTATGGGACCTAATTGAAAATTTCAAAGCCTTTAACATTCAAGCTATGTCAAGGAACCAAAATCAACATGCTGATAGGTTGGCATCTATGGGAGCCTAGTTTGATATTCCAAGTAAGCTAAAAGAGGCCAAGGTTTAGCCATATGTCAAGGTGGTGGTGAGGCCATCAGTACCGAATAATGAATCTTATTGATAGGTCTTCAAAATTGATAAATAAATTACTTGTTTCTTGTAGCAGGAAGCAAAGTTTTCCTTAATGAACCATGGTAAATTTCAACATCAGTATGGGGATAAAATTGTTTGACTAAAGTATAATAAACTTACAAAAGGGTTGGTTACCCTTGAAAGTATTTTCCATGAGGGAAATCATATGAGGAAAGACAAGGTAGTAATATCAATTGATGAGGAGAATTATGAAAGGGTCCTTATTTTAAAAGATAAGCTCCTTAAGCTTGGGAAGGTAAGCAATGAAGTAGAAAGGCATGCTTTCATTGAACTTTGTAAGGAATATTCAAACATCTTTGATTGGGAATACAGTGACCTAAAAGGTTTTGATCCAAAGTTAGCCCAACATACTATATAAATGGAGGCTAATGCTAAGCCTGTGAGGCAAAAACAAAGGCCCATTAACCCCAAAATAGAAGAGCTTATAAGGAGAGATCTGACCAAGTTAATTGAATCCAAGATCATCTTTACCATCAAACAATCATCATGGGTAGCCAATTTGGTGCTTGTAAGGAAAAAGAGTGGGGAGATTAGGCTATGTGTTGACTTTGGAGATCTGAATAGGGTCTCCTTGAAGGACCATTACCCTCTACCATCCATGGAGTAGCTTCTTCAAATAGTTATAGGTGTAGAATGTTTTTCTCTTTTAGATGGATATTCAAGTTATAACCGAGTATTAGTAAAGAAAGAAGATCAGTACAAGACTGCCTTCACCACCAAATGGGGCATGTATACATACCAAAAAATGCCTTTTATATTATCAAATACTGGGGCAACTTCCAAAGAGCCATGGACATGGATTTCTAAGGGCTACTAAATTAAATGGTGCTAGTGTACTTAGATGACATCATAGTTTTCTCCAAGGATGACAATGAACACATGGACCACCTGAGGTTGATCTTTGAGAGATGTAGAGAGTATGAGATCTCTTTGAATCCCAAGAAGTGTGTGTTTATCATGCATGAAGGTAAGTTATTGGGTCACATTATTTCAACATAAGGATTAACTATTGATCTTGATAGAATAAGTGCCATCTTGGCCTTATCCTTCTCCAAGCATAAGAAGGGACTCCAAAGTTTCCTTGGGAAAATAAAATTTGTGAGAAGGTTTATACTTAGTTTTGAAAAGTTGGTCAAACCTATCATTTCTATGCTAAAGAAGAACCAAGTGTTCACTTAGTTAAATGAAGGTAAATCAACATTTGAGGCTATCAAGCAAGCCATTGCCCAAGTACCCACACTCATGAATCTTGATTTCTCAAGAGATTTAATATTGTATTCATTTGCCAATATTGATAATATATCAGCTATGTTGATGCAAAAAAAATGGTTAAGGACTTGAGTAGCCAATAGCATTTTTTAATTAGGGGCTTAAGGGGTATGAGGTGAGGTATAATTTCATAGAAAAATATGTCCTTGAAGTAGTAAGAAGCCTTAAAAAGTTTGGGCCAATGCTCTCCAATAGTAAAATCTATCTTATGGTGTCTCATCCTAGAGTGAGAGACTTCCTTCTTAACAAAGACTTGAATGAAAAGAGAGCTGGTTAGATTACCAAGGTCATGGAGTATGATGTGGAGATCAAGGTCACTAAGCTAGTAATAGGTAAAGGCTTGTGTGAGCATATGTTTGATGAAATTTAAGAGGAAAAATAAGTTTCCATAGTGATACAAGACAACTCACATATGAGAGCACCTCCACTTCATAAGAGCTAGCTCCATGATATGACACATTTTTTACTAATAAGAGAATGCCCTCAAGGCCTAGATAAGGCAAAGAGAAGGTATTTTAGATTCCATTCCATACCTTATGTATTGTTTGATGGGGTTTTATTCAAATAGGACCTAAATGGGGTACTCCTTAGGTGCATAGATAATGACTAGGTGACCAATCTTTTGGAGCAATTTCATGATGGACATGTAGGAGGTCATTTTACACCTAGAATCATAGTAGAAAAAATAATGAGAGCTATTTTTTATTAGCCTAAACTCTTCAAATATTCTCATACATGGGTTAGGAAATGTCAAAAGTCTTCCCTCTTTGTGGTTAAGCAAAGATTGACATCCCTTCTTCTCAACCCAATTAAGGTAGAGAAGCCCTTCATGCAATGGGGGCTGAATTTCATAGGAATGATTAACCCTCCATCAAGTGCAAGGCATAGATGGGTGATTACTAAAACTAACTTCTTCACCAAGTGGGTGGAATCCATTGCATTGAAAGAAGCTAATGAAAGTGCAGTCCTAGACTTCTATGATAGTATAGTGACCAAGTTTGGCATTCCATCTACTATCATTCCTAATAATGCATTAACATTACTCAATTTGAAAACAAGTAGGATCTCAAGATGGGTATCTACCTCAACACCTCTTCCAACTATTATCCTCAAGGAAATAGACTGGTTGAGCCCACAAATAAAATTTTTCTAAGAATCATTAGGAGAAATATGGAAGAGAATCAGAGGGCATGGCACACCAAACTAAAGACAACCTTGTGGGCTGATAGGGTGAATCCTAAAGCTACCATTGGTAATTCTCCATATGTCTTAGTATATGAATGAGAGGCCAAGTTTCCATTTCTCTTGAGCCACATGAATTAGAAATATCCCATCTACTAGATTTTATGGAAGATGATCCCATGCATGTTAGGCTAATATAACTCATGGAGCTTGAAGAAATGAGGGACCTTGAAATGAAAACACTAGAGTCACATTAGTATTAGGTCAAGAAAGCCTTTGACAAGAGATCCACAGTAAGGGAATTCAAGGAAGGAGACCTAGTCCTCAAGTGGGATTCAAACAAGGCCAAGCCAGGAAACCTTACCAAATTTGATAGCTTTTGGAGTGGTCCTTATTTGATCCATAGATGAAAACAAAATAATGCTTTTTAGTTGGCCTAACTAGATATAGAAGTATTACCCATCATAGTCAATGGGATTCATTTAAAGCCTTGTTATTAGAAGAGTTTATAGCCATTGTATATATTGTACATTTTGTATAGTTTTTCATGTTTTATCCTAAGTGCCTTATGCACATCTTTTTAGTTGTGTGTTTCCTTTCCCTATGTGCCTTGGATACAATGGTTGTTATATTGTTTTTATCTTTGTTTGTTCAAGAGGAGGTTTCTAGATAAGGTCGGCCTTGTCAAAGAAAGAAGTGACTCTGTGCCCAATGGAATGGATGAGGCAAATGAGCTGGTTTCTCAAGCATATCATGCATGCTTCTTTATGATTCACCAAAAATGTTGGCCAATTTTTGGCCCTCATACCAAAATTATGACTAGTTTAAATAGATGGACATGATCAAGAAGAAGTGGAGTACTAGAAGAAGAATAAGTACAAAGTTTCATTTATTTTAGGACTATTTTTCACTAAGTATTTTTATTTCAGAGTTTTGTTCAGGCTAAGTGTTGGAATTTATTCAAACATCTTACTTGAAATAAAAGTTTTGAAGGGCACTTAAAAAATTTATAAAGGGTTATTCAAGGCAAAGTGAACCAAATAGAAAAGCCAAAGGGTACTTTTCCTTTTAGAAAAGGCATTTTCAAAATTTTTGAATGGTTGACTTTCCTTTTGGGAGGTCACTTTACCAAAGCTAAAGGGAATTTTTAATTCTTTTGAAGGTCATTTTCAAGCATTTTGAAGGTTCATTTCCATGTCAAAGTGTTACATTATGAAGCATTCCAAAGGGTATATACAAAGGAAATGGACCTTTGAAAAATTCCCAAAGACATTTTCTTTTAGGAAAGTGATCAAAGCAAAATCATCCAAAGGGAAATTTTTGAGAGTTTTAATGGGTACTTTCCCTTTAGAAAGGACACTTAAAAAAACCTAAATACATTTTCTTGAAGAAATAAGTTTGGAAGATTTGTATGAAGGAATAAGATCAAAAAAAGGGGGCCCGAAGGAATAACGGTCAAAGGAATAAAGCCCATTTTCAAAATGTTGAAGGAATTCCTTCGGAAGCCAAAATGTCCAAAAAAAATGGCCAAAAAAAGTTGTTTGAAGGAATTGATAATGGGCCCACAAACATCAAAATATGAATCCCTAAAAGTAGTCGTTGTCATTTAAAAAGATCAAAAGAAGCTACGTAATCTATAGACTTATATCGACTTAAATGGATAAAAGAAAACTAATGTTCTTAGATTGGTTTTCCATCTATAGAAAAGATTTGGCCCAAGTTTCAAAGTAGGAGTTGGTGTATGCAATTAATGGAGAGGCTCTCATCCTTTGACATGGCCATCATCTTTGACAAATATTCGCTCAACTCAGAGGTAGCGGCTCAATCCAAATTCAAAGTTATGGGTATTTTGTCCTTATATGGGCAAGACAAGTGAAGGATGGTTTGGAAGTGAAAAATGAAGATCAGGTGATTAGAAAAAGTAGCTTGAGCATTAAAGATGTTCTTGGACTTTTTTCTTTTTTAGTAGATCATGACATCATCATCCTTAACAAGTTCTTATCTTCTAGTGTGTTTCTCAACCAATGAGATGGATTGAAGACTATTAGAACTAATGGTGGTTAATTTGTTGAAGAATGATTGGTTCTAATTAACCCAAATGTGGGTGAGAATTCATGGAGGGTGGTTGGATCTCATTTATTGAAATTTATTTGCTTGTCTCTTCTCTTTTCTCTTCCCTTTTTTTCCTATATCTCAATTTTTATCCCCCATAAAAAAAATATCCTCATTTGACAAGGAGAAACCCTATAAAATTTTGTAATAAAGACCTTTTGAATAAATAAAGATCAATTTTTACCTATCTCTTGCCTCTAAATTGTGCTTTATAAGCTTGTGCATGATGGCCTTGTGAAGAAGTGTTCTTTCATGCCCATTGTCCTTATTTCTTGCCTATTTTTAGGTGTTTTCAAGTTAGTTACAGGTCTGAACTTGAGCTCTTTTTTCCATTAATGGACACTTGGTGTGAATTTTGAAATTCCTCTTTGCTTCATGTATTGTTTAGTGAGCCTAGTTTATGAAACACTTATGCAAATTAACTAGTTTGAGAGGTTGTGTGAGAAATAATTATCTTATGATAACTTAGTGTTTATTTCATGACTATGTGAGTTTCAATAAATTTGGTTTATCACCCATTTATCTCTCTTAGTTACCCTATACCCCCTCTCTACCTCTTTTCCAAGCAGAAACATTAGTTTAGGTGATCTACCAAGAGGAAGCTAGCCTTCTTTGGAGGTTCAACCTCACTACAGGATACCCATAGCCTAAGGTTGATTTAATATTATATATAGGGTGATAGAGCCTAAAAAAATCTCCCATAAGGGTGAAATTATAGACTACAACAACTAGAATTGCCAAAAATTTAAACAAGATCACACTCTGAGACAATGGAGCCTCTGATTGAGTTAGAAGTCAATAAAAAAACTAGAAGAGACAAAGGTAAACATAAGAATTCAAAATATTTGCCAAATTTACTACTCCAAGTTACTCCTATATTCAATCTTCATCCAAGTATGGCTTAGTTGGGAAGTTCTCCTATCAATGTACAAGGTGCAATTCACGATCTCCCTTACAATCCTAAATTTTTTTTGCCAACTTTTAGTCCTAGTGGTATTGTAACAACATAGGAACATGATAAATCATTCAAGGTTGCATTAAGATTTTTGAATGTAACTCATGAGGATGTAGCATGTAGGTTGTTCAATTTTACCTTCAAAGATGTTGCATATGAGTGGTTCATAAACCTGCTTGATGGCTGAATCACTACCTAGGATGAATTTAATAACATCTTCATTAATAAATTTGACAAAATAATTATCCCTTGTGTCTTGTACCAAAAATTTACCACCCTGAGGAGGAATGCCAATGAACCCATAATGTATTCAATGTAAGGTTCCAAAATATGTATAGAAAAACCATTGACCATTATAATCCTGATCAGGCCTTGACCTTGGAAATCTTTAAAGATGCTCTTGATCTCATGACCTATATATTCATAAAGAGAGATGTAGGTCCAATGAACACATTAGATTTAGATTATGCTAAGGATATGATCATTAATGACCAAAATAAACATCAAGGTCAGATGGCCTACTCTATTCCTAATGTTAATCCACATATACCTACCCTGAACGCCTTTCCCAATAATAACTAAAAGGTGCCTGCTCTCAACTAGCACCCAAATCTGAATCAATTAACTTTAAAACATGCCACTCCTAACTAAAATTTGGGGTTATTGAATCACCCTAATAATAATGGGTTTAGTACAATTGATCAAAGGACCTTGGTACCAACCACTGGTACATATAGCAACCAGGTTCATAATTCAGAGACCCCTAAAAGTGAAAATGAATCTATTCTAAAAATGGTCCAAAAACTGAGCACTAACTACCTTCAGCTGCAAAAGCAAATTGGTAATTCTAGGGAAACTATTGGTAGGAACTTCTCTTTTCAAAGATTCAATAGACCTGATAATAGGTTCAATAATGATAGTTTCCATAATAATAAGAATAATGAACCATCTTCTAAAAATAAGATTATGGATTTTAATCTCATTGACATTGCTTTGCCTAATTATTGTAGAGTCCATTGTACTGATAAGCATGCTAAGATTTATTGCATTAAATTTTGTAAAGCTTTTGAGGCATTTCAAGAAGAGTTGGACACTTTTGAAATAGTTATTAACAAAGATAATGGTGTAGGTACTTTGAGATCTAAGCCTATTGATCAAACCTTCATGGTGGAGACATTTGATTTCCCCTTCTAAGAAGACAATGAGTTAGATGATGTTTATGAATAAGTCCAAGCCTTCTATCAGTTCTTGAAGAAGACATATCCTCTAAAGAATAGAGAATAGAGGTAGCCTTTAACTACTATTCCTCCAAACAACTTTGGTACTCCTTTGGATACCACTTTAGACAATAATCTAGAGCCTTAAAAGGGAAGTACTTCTAAAAATAGTGCTGATGCTTCCAATTCTTCCAATAAGACTCGTTATAAGATTGTAGAGGACATGAAGAAAATCATAGCTAATATTACCTTACATGAATTGACCCAAATCATAGAGCAAAGGGATCTATTATTGCAATCCTTGTCCAAGAAATCCAACAAGATATCCCAGACTGATAATGCAAATGTGGCCATATATAAATCCAAAATAGAGTCTCCACCCTTCTTACTTATAGTAATAATGTTTGGTAAAAACTTGCATAATTATTTTTTTGATTCTGGTGCCTCTACCAATATTATGCCTATAGGTGTTTGCAAACAACTTTCTTTGAACCCCATTAAGTTTGATAGTGTTATCACCTAATTAGATAAGTCTAGTGTCAAGGTGGTTGGAGAATTTCTAAATGTCCACATGTAATTGGCTTCTAAGCCTAGAGTCCAACAATTTATTGATATCCAAGTAGTAGATATCCCTAATGTATATGGATTGCTTTTAAGCAGAGAGTGGATGAAGGCTTTGAATGGATATATTTCCATTGATTGTTCACACGTATGGATTCCTTGGAAAGGAGTTCCCAACCAAATCAGAGTTGAAAGGGAGCCAAGAATGAAGCACATGATCACTAAGTATAATGTTATCAATGAAAGGGTCAACATAATTGATTTAGATTAAGGGGTTTTTAACCTAGAAACTACCAAAGTTTGTGATCTTCAATCTTCTAAAGTTATTTCTAGGTTATGGAAGCTACATTTTGATAGGGCTAGGCTTAAGGATGGATATGGGGTAGACATTTTCCCAACTAACCCTATTGGTGAGAAATACCTATTGACAAAATTTGACTTTTAGGTCAAATTGGGACCCCTATAGGTAAAAACTTGATTTTTATGTGTCTTAGGGGTCTAATACATATGTTAAAAGATGTTTTATAGGTTAATTAATGTCATTTAATGTTGTACTAGCCTTGGTCCTTAGTCCTTTTAGTCTTTTTAGTCATTTTGAGTCATTTTGACGTCAAAAATGGGCATTTGATGAGTTGTACAAATTTATTGGAAAGTGTGAAGGTTACAAAAGATGATGTCACATCCCATGTGTCCCAAGAGGTCTTAACCAACTAACATAACTGAAAGGTGGCATGTTCTTCAAAATAAAGGTTAATTTTCTTGAGGAAAAAGATGATTTTGGAACTTGTATGGCTCATGAGGAAGTGTGCCATGTGGGATAAGATCATGATATGTCTCTTTAGCTTTCCCAAGCTCAAATCCACATTTGAAATGCTCTAGAAGCACCATTTTTGGCCCAAAACCATTTTGATCTTTTTACTTGGTATGACCAACAGAGGAGGTTTTAGATGAAAATATTTTAGGAGGTTGAATTACACTTAGGTAAATTCATTTATATATAAATATTTTGAATAATGGTGGCCTTGCTTCATGAACCATCCTCATGAAGTTGATTGTCCTTTTTTTCTTGCTATTTCATGCACCCTATAAGTTTTTCTCCATTTTTGGCAAGTTCATATAAACCAATCACTAAGGTTGATTCCAAATGATTTTTGATCCCTCCCCTCATGTTTAACATGCTTAATTTCATGCTTGGTAAAGATATCATGGGCTAATTAGTTTCATTTGCAAGTTGATGTTATGAGAGAGATGGTAGTCAAATTCACTACTTGCAGAAGGTTGTATTCTCAACAAGGGATTCACATGAGTATAATATGGTGTTTTACATGTTTCAATGCCATAAATACCACTTCCTTTTATGTTTAGTCTTATGAATCGATGTTTTGATCAAACACCTGGTCTTGTCACACTTACTATCAACTCTCTACCTATTTTCAGTTACAACCATGTTTTGAACTCTGATCATGCTTATAAAGGAGTAAAGGAAACTATAAAAGGTTATTTTCATGTTCTTTTGGTATGATAAGTCATGTTAGATACCTTAAGTAGCACAAAATACCTTGATATCAGTCATGTATAATATATATAATTAGGTAGTCATTAAAGTACACACCTACAAAGCCTTCAGATGATGTCATTCTATGATGGGAGATTTTGTAGTGTTTTCAATATCTCAGAGGTGTGAACAATGCATTTGAAGTCTTTGAGATGGACATATAATTCATGAGATGTCTAAATGTATGAATATTGTCCACATTCTACCCATTACCTGTATATACTAAAAATCAACATCTACAAGTGACCTAATAGAGAGCAAAAGAACCATTTTGAGTTATTGATATTGACGATTAAACCCTATTGGAGGTCATAATGTTTAGGCAACTCCATGGTAGACCTAGTTTCAAGGTTAAATCATTAATGGAGGTTGAAAACCTTTCTAAAATTTCAAATGATAGTGTTCAATCCTTCTTTCCCCAAAAGATGAAAATAGAGTACTTAGGTGTTTTGATGACATTTTTTAATAGGGGTATAAAGACTATTATTTCATCGTAATGTGTTTTATTTTAATAATCTATCATGGAGAAGATTTTTACAAAGTTTAAGAGGCAAAGGATGAGTGTAAGATGGTTTTTGGGAACCTTAGATTTGACCATTTATACATTGAAAATAATCAGTGTTATCTACAATTAGGAGTCAAAAGAGACCCTTTTTCACCTAAGGTTGAAATTAAGCCTTGCCCCATAGTGAATTTTTTATAAATGATTATAAGGAGTAATTTTGACTTGAAGGATCATCAAAGAGGCTCATGGGCTATGTCTTAGACCCCTATATATACCTAAAGGTGTCTACTTCAATAAATGTGTATATACAATAGAATAAATAGATAGTGGGCTAGTAGGTGATGTCTAAGTGATTTTTTAGGGCATATAAAGTGAGTGGATGTATAAACATGTGTTTTTTGACCTCAAGTATCCATGTAGATTCTTCAAACAACATAATCAAAGTCCAACTGAGCTATTATCACCTACAAGAATAAAAAAGGGTAGGGTTTTCATAGTAAGGATAAAGAGAGCCTACTTGGGTGAATTCCAAGTGTGTATGAAAATTAAAGGTAGATTGGAGTAATGAAGTGAACTTGGAACACTTCCATCAAGATCCTTATCACCTCTATAAACCCTTGGTAATGTGTTTTATTCTTTTTGGAAATTAGGTGTTTAATTCTTAAGTAAATAAAGGTTCGAGTAAATGTAAATTAGTAAATAAATATGTCTCAATTAGCCTACTAATTTATGTAAATAGATATGTATTTTAACTTTTAAAAAAATAGTAATAAGTGTAAAGAAATCAAACTTAGCTTGTTATGGGCTGAAATAGATGATGCAAGGCCTAAAAATTGCTATGCAGAGATGACATACTATTGTAAATAGGACCTAGAACTCTGCTTCTAGATTGGATAGGAGTGATAAACTTAGGACACCCTACTACTTTGCACTGTAGTCTACTTTTTTGCACTATTGCCCTTTTTTGGCACTATTGTCCATTTTTGGTGCTATTGTCCTAGTGGTCTAGAATTTTTGGGTTCTATTCAGTAAGCCTGTGACACCCTGACAGTGAAATATCAAAGCTTAGGTCTATGTGGAGCTCACTGTGTGTCTGATTAAATATTCAAAACCCTTAGGAGCTCTTGGTACTTGAATTTGAGTAGAAAAATTGGGAAAGAGAGAAGGGATTAGTGTGTAAAGGATATATTGGATGCACTTCACACCCCATGTGTGGGCACATTGCCTACATAACAATACTCTAAAGAGGGATCAAGCTAATGTAGTTCTCTCATTTGAAGTGCTTTGTGCAATTGTGTGATGTATGTAACTAGATGTAAAACTAGAATCTACTTTGGATGACTAGAGACTGGTATGAGTGATTGAGTAGGATTGAATTGGTCTTAGAAGGCTATATATAGAGAATAGGGAAGAGTGCTTGAGTGTGCTTGTTTGCATTCTTGCTTATTTCCTATGAAGGAGTGATAACCCTTATAAATAGACATTTAATGGCATTTTATAGGGAAAATAATGATCATGGGTTAGATGAGCTTGTATTAGGATGATAGGAGAAAAGATAAGGAATTGGGAAAATCTGATCGTTTAAGGCTAAACTAAACTTGGACAATAGCACCAAAAATAAGACACCCCTAAATTCTGATGCTCCTATCAAAATTGAGCACTATTGTCCTAGGAGGATGAGACCTAGGGGGATGGATCTAGGTCTAAGAGGGATGCCTAAGTTTCAAAGAGCTAAGTTCGAGAAGCTACGAGTGACTAGGAATCAGTGAAAGTCTAGCCAAGAAGGGTTGAGTGAGAAAGAAAGAGGACCTATAGGTTGGTTGCTATTATCCATGCGTAATTCATCTAATTTTGAATTTTATATGATTACATTTTCCCCCTTTTATTCTAGTAAAGTATAAAAGTGAAATACTAGGATAAAGGAAAAATAGAAAAGCATACTTGAACTTACTTGTAAGGGAAATCTTATGAAGCTATGTGATGCTAGTATGTGATGCTAGATGTGTGAATCCAAAAATAAAAATATGAAGTAGATCAATTCTTACTAGATACACTATATCCAAAATAAGAATGTATAAAAGCTAAGTAAAAGAAGAGAGAGGAATGAATACACCTCACCAGGTACGTGAACCAATACAAAACCTATTAGGATGATGGATTATACTGAGTATGTGTTGAATCAAGAGTAATATCATGAATAGCACTGAGTGCTCAATTCCTTGAAAAGTGGCTTAAAAATGTAAAGGCTGGCCCTTTGACTATATTATCATCAACTAAGTGAAGTTAATGAATCATACATGTGCTAATCAATGTTTGGACTATATGTCCAGTCCTTATGAATAAGTGGATCAAAAATGCAAAGGCTGGCCCTTTGGCTCCATTATTGCCCCATTAAGTGAAGCTCTAAAGTGATACCAGCATAGAATAGATGTCATATGATATGGCTAATGGATCCCATGAATGTGTTGGAAATTTGACACTGTGGCATGGATAACTAAATGTGTGCTAGAAACTAGGCCACTCTTGGCCATTTTGAAAGATGGAGATTAGGCTTGTATGAAAGCCACTCTAAAAATGATATACTAGGCTTATTTGAAAACCAAATCGAGAACTTAGGTACTTAGAAAAGCTAAATTTTTATGAAAGTTTAACTTGAATGTGATGCTAACCACCTAAAAATGGAGTAAGGCACACAACTACTGAGAATGTTTGGAATAAATTAAACTTAAAAATGAAAGAAGATCAATATGCCACACACATTACCCTAATAACTAATGTCTTGGACATGGATTATAATCTATAAGTTATGATAACTACCCAATCCAAACTAAAGGTGAGAATCATCATGTCATGTATGATAACCAACTATATCTGAGAAAACCATGCTAAAACTACTGAATATGAAGGATCTAAAAGTGTAAAAACTATCCTTGAACTAAAAATTTTAATTGTTTTTGGAAACCTTGAGTGTTTTTCTACCTAGATAGGAGTGCCAAAATATGGACACCCCTATTTTTGGTACTACTATCTATTTCTGGTGCTACTATCCATTTTTAGTGCTACTGTCTAGTGTGAAAATTGATTACTGATCTGAGACTGTTCCTATTTTTCTACTCTAATTTGACCGGTTTGACCTTTGGATTCTATGATAACTATTATGAATTCTATTGTTTTTATTTATATGAGGTTTTATCTCTATGATAAATCCCCAATTTGATGCCCCCTCTTCTAAGGGTAGGAATGATGACCCTGTAATGACTACCCTCAAAACAAAAGAGTCCTCCAAGTGTGATAATCTAAAAAAATATATGATATAATATTTGATGTTTGATAATATGTTTCAAGATATAAAAATGTTTTTATTGATAGATATTGTTAAATCAATAGGGGTATGTCTAGATAGATATAAAAATGTGAAAACATACACAAAGTACTAAACTAGAACTAGAAATGTTAATTATTAGTTGTTAGTTGGAGGAATGGAGCATGATGTCCATCATGGCATCTAGGAAAGTAAAGAAAATACATGATATGGATCATGAAATTTCACACATTTGACAAGCAAAAAGCAAATAAACAACAAAAAATAATCAATAAGCATACTAAATGGGCCAAGGAGCCATGCAAATAAGGGATATGGGCACATGTCACTCAAACTGGAAACAAGCATGGAAGGCATTTCAAATTCCACATACACATATAATTAAAATAAGCAAAGTTGGGACACATGACACAAACACATAGAGGAGTAAAAACAAAGGACATTAGCAAATGTCCTAAGGTACACACATGAAAAATAAGCAAAGGACAATGGCAAATGTCCTAAGGCACAAGTAGGAGACAATATGGAATTGAAAAATGTAATCACACAAGTTACACTAAGAAAGCAAAAAAAATTTAATAAATGGAAAGAGACAAGCACATCTAATTGATCCAAGCAAATGTGAAACTATGCAAAACATGTGTAGTACAAGACTAGGCTTATGCTAAGAGATACACAAGTGCTAAATACTAGTGAAATGTCGACATAAAATTTTGTGTAAGCTATAAATTAATGCATATTAGTATGATAACTCACAGTGTGTGGTGTAAAAATTACATAACCTAGATGGTGTATTCATGTAGAAGATGCACCCAATGGGTGTGTATGACAATGTGTGTCTCAAATGTAGAAGTAAGAATGCCTCCTCTATGGGTAGATTGAAGCAATCAAATAGCTGGATATCACTGCACACACTCAAAGAAGATCAAGTGAAGCATGGTAATGTAGAAAATTGACATAAAATAGCATGAAATAACAAATGTAAGTCCTAACATTATATTAGTAATGTAAATCATGGATGATGCATACAATCAAAAAATGTTTTTGGTGTTTTTGCAATTTTTTGAATGTTATTATATTTTTGAAAATATTTGAACTATGTACAGGAAGAACTAAGAAGAAATGATACTTACTGATGAGTCTCAGGTGAGACTCCCTATCCTAGTATCCTATGTCAAATAACTAAATCATGTGTGATTGTGAGGCACAAGTGTATGACTGAGATTATGAATCTAAAATGTGTGTACATTATAACTTCTTTGAAAACTCTGAAGTGGAATTTGAATGTGCCCCCTATAAATCTGAGAAGTAGATGCAATTGTAGGGATCTTAGGGACCCATCTAAAAGTAGGAGAAGAAGCTCTATAAATAGGTGCTTTCTATGTAGCTATATGAGATCTTAGTGTAGTTGCTCTAGGTGTGAACACTATAGCTAGAATCTACCTAGAATCTTGAAACTATGGTAGTATATGAACCCTTTATACTGGTGATGGATTCTATAACTATGGTTGAACCTAAAGTGGAACTGGAATAGAAGTTAGAGGAGAAGCTAAAACTAGTAAGAGAACTAGATTTGGTGATTGGAAGCTGGTAGATGGCTTTGAAGTGGGGAGTGGTGACTCATAAGAAACTCTACTGATTGTAATAACTTGATTAGCATGAATGAAATTCACACATCTATGAACTTTAGAATGTAATACCTTGAGTTTTTGAATCCATGGTCGACTGAGTAGTATGCCAAAAAATCCTATGCTAGTAACTATAGTGAATGGTGTGGCCACATGTGTAGGACCAACCTATAATAGAAGCACTATCTCACCTAATGAACTCTAAATATGCCCACTAAAACCATTAATAACTATGTCAGTTGGATTGATATCCTACTATGAATAACCCAAATGCTATATTAGTGTGAAGGTAGACATATTAAGACTGGAACCATGATCAATGAGTACACTATAGATAGGATGATTATGTATATGTGCTCTGATAAAAAGTGCATTGTAACCTGTATCATCCTCCACAATCTCTTGATCTAAAAAATTTATTGAAGGCCTAGCTAGAACTCCAGACTCATACACACCTATCATATCTCTCAAAGGATGTGCCTCAAATGAAGGTGCCTAGTATGTAACTGGTGGAGGATGTGTATGGTATGTATGATAAACACCTGAGGTGCCCTCTTTATCTTGTTTTGAATGCTATGAAAATGGATCTAAAAATATTTTTAAAGCTTTATCTTATGTTGGCTTTGTCTTTAAAGGCTCAACTAAATTTCATAGATCAAGTAGATTATCATATATCAAGTCTTGTATCTTATGTCACAAACT
The DNA here is from genome assembly GCA_037957365.1 of Torreya grandis. Lineage (NCBI taxonomy): Eukaryota > Viridiplantae > Streptophyta > Pinopsida > Cupressales > Taxaceae > Torreya > Torreya grandis. The sequence goes on along the minus strand of JARHVA010000539.1, from coordinate 2,589,067 downwards.
AATGCATCTATTTGTGGTGTCGCTTGGTGCCCTATGAAAATCATAAAATGCATGTTGATCATATCCCCATAAAAGAGGCTTTGATAGATCTACTTCCCAAATAGGTGGGAGAGTGATGATGTTACATTATAATAATTTTTGTATAACTCTGGCTAGGGAAACTGGTAAATTGGTAAATGGACATTAAGGAGGTGCTGATAAAACCACACACTGAGGGGGCTCTAAAGTTGCATTGACTATCAGTTGATTCTGATTCTTGTTCTCACTAATTTTGACCTTATATGGGACTTTTCTATTACTCTTGTTTGTTGTGTTTGGATTAATTGAATAATTGAGTATGCCCATTGAGATTAACTTGACTTCTCTTCCCTTAAGTGTATGACACAATTCGATGAAGGAAGAGAATCTTTTGAACATAATGGATTCATGGAGTGCTAGTAGAATGCTCTATTTGAAGATGTCCTGTAGCTCTTGATCAACCATGGGGCTAGTTAACTTAGTTAGAATAGTCTTGTATCTAAGAACATAATCTATGAGAGGCTCATTTGACCTTTGTTTCTATTGTGAAATCTATACATAAGAGACCTTATTACCAATGTTGATATTGAAATGTGATAGGATCATGTTAGCTAAAGGAATGAATGATTTGGTAGACTATAAAACCATTGTAAAACATAATCCTTTAGGCTTCATGGAAAGAGTTTGGTAAGTATCTAGTTGTTGGGTACATAATCCAAACATGTGTGAAAATCTCTCAAATGTGTCTCTGGATCACCCTTACCATCATAAAGAGCAAGCTTGGGTTGAACAAATCCTTTTATTAAGGGTGTAGAAGTAATGTGACATGCCAATGGTGTATGTAGATGAGTAAAATAATCCAAATCCTATGTAGGTCTAGTGGTACCTTGCTCAAGATGTTGCACCTTAGATTGGAGAGATCGAATCTCTTCCACAAGGGCTGTCACATTAGGAGATAGGTATGTACTAACTACAAATGGTGGCATAAAATAAGATTGGGATGTTATAAGGGGTGGTTGAGACATAATTAGCCCCATAGTGTCATTTTCAACTAGCTACTATGTGGTTTGAGAAGATTTCCCATTGGTTACTTTTTTCTATTCTTCTTGTAAAATTCTAAGCATGTCATCTTGCATATCTGAATGTTTGGTTAAAAGTTCTTAGAGTTTTCTTTTATCAATTTCATCAAAACTGATATATTGAGCCATTGGTAAAGTAGGAAAACAATTTGAAATGTTTTTAAATGTTTTGTAATATGTTTTAATAGGCAATGTGTGAGAAATGAAAAGTATTGAAATTAAGAAACATAGAGTCCAAAAAATAGTGAATTGGAAATTGCATAAAAAGGATACTGAGTTACCAAACATGTAAGGTGATACCTCAAAAGTAGGTAGGTACTAGTATATCCATTAAGGATTTTTTATAAATATTATTTGAAAAATACTATGAACTTTGAATTTGAAATTAGTTTTTTTGAGTTTGATATAAAACTAAATTTTTAGAAAATAATGTGAAAAGTACTAAAAATAACTGAGGATGTATTTGATGCAACTAGGGTTTTAAATGATTTTTTTTTTAAAATTGAAGAAATAATTTGAAAAATTTGCTATGAAGCTATAGAATTTAGCTTGAAAAAATTAGGAAAAATCTAAAATATTTCTAAAATTAGCAATATATTTTTCCTAATGGTTTGAAAGTATTTATATGCAAATAGGACTTAGTATGTGCAAACTAAGGTTTGATTGAAATTATTGGAAATATTTCAATTAATTTGTAGTTTTTTATTTTTAAATTTAGGAAAAATTAAGAAATTATTTTAAAAAATTAGAAATAATTAGCTCTAGGGTTTCTAGGGTTTTTTTGCAAACATTAGAAGTAAGTCAGGTTCACTAAATTTTTTATTATTTTTGGGAATTTAGTGTTTAATTACTAATTAAATAAAGGTCTACATAAATGTAAATTATTAAATAAATGTGTCCCAATTAGCCTACTAATTTGTGTATATAGATATGTATTTTACATTTTTTTTAAATAGTAAGAAGTGTTAAGAAATCAAACTTAGCTTGTTCTGGGCTGAAATAGATGATGTAGGGTCTAAAAATTTCTATGTAAGGATGGAAAACTATCATAAACAGGATCCATAACTCGTTTCTAGATTGGATAGGAGCACCAAACTCAGGACACCCTACTACTTGGCATTGTATTCTACTTTTGGCACTGTTGTCTTTTTCCACCACTATTGTCCACTTCTGACACTATTATCCTAGTGGTCTAGCTTTTTTGAGTTTTGTTCAGCAGGCTTGTGACACCCTAGCAGTGAAATATCAAATCTTGGGTCTATGTGGATCTTGCTATGTGTTTGATTTAATATTCAAAACTCTTAAGAGCTCTTAGTACTTGAACTTGAGTAGTAAACTTGGGAAAGAGAGAAGGGGTTAGTGTGTAAAGGATACACTAGATGCACTTCACACCCCATATGTGGGCATGCTGCCTACACACCAATACTTTGAAGATGGATCAAGCTAATGTAGTTCTCTCATTTTAAGTGCTCGGTGTAATTATGTGATGTATGTAACTAGATGTGAAATTGGAATGTACTTTAGATGACTAGAGACTGGTATGAGTGCCTGAAGAGGCTTGAATTGGTCTTGGAAGGCTTTATACAGAGAATAAGGAAGAGTGCTTGAGTGTGCTTTCTTGTATTCTTAATTCTATTCTATGAATGAGTGCCAACCCTTATAAATGGACATTGAATGGAATTTTATAGGGAAACTGATGATCATGGGTTAGATGAGCTTGTATTAGGTTGATAGGGGAAAATATAAAGAATTGGGAAAATTTGACCATTTGAGGTTAAAGTGAACATGGACAACAATGCCAAAATAGGACACCCTAAATTCTAGCACTCATATCCAAGTTGGGCACTATTTTCTTAGAAGGATGAGACTTAGGGGGATGGATATGGGTTTGAGGGGGCTGCCGGGTCTCAAAAAGTTAAGTCTGGGAAGCTGTAGGTGACTAAGAATCAATAAAAGTCTAGCCAAGAAGGGTTGAGTGAGCAAGAAAGAGGACCTATAGGTTGGGTGCTATTAGTGATGCCTAAGTCATCTAATTTTACATTTTATATGATTACACAATGATAAAAGGCCTATACATACCCCTTATGACCCTAAGTACACCTATAACCATTATAAATGACTGTGCTGGTAGTGAGTAGTATGAGGTGATCTCTCTAGTTATTGGTGTGATTCATATATGCAATCAAAATTACATGATGTGCATGAATTAATCGTAGATCATATAAGATATAACACACTTACACTTTTAATTTGGGATATACTTATTAAGTGGGAGCATGACTAATATGGGGATCTACTAGACCCAATTAAGGGGTCACTTGTATCACTTGTCACAAAATATCATGCTAGGAAGGGTTACAAAGCCTACAGTCTAACACAATCACATAAAAACCCTAAAAAGGTCATATGATTTGACATTCACTTATGTAATAAACAAGAAAGTAAAATATTCTAATAACAAGAAAAGTAAACTAATCTAGTGTGCACCAAAGCTTGTGGCACAAAGTGGGGGTTAGAATAAAAAAAATAAACAATAGCTAAAATAAACAGGCATAGGAAACATATACTCATGTCAAGGTATATTAAATCCTAATACATGAAAGATAAGAATACATACCACATTATCTATCTACTCTTACAAAGGAGAAATAAAGTTTAAAATACTTACCTTTGAAGATGAACCTGCCAAGTCTCAACCTCTCCCTTGGCCAAGGAGCTTCATAAGAGATTATTGTGGCCTGTAAAGATAACCAATATAAATCAACTCTAGGCTAAATGACCTTCTTGAGCATCCAAAATACTTCTCCATAAGATAAGATCGAAGCTCCAAAGAAAGTATTGAACCCTAAATCTTTATTTCTCAAGTAGAATGGTCAATAAGCAAATATTCATTTTCACTTCTTCTATTAATTATTCTATTTTTTTTAAATGGTGGGAAATGACCTTGTATATATAGTAGTATCTCACCTAAAAATAATTTAGACATGTTGGATGTACTAGGTCAACTAGGTTGACCTAGTACGTTTGTGGGCTAACTGACTAGGTTTGTGTTAGGTTGGTTGGGATGCTAACAAAGTCAAAATAGCTAAAGTGTCCCTAGAATACACTAGGTCAACTAGGTCAACCTATTGTACCAAATAGGTCAAAATGGTAACAAGGCAAGAAATGAGAGAACAAAACATGACAATGACTAGAATAGATAGGAAAGAGAAGAATAAGCTTAGGGTTCAAAGTTTTAAGAGGCTAGTGTGTGGATGGCAAGTGGTAAAAGGAACAATAATCTTATGAAGCATTGATGATCTACCCACCCCTTTCTCATTGCACCACTTAAGGAATGCACTCAAAGATATTAAGACTCGATAGGTTCTTGTAAGATAAAAAGTGTTAGTAATCAATAAAAGTTTTGAAAATATTGTGTATACATATGCCCCAACCAAAAATCATCATGTGTCATGTAAGTGTAACACGGGATGGTGCTTCAGAGATAGAACATGATAACACATAATGATAATGCTAATTATGGTGTAGTAAGTATAAAATAAGATAAATGAAAGGAATAAATTGAAAAACACATACCTTTAACTTACCTTAGTGCTATAGATAAAGAAAAAGTCTGCAAGAAAGTGAAGGCATCTAATGTAAATCACACTAGGCAAACCTATAGAAGTTAGTATAGAATATACCCAAAAATTGAATTTTTTAGAATATAGGCATATAGTAGTGGAATATAATCTCAATGTCACCATGAATCTAATGTATTTTATGTTTTGCAAAATGGATGAGTAGAAAAAAATATAGAGGTAAAATAAAGAATATGAAGGAAATAAATTGAAAGAATTTGAGTTTTGAAAAGTGGTTTTAAATAAGAAAGAGAGAAGTCTTTTTGTCATTTTGAATTGTAAGAGAAGGGAAAATGAGATTTGGAGACAAAACAAGTTAAGATGTTCTGGAAATAACATGTTAGGTGAGAGAAAGCTCTAGGAGTGACAACAGGTGCATTATAGGTATGCAACCAAGAATCTCAAACCAATTTTTGAAATTTGAAATGAATCAAGTGAATTTTTGATAAAATTTGATTTTAATCATTTATATAGGTCAAAATTGAACAAAATTAAATACTAAGGGTAGGAAATGGGGAGACAGGAAATGGGTTTGGAGGGTATAGGGAGAAAATTAAAAAAATGCACATTTTGAACAAAATACACTAGGTTGGCACCCTAAATCTACTAAGTTGACCAGGTCAACCTAGTAGGTTGAATCAGGATGAAAATCCATATGGTCAACCTAGTAGGTCTAGGTCACCTAGAGTATTTGGAAGGATGAAAAGCTAAAATAGAATGAGAAACTAGTCTGAAAGGGCCAAAAAAACTCAGAACCAAGGAGGGGAAAATAAGAGGGTTGACTTGGAATTTATAGTCAACTATGACAAAAATAGGGAAATTGTGGTCAAACTAGGTTGACTAAGGAACCAAAATAAGCATGAAAAAATGTGTAGGAAGCTGAAAGAGGGCTAGAATGGTCTGAAATGACCAAAGAAGGGCAACAGGGACTAAAATAAGATAAAATAGAGAAAAATGAATTAATTATGCTTATTGTTGATTACAAATAGAATGTATAAATAATGTATTATGATTATACATGACATGGAAGAACTAATACATCCTTTGTTATTTCTTGATTTTAGAGATGATCATGGTTTTAGAGATTTCTAGACATGTCTTGGCTACCAAATTTGTTAGATACATTGACAGATGAAGACATAGCTGGACTAGTAGCCATAAGTCTAGGAGGGATAGTGGACATGTGTTGGATCCCCTTGAGTGTGGATGTGGTGGTCATGTTCCTTAGTTATTAGGAATGGTTAACCAACACCTTTTGATTGAGAGGTGGATGGGGATGTGATAGAGGTGGCCGTCACATTAGAGGATGTATATGCCATCCTTGGACTACCCATAATAGTAACATTGGCGACTATAGGGATACCAGATAGCATGGAGAAAAGGAGAGCCTTATCCATGTGGGCTATAGGCTTGGAGATGATATTGCTAGGGTAGAGAGTGAGTATGGATGATGTATATATATTTTAGATTCTAGATCTCTAGAAAGTGGTGATAGGTCTTATGATACAATGAATGATATGTCACAAGTTGGATGGCAAGGTACCACTATATGTGGTACCTTTAATTAGGATGATGATGGAGTGATTACTATATGATTTAGGCTCTATGATCTAGGTCCAAATTATTCATGATCTATTCAAGATGTGATTTAGAGGACATAAGACCATGTACTGATCATATGACTAATAACATGGATGTATGAGATATTTCCTATGTATCAACCAATTAGGTCACCCCATGTGGTTGATGATAGGTTACCTTGGGTGAGGAGGTGGAGGGAGGACCAAGTAGTGTGGGTTATACCCCACGTGTTAGCGTTATAGATAGTGAGATACACTGACATAGTATAA